>OX438783.1:3966493-4452766 GCA_949316455.1 Acleris holmiana | reverse complement strand
TGGGAATAAAGGCGTGATGTTATGTATGTATGTATGATATTAGTAAAACATGATATTCGCAAAACATGATATATACAAATAGTGGAATTAGATTATAGAATCGTAGGTTTAAGTTATGTTAGTTTTACAGTAGGCCCAGAAGGCCGACCCACCCAGGAATAGGAGCTCCATCGACACTGTCTAATTGATGTCTTGATAATGATGATGTTTTGCGAATATGACGTTTTGCAAATATCGTGTTTTGCAAATATGATATTAAGCTACTAATTGATCCAAACTACAGGTTACCTTCGTATCGTCAAAAAGTTTTTGGTCAAATGTTTTCATTTCCCAAATTTTCATTTGCCAGCCAACTTTGTTTTCTGTAACCGTAAATATTTCAGGATTTTATAAAAGCTAACCTAACCTAAATAAATTCTGAAAAATTGATATAACATTGATTTGGCAAATAAAAATTTGGAAAATGATAAAAATATTTTGGCCAAACGGCAGGCTTCCTCATACTACAATAGAAGACGCCCGCAACTTCGAACGTGTACAGTCGAAGAGACTGTTAACTGTACATTTACAAACGAACATAAACCTTATCGCAACGTATTAAAGTCTACACCCGTAGGCCAGTTAACAGTGTCTTCGTGTGTACAATTAGTTTTCCGCTCCTCCCCCTATGTGTATGTAGACGACACTATTACATCACAATTTGATAGTGTCGTCTATATTATGTCAAATACCTCGTTTATCGCTATTCCCTCGGGAACTGTTTTAGTTTCCGGGATGAAAAGTGTCCTATGTCCTTCCTCGGGACCTTAGTTATCTCCATACTAAATTTCATCTAAATCGGTTCAGTAGTTCCTGAGATTAGCGCGTTCTAGCAAACAAACTCTTCAGCTTTATAATATTAGTTAAGATTATTGCCTAGGCGCGGAAAGTAGGGGGTTGCCTGACAAGGTGCCTGCTAAAATACAAGCCAGCTCAGACATGTGAGGAAATGATACAAATGCCCTTGTTTTAGTAGGAAGTAAGGTTTAGTTTTAACCGAGAAACCTTTTTTTCCGATTAGGCGGCGTGATACCTTTTTCCACACTACTTTCATCATCACTCGAGTTGTTTTTTCAATTATTTTGCTATTTTTGCTATTTTATTTTTTGTTCTATGTCTAAATTTCAGTAAGATTTTAGTTTTCATGTTTTGTTTTTAACCACAGATAATTTTAAACAAAATTTAAAAAAAGAAAATATACGCACTGTGCTAAAAAAACGAGCAGTTACCTTGGCTGTATGAGATTTTTCTCTTGGTCCTTTCTATTCTGTAAGCAATTGACCGCACTTAAAAAATAAACGAAGCAGACAGGAATGCGTTTTCATACGATTATTATACTCCTAGGAGGAAAATGCGGCCCTTCGCCGTCTTTGTTCTTCAAAAGAAAGACCATCCTTTCCAAGCATGTTTGAGGAAAAACCACTTAATAACTATAATAATTAGATAAAAACCCCTACTTTCAGAGCTGATGACTAAACGGCCAAACTGTTTTTTATTAACCTATAGTACCCGGCTGATGAGAAGTCAACCCTGACACCTGTCATCGCAGTACAATTTATAGCCTCTTAGGTTTGAGGTTATAATTTGTACTGGAATGACACGTGTCAGGATTTACTTCACAACGGCTGGGCACTAAGGCTATGCACAAGCAATAACGTGCGATATGTTGTATTGTTCCAGGATAAACGGTTCGCTGTCGGGTGAGGAGGCGGCGGAGTGCCGCTGCGCGGGCGGCGCGGGCGCGGGCGGCGCGCGCGGCGCGTGGGAGGGCTCGGCGCTGCTGGCGCACGGCGCGCTGCTGCAGCTCGGCTGCCTCATGTTCGTGTTCAGCATCGCCGACGCCGCGCCCTTCCCCTACGAGGCGCCCAACCCCGACCCCGCCCTGTAGTGACCCAGGAGCCCAGGGGGCAGCGACCGAGTGCTATCAAACAAGTGACAGTGTAAACTCCATTAGCCGGAGGCTACTGGTGACAAGTTGGAACAGTGATAGTGAACATGTGACAGTGTTCTATTCTATAGACATAACATAACATCACACCTTCGCAGATTGGGGTAAGCAGAGCTACAGAAATACCAACAACTCCAAAAAGAGTTGTTTATAATTCCGTAACCACATTTTGCACAATTTGGCCAAAAAGTTTACTAGTATTAGTGACAGGTTGCAAGCCCATCGCCTATTTTGATTTAGAGCATCGGTGGCCTAGTGGCTTAGGGGGTTGACTCGTGATCGTAAGGTACCGAGTTCAAATCCCCACAGACACAATGTACCAATAGGTTTTTCTATCTTAAGTACATCACCCAATGCTTTTATGGTGAAGGAAAAACTTTATGAGGAAATCTGCACATTCGAACAACTACAGGGCCCATCTGTAAGATAAGATAAGACAGGTTGCAAGCCCATCGCCTAATAGTACTACAAGCCCTTATTCCCTTAAGGCCAAACCCTATATTCAAACCGCGGACAGATATCCTTACTTCGGATAAAAATTTGACACATTTTGTATGGGCAAATGTCAAATTTCAACCCGAAGTAAGCCTCATCTATCCGCGGTTTGAGTATAGGGTTCTGCCGTTAGTCGCCTCTTACGACATCCACGGGAAGACATGGAGTGGCACTATTCAAACTATAATAGAGTAACTTTATTTCAGGCAACTACAACCATATTTACAAAATACCTTACAGACAACACTACCTTACATAACAATATATAGCATAAAATGGACAAAACTAATAGTTTTGCTGTGTCAGCTAGCGGCCACAAAATCGTCATAATATGTCACCCCTCGACCAGAATTTCTCTTTAAAAAGGGTCAACAGATTCTTGATCGGTACTGGGTGGTTTCATAATACCGAGTTAAGGACTGAATATAGTTAATTTTCGTGACTCACATGTAAAAGTTACAGCTTCTTAATTCTAATCCTTAATTAGATACAATTTATTTCCAAAATACTCTACTCTCACCACAAAAGACTTAATTATTTTTTTTAATCTGATATTTTATGGAGGCTTTAGTACATATACGTGACTATGTCAGCCTTATGGGGAGACTCTTATATAAGAAAAAAATCATGGGACCCTCCCTCCAGAGTGTGAATCTCTGGCAATAAAGGAGTGCTTAACAAATTTGTAAATTAAAATAGCATCACTAGACAACGGGCGTGCCAGCACAGCATTCACTTCACCATTATACAGATTGAGGTGACTCAAGTACTTATCCCTGAGACTTTTATTCTGGTCACATTCTATCAAAAATGGATTAAATCTTCAGTTTTATTGCACCTTTCACACAAAAGGGACTGAACAACTCTCATCATACTTAAAAATAAATTTAAGGGAATGTGACCAGATCTTATACGTAATGCTATCACAAGTAAATCCCTGGGGAGGCTGGCATTATCAAACCAGGGAACCCAAAACACTTTATTTTGAATGGTGCTGTACCAAATACCTTTGGTTGTGGACACGGCATCAAAATACTTCTGCCAATTGTTAACAATTTTTTTCTTAGCTAACGTCATCAGTTCCGTACCATAAGGTTTGATGATGATGATGATGATGGGTGGGGACGCCCGGCCGGAACAGGCGGGCGGTCGATCAGTCTCCCGGTCATTCCGCCCTGTTCCCCTTGGTTGAGCCGTAGGTTACTGGCCCGAGGACGCTCCCATCCAGCATGGATCCCATCTTCCGGTTTTCCTACAGAACAAAAGTGCGTCCTGTAGGTTGATGCTTTTAAGTGCTTCTGACGATAGCATGTCCTCTCCGAATGTGTGGTATCTCAGTGACGAGTACATGACGCACTCGGCTAGGACATGTTGGCATAAGGTTTACACGAAAGTACCACGCCCCAAGTTATGGCTAGATTAGCCAACTTATCTGCCTGCTCATTACCAGTAACGCCTACATGAGACGGTATCCATTGCAGCACAACCCGGACTTGCCTAGAATGCAAATTATGTATCATTTTAAGGATATCGTAGGCTATCGGCATACCTCGGGCGCCCGAGACACAACGAGCCAGGTGTTGGAGTGCACTCCTCGAGTCCGATAGAATTACCACCTTATCTTTTCCAATGGACAGCACGTAAACTAGGGCTTCGTGAAAGGCTACTAATTCAGCACGCATTATACGTATTTCGGAGCTCAACTTAAATTGCCTAGTCGTGTCTAACTGCGCGAAAAATGCAGCACCTACACCCTTATTGAAAGACTTAATATTAATGTGGTAGTGGGGCTCTTGAAGTAAGCGCGCTGGCCCCGTCTCGTCGCGCCGGTCGCTCGGTCCTTACGCTAGTAATATATGTATAAGTTAATGATTTGAACCTTCTTATAGTGTGAATGATTTGCAACTGCAACTGTGAATGCAGAGAAAATGCGTATGCTACAGAACTAGTGTCAGTTACATCCCGTGATAGGATGTGTATGCCATGACGTAATAATAATGCTATGAGAGTGAGTACCCTAAGCTTTGTAGTGTGAACTGGGTGACAGGGCTCGGATACCGGTTTAATTTTGAAACAGTTATCTTGTACTTGCCGCAGAAACTTTTCATTTCGGTTCCGTTTGCATAAACCGGTTTAAATAACCGGTTTTTAGAGAAATCTTTATGTAAAGTTCTTTACGAATTAACCGGTATCAAGCTAGAAAAAACCGGCTTAACCAGACCATAAACAAGCGCCGCTTAGTTTTTTTATTTAGTACATAACTTTTGATTTCTCGACTCGCCGCTCGTGGATTAAACCGGCCAATTAAGGTTAAAATAAAGTTCTCAAAACGTTCGCGTTCCCTGGAAAAGTTCGGAGCAAAACCGAAATAAACCGGTATTAACCGGTTCCGAGCCCTGGTGGGTGGTGTTAAGAAAACTGTGAAAGCTTTAAAAATGTACAGAAATACAACAAAATGTGACCCAATCAGAGTGGAATGTGTATTCCAGTGTTCTCGTGAATGCAAACACACTGTAACACAAAAAATGTCTTCATGTCTGCCACTTGATGGGTGGAAACGAATCTAGCCTAAATTTATATGATAAGTTTGTATGGATGCATTAAATACGGCAGCTCTAGATAATTTGCATTTATCGTAATGTGTGCCTTTACTGCCAGATATGTACAAGTTATATATAAGAATGTTGTCCAGTAACACGAGAAAAAAAGAATAATACATTATTTTTGTACCAGAAAAAATACGATTCTCACCTAAATAATTCATTGTTACTTGTCTTTTACCATTTAATCTCGTGAACCCCAACATACCGCAAACAGAGATTTTTGTGAGTGGTATTTGAATCCACCGGTTAGAAAATAAAGTTCCTTACGCCATTTTCAATTTTGAAACAAATTAAAATAAACTTTCGAGTCCTTGAAATAAAGTTAAAACTAAATAGCCTTGACTATGTCCTAACTGTGTCTCTCGAGTTTAATGGATAATTTATCTCATTTAGGAATAGGCTGATGTTAAATGATGACAACTTAGTTTTGGCAACCGTCTGGACTTTTAACTGTAGAATGCTTGTAGTTAGAGAAAGTGCTAAAGACACTGGTCAACGAAGTCCCTAATTTCTGTGATATTTTATTCCGATTTGGGATTTTCCTACCAATTAAGCCGGAGTTCACTGCGGCGCATGCTAGGCACGTACACTACACTCGTGAGCCACGTGAATCTATTGTTGGCAGGACCAATGGCAGTATCTCCGACAAAACTCCTGTAGCAAATGTAACCTTATTACTGACTAGATAGGATTGAATCTGCTTTAGCTATTGAATTTGAAATATTGCCTATTGGCGTTCGACAGCAGAATTGCGTGCGTGTGCCGCTTTTTTACGAAGTTAATTTATACCCAAATGAGCGTACTTAGTTAGCATCCGCTATTGTAGAATTCCGGCTATACTGTTGTTTTTTTTTATTTTCGAGATCTTTGAAGACAAGATTTTCACCTTATTGCATTTTAAAAGTGGATACATCTCTTTGTAGACTGCGACTGTACCAATTAAAGTAAAATATTTGGTTTATTTTACTTTAAACGTCAATAAATCTCGAAAAATCTTAAAAAGTTCGATAAACGCTGCCAGCAGTTAAAAACCGTTAAAAACTTAATATTGAATTGACCTTCGGAAATACAGTCTCAGTGTTTATCTCATTGACAGTGATCGGAATAGTATGGATATAACTTATTATCCCAGATTTTCACTTTGAAAAGTTTTAAAGTTTGTGTTTGGTTTAAAATAAATATCAGGGGGCATTACACAGTTTGACCTAGCCTCACAGTAAGCTCAAAAAAGTTACTTATTTATATATTTTTTTGTACTATTGTTAACTTTTTTCTTATATTTTATGATTGTACTTACTACCTACATTTCTCATCACTATGTCTTATTAACGAAATATGTATTTTTTTCATTTTAAATAAATGATGTAATTACAATGACAATAAAGTCTTATTTTATCCCATATACTTCAATTAATTTCATGTCAGGCTAATATTCTGTGAAAAAATACGAATCCCGGAATCCCGGGTCTTATCCATAATCTTTATAATGTTTGAGGTCATTCACCCGAAATTGAACTACCTATTCCGATCACTGCTCATTGATTATATTTCGATGCTGTACCTACTGTCCCGGCCGTAGGTACCTTACTTCGCATTAACCTAAGAGCGCGCGGGTCGGTATTGTCGGGCGAGATCAGAGACAGCAATGAACCTTTGTATATAGTAATTTTCAATGTGGAGGAATTTATAGTGTAGTAAGCCCAGTATTATACGAAAGTAGATGAAGAGGATATTTTAGTACAATAATTTAGTCCTGTATTTATTGTAAACAATTGTTTAGACATTTGTTTGTTTGCAAGAAGCATTGCCAGAAACACGGTTTCCTGCTGGGGTAGCGTCTTTCCTGTGGACACACCGGAAGTTAACGTTTTTAGGGCCTAATTATTATTATTATTATTATTATAATTGTGTATGTGCGTTTAATGACTGCCTGTGGCCCGTTTCACGAAGCTACAAGTTACAAGCCGAACTCTCTTTCTAGCAAAATAAGTTAGAAAGAGACTTCCGCTTGTAATTTGTAACTTGTAACTTCGTGAAACGGGCCTGATCGTTTTTTTGTGAAAGTCTTGTACAGATAATTAAATATGTCAGTGATGAAATTGGTTATTTTTTATGTTGAATGTATAAAAATCCAAACTGCCTCATCTAAAAGATGTATCTACACATTTTGAAGCTATAGTAGTAGTAGTAATGGTTGCCTTTGAAAGCAACATTTTTGTAAAAAAAAAAACACTTGCATTTTAATGTCATAGCTTTGAAATTTGTAAAAAAATGACAGAAAGGGATGTTTTATGATAATCATATAATTATTAATCGATTGGAAAACAATTACATGAATTCAAACCGCTTTCGATTTTGAAGGGGCATAAAAAGGTTGTGACGAAATATTTTAAAAAGTGCTTCATTTATATATTCACTGCCTATACATATGTATTAGTAAATTTGGTCACATTGTTAATCATTTACAGTGGCTCTGGGAACCGATTTTTGACTTTAGAGCGTTCTATTTCAAAACCCAGCAGTAGAAAATATTCGAATGCGACAATCTTTCACGCTTTATTCTCGAATGGTACCAAATTCCATATTTTTGAGATTCTCACTCGAAACTGAGGGATTGACTAAATAGTACTGTTAAGTTGGAACGCGTTTCATTATACGCAGTAAGTCGATGTTTTACCGGTTTTTTGTAATTCATATTTTGAATGCGAATAAATGTGTGAAACTATCAAAAGTTGAAATTATAGCAAGTTAATTATTATTTAAGTGCGAGTGAGATTTATTACGCTATTTTACAAATTCTTGACTGGTTATAAATTTAGGTTAAATGAAACGCTTCCTCGTCTGTGGATTCTATATCATTGCTAGGTTTCTTTCTTTCTTTCTAGATTTAATAGTAACTGGTTAGAACATGCAATTGTTTTGTAACATAATTGCAAAAACTTTATGTTGTATCCATAATAATCACACAAAACTAATTAACTTACCTTTGCGTTAATACTTAAATCACGTGGTCGTTGGGCATCCGAGACAAACGGCCTTAACTTATGAATTAAATATCTGCATAGGCTTTTACTTAACCTGTAAGATTTATGCGAGTATGGACTATAAGGAAACATGGCGATGTATAAAAATGTCTACATTTAAAACATACATTTGTCTTAGTATTAGAAAGCCAATACTTCAAAAGGTTTAAGTCTTATCAAGTCGTAAAATAAAAATGACTACTATCTAAGTATTTTTATACATAGTCATATTTTCTTTTAGTGTATTGTCGCAACATCTTTATATGTCGTCTAATGTACGTGTGGACATTTTTATACTTTGTCAAAATTATACAGGGACGAAATTATTCAAGTGGACATTTTTATACATCGCCATATTTCCTTACAGTCCATACTTACACGCATAAATCATCTGTAATTCTTCTTAAATTTATTTTCGCTTTCGAGAAATGGCTCGTTTCCTAATTCCGATAGCCGAAAACGCGGCGGTTGTGCAGGCACAAATTCATCTTCTTCCTCTTCATTATTATTTAGTAAAATTAAATACTCCTCCAGACTTGCCATATCTATTGTAATATTTTATTTTATGCCGCTAATTTTGCTATAAGTATTATAACAATATGAATTGTTTTAGTATTAACAGGTTTGACAGATGTCAAATGATACTTTCTATTGATAGAATTCAAAACGAATGCCACGGACCACTCGTGTTCATATTTTCTATCGCTCGCAAGTCAAAAATACCATTTTATTGTTTTTGGTTACTTTCGATTGAAACTTTCGAACGCTCGAAAGTCAAAAATCGGTTCCCTGGGCTGGTATTCTACACGGTATTAAAGATATTGTCTTTGACGTGTTTCCGTATTGTCAACGTTTCCATAACTCTTGTCATTGATAGTAGCAGCGGCCGAGTCATAAACGATTCCAAAACTCGTCAAACGCGATATCGTTATAACACAGTGTAGAATAGAGGCCCTGTTCTACTTGGTAAAGCAATATTGCTTTTGAGATGTTATCATATTGTTTTTAACGCAACTGTACGTTATTATCAAGTAAATAAGACCTATAAAATACGATAACATGTTAAAAGCAATATTGTATTACCAAGTAGAACAGAACCCCAGATGTAGTGCATAACGACATCTTATGCTGTCGGGTAAAAACATGTAAAAACTATTGCACCTTATTTCAATGTGATAGCCTTGTAAGACCCGGTGTGCTATATGAGGTACATAATCCAGGAAATTTAGTCTGAACTATATTTTAATGAGCATAAAGTTCATTTTTTGTTTAAAAATTGAATATGGCATTTAACCCTCTGCGACTGACGTGACGTCTATTCAGACACCGCCAAAAAAAAATCGCCTTATAGCGTGAAATAGCTCTGTATCGCTCAGTAACCTCTTCTAAAGTCTCGGGGCATTATAAACTAACCTATGTTAAACATTCTTGATTTTTCTACCTTATTCAAGTTATTTTTTTTATTTTTTATTTAAAAGCCCATATACAATGTTAATTATAAATTCCACATCATAGTTGAATAATCATGCTATACACTAAATAAACAATACACCATTAGCATTCCATCATTGACCCATTAGCATTTTTTCTATATTTTATCAAAAATTACGTCTGACAGACTACCTCAGTAGAATGTTTCTAAAAAAGTCACCTCAGCTGCAGAGCGTTAAGAGCAAAGGTAATTGCACTTTATTTCCTTGTCATTAGATTCAAATTCCCACTCACAAAAATATCCCTGTTTGTAGCATGGTGGGCCTTACGCGAGGATAGTGCAAAAGTGTATACCTACCTTTGAACTCGACTGTATTGAAGCTGACCGAGAAAGCAGGGCCTCTATTCAACTGCGTAATAACGATATCGTTTTTGACCTGTTTCCGTATTGTCAACGTTTTGATAACTCTTATGTCATTTACAATAATGGCGACTGTGACATAAACGATTCTTAAACGTGTCAAACACGATATCGTTTTAACGCACCTGAATAGAGGCCCAGAACATTTCCGACCAATACGATGTATATTCCCTACAACTGTACATGGTGTGTATAAATGTAGGTTGTTTAAGGTTGAGGTAATGAAAAAGAAAATAGTAAAGACAGTAGAAGTAGGTCGCGAACAAATTCATTCCTAAGGCTGAATGGTGGAACTAAAAAAAATAAACTCTTAAACGCCAAGTGGGTACTTTTAAAACAATAGTACCTAGTTAAGGACTAAAATTAAGAAACGGTAACTTTGACATGTAACGAAAATTAGTCGTACATTTAATTGGTTAATTTTCGTGACTCAAGCGTAAAAGTTAGTTTCTTAATTTTAGTCCTTAACTAGGTACATTTATTTTGAAAACTACCCAAGTAGCAATGTGTCTAAGGCCCGTATTAATAAACTCATCTTGGCTGAGATGCCCGTCTCAAGATACGTCAAAGTAAACGTCAAGCCATAGAACACTGTCATTTTTGACATATCTTGAGACTAGCATTAAAGTCGAGATCGGTTTATTAATACGGGCCTAAGACGTCACAGTCCTTGATCTATTAAGTTTGACGGCAATTGCCGCCGTATGGCGTCAGAGCCACGAATTTCGAGGCACTGACGAGTTTGGCGCTCAAAAGGTTAAAATGAGAAAATCGAAAATGTGACAATTGGTTCAGATTTAAGAAATGGTTACGATTTTTAACTAATCGCTTCTTCTGAAGTAGAACCCTAGCTACTTCTACTGCTGTCTTTATTTAAGTAGGATTCAATGCAAAAACCTAAGTTAGGTAGGTTAGTACCTAAATTTTAATAATTGAACTGGTTATTATATTTAATGTAGGGTAATGTCGGAGGTCCGAATAAACTGATAATTATTTACCTAAAGTTATCTTTTTGTTGAAATAAGTCTTCGGTAATATTGTATTAGATTGTCCGATCTCTGTAAATGTTTGTTTGTAATAAACTGCATTCGTAAAAACTTACTTTTATTTCTTATCAACAGTTGTCCTTACAATACACATTGAACACAGCCTTAGTTACAATATACATATCTGAAATAATTACAATATAATAATTATTCAACTGCGTAATTTTCCCTTCGTCCACGTTCATAACCAAGGTTTCATAACTGGTTACGAATAAGGATTTTTTTTCACTGTTTCATAACCAGTTATGACCAAGCCATTTTTTTTCCATTTTCACAACTAGAACCTCCGATTCATGAGTTTAGGACCGTGGTCCCACTGCTATCGACGAAGCCCTGCCTTACGGCAGGGCTCCTATTTCTGGGAGGTTTTGCCCTTCGGGCATCTAAAGATACCTAACGAACCTAACCTACCTACTTTTGCGGTAATTTCTGAGCTTTGCGGTGATTTCCGAAGGTGATCCAATAGCAGTGGGACCAACAGTCCTAAACTCATGAATAGGAGGAGCCATTGACATTGATTTGATAGTTGTGAAATTGTTAAAAAGTAAAATGGAGTGACGGCAATATGTAATGCAACTGTTACGCGAAAAACCATTTGCACATAATAATGTAACAGCGATTACGTTAAAAATACACATCCTTCGCGAAAGGAATTGACGCAATATCGCGTCGTAGAACTGAAGGTGGGTACGAATTAGAGCAGCCTCGGGTTGAGGCACGCACGGCTCACCCATTTTGCTCAAATTCGTACGAGCAGCGGGCGAGCCGCGCGCGACGCCGGTCTCTTGCCCGTGCTCACAGGCGCCTCAGTGTGCGTGCCTCGCGTCATGAGGACGTTTATCCGAACGTGCCGCGTGCAGAACGACAAGTTCAAACGTGTCAGTGGGTGAGGCGCGTACACATTTGATAAAGTTGCTGAGCCGTTCCACCACCGAGGCGATTTCTTCTTCTTTTGTTAATAATTCGGTAAATTTATGATTAGTAATTGGCCGGACGGAGCAAAACTTTAACAAAACTTGTAAAGCAGACATAAAGGAGAACTTACAACCAAGAAGAATAAGAATATTATTGGCAGATTAGTGTTCAATTTAACTCTATATCAGAGCCTCGGATTTGGTATTAAAATTATATTTTCATGGCTGTAATGTAAGTTTTGTTATGTTTTGCTCCGTCCGTGCCGATCACTAATTATGATAAACGCAGCCGCGGCTGTCATCGTGTCCGACGCCATTTTGATCGACGCACAAAGTCTCCTCACCTCTCGCGAGCAGCTCGCCGCGCGGAGCGAGCATGCCTCGGGCTAAGCCGCTCAGATTCGTACCCAGCTTAAAACCAGCAAAACAGCACGTAACTAAAACTAATCGTCGTCATCGGGATCTTGCTCATCGAAATCCCGAACCTTCACGTCGGCGTCTTCTCCGTACTGAATAATGTTGTCGATGGTCAACAGGATGTTGTCTATGCTCTCTTCTTCCTTTATGTTCAGCGGGAAGAACCGCACGAGGCTGAAGTTCTCGATGACCTCCCCGATGGCTTCTGTTAGCTTTGAATATTTTTCGTGCCACTTGGATTTGGAGTTTCTCATGTCCGCTAGCAGGATGTGGGGGTCTGGTTCAAGATAACTGGAAATATAAAAAAAATATATATATTTTGGATGGCACGATTTAAAAAAAACCTGTCATCTGATATTTATTTAGGGTTTTACAAATGGCAACTTGGTCATTCTTCTTTTTTACCGACAAAGGTGTTTTTTTTTATGCAGAAACTGTTTTTTTTTTTATTTTCTATTTTGGGCTTCTGTAACATATCTACGTGTTATCTTGTTATTTTTATATTTGTAAATAAAATGCAAAAAGTGTGACCGCGGTGTATTCTTTTATGCATACTTCGAGAATTATATTAATTATTAGCGACCCGCCCTCGCTTCGCTCCGGATTAAAGTATTATACATATAAACCTTCCTCTTCAATCACTCTATCTAATAAAAAAAACCGCATCAAAATCCGTTGCGTAGTTTTCAAGATTTAAGCATACATAGGGATATAGGGACAGAAAAAGCGACTTTATTTTATACTATGTAGTGATAAGTGATTGGCCAGACGGAGCAGAACTTTAACAAAACTTGTAAAGCAGACATAAAGGAGAACTTACAACCAAGAAAAATAAGAATATTATTGGCAGATTAGTGTTCAATTTAACTCTATATCAGAGCCTTAATTATCGCTGTGCTCCGACATTTTTAATGGCGACTGTATCTACTTAAAGGTGCACTTACACAGGCACATTTTGAGCCATAAATTCCCGTCAGTTTATCTCACTCTAATTTGATGTAATAAAATGAGAGATCTGTACTGTTGCCTCCCAAAGATCCCCTTCTTAGTCCTATTACGCATAACTTTTTTTGTAATGACTTTATGTATGATTAAATTAAGCATACTTCATTTGTTTATTGGCATACATTCTTAAGGCATTTTGTCGGCTTTACGTACCTAGTTTTAACCTTTTCAACATTCAGTGACAACTTTTGTATTTGACATACAAATGTCAACTATGTATGACGGATATATCAATCGTTGGCGTTCAACCTGCGGTGTATACGAGTCGTTGGCGTCCAAAAGGTAAAAGACAGATCGTTACTACAGCTACATCATACAACGATAGATATATGAAACTAATAGACTAAATTTTCTTTTTTAGTTGGCAGTCATAAAACCCAAACATTTCACCCTATATCCTTAGCATTGGATCTTTATTCGAATGGCCGTATTATGTACAATTTTTTGTACAAGGGGCCTGATAACTTCTCAGTGAGAAGGATATAGTATTTTCTAGAAGCCGCGATACATGGTACTCACTTGTCCAGTTGGTTTTTCGATGATTTACTGAGCAGGTCCATTTTTGACAGGACATTCACGTGGGGCAGTTCCAGATTGACCATTACGCTTAATGCTGCCATTGTGCCTGGAATATATTTTAGTTTAAATAAAGGCGTACCTACTAATCCATACTTAATATTATAAGTACCAATTTCACCATACGATGTTAACCCCTTAACAGACGATTAGAGCGTTAACAGTAAAGTTTAGGGGTTGCCCGGGCTAGAGCCCTGGGCCTCCACAAAAGAAGCTCCCTCAAAAGACTTAAAACAGACTGGTAAACACTAGTAACCAACTTTTCCTTTGATTGAGATTTCTCTCCTGAGCATTGAAAGTGATTTTAACATCATATTATGGTGAAATTGGTACTAAAGAGGAATGATTCGTATGTTTGTAACAAATAAATTGAGAACCAATTGGATCAATTTCAAAAATTCTTTCACCAGTAGATTTCTAGATTATCACAGAGTTACATAGGCTATTTTTATACGGATGGAGTCGCGGGATACAGCTAGTACTAAATAATAGTATAAATGCGAAAGGGTGTCTGTCTGTGTGTCTGATATAACTTCGCGGGAAGCAGCTAGTTAACTAATTATTTTAAAACTAGCTTTTGCGCGCGACTTTGTTCGCTTAACTCGTTTATCGCTATTCCCTTGGAAACTGTCCAATTATTCGGGATAAAAATTAACATATGTCCTTGTCAAGAATATAATCTATAATGTGTGCCAAATTTCATCCAGATCCGTTCAGCCGTTCTGGCACAATTGAGAACAAACCTCAATCAAAACTGCCATTTATAATATCAGTAGAAATACCATCCTTTAGGATGATAATATTAAGACTATACATTCATCATTGTAAATTGATAGATATCCGAGATAATAAAAGCTTTTATTTTTGACCAGCCCTCGAAGGCTTCTCCGCCGAAATTGTATGATTTGTATTTTACCTGATAAAAACTTAGCCCCGTCCACCATGAACTGTGAATCCACCATGAACACAACGCATATCCTGAAGTTCCACTTCTGCAGCAGGTCTACGAGGTTCTTCATCACGGGCATGTGCGTGTACAGCTCTATCTGCCCTGGGCAGTCAAAGAGTAGGTAGTCATCGTCAACGTCTCCTAACTGCTCTTCCAACCAGTCTCTGTTCTCAAGCAATGTTCTGGAAGTCAGTAGGAAAGAGAATTAATAAAAGATTTGTTTCGTGGATGTCATAAAGGGAAATCTTGTTTGTACTAAATACTTACACAAATAACGCACATAAAATGACAGTTTTTGATGATTTCACATGTCCCCGAGGGCCTCTATTCTAATTGGGAAAATTATAATTGCCTTTGTCATGTTATCACATAATTTTTAACTCTGCCCCCATGCCATTACCATTAAGTAAACACGAGCTATAAGAAAAGCTCCTCAAACTTTTTAACAGTCTGACTCTGACAATCAGTTACTGAGCGCAAGGTACCTACTTTTTCTCTCCTCCGCATGCAACAATTTATCAATTTTTTGGTGTTGAGCTAGCTTGAGCTATTGTACATACTTCAACGGCATGCCTTTATTCCCAGTGGGGTAGGCAGAGTTACAGAAATACCTACACCTGCACATTATTGAGCTATTGTAATGTTAACACTGGTAAACATCTTAGCCTGATTGTGCTAAATGTGGTAAAAGAACTATCAACAAGGTTTTTTCAGAGGTGTTGGTGACTTTATGTATGTGTAATGTTAGCAAGAAAACAAGCCAAAAGCAATATGGTTTTACCCAGTAGAATAGAGGCACAGTATTTTAAATATCATATTACAAATATACAGGGTAATTTTTTTATTAGTGCACAAATTTTAACATATGATTTTGTATCGTTAATATAACATAATACAACAGTAAAAAGAGTTCAAAAATATATTTTTTTGTTGCAAATTATCTCCCTTTTACCTTCTCATGTGGACACAAAGTCACACTAGAAAAGATGACATGGGTTGTCAAGCTGTAGGTATGCGATACACTGTATTGATATTCGAAATTTGAAATTTCATTTATTAACTTACTTAACAACACTCCCTTCTTCTCGCACCCCTGCATTAGAGGGTCCATGAAAATCGTTAAGCTAGTGGAATCATTGAATCGGCAATATCTCTAATATTTTTTAAGCTAGAGTAAAAATAACACAACATGTTTTATTGATTAACAATAGCGAAGCAAATATTTTTTTTTTGCACCTATTAAAGAATTACTCTGTATAAATAAACTACTATATTCATATTCATATTTTATTGCATAAAAATCACATGCTATTATAGTTACAAACTGGGAAAGTTAATCATACAAATATGAAACCCTGTTGGGACAGCAATAGTAGGACAGATTATTGTGTCTCACATAAGTTTAATTGTCACAAAACGCATATTGAAGTAATGTGACATAGTAAAAAATAAAAGCTTTAGAATAAGTTCTGTTGCTGTTTTATAAATGAAAACTGTGTCTGCACCCCACTACATGAAGCAGAACCACATGTTCAAAATCTGCTCACATCCCATGAAAATCCTGTAGTGCAAATCCCAAATACAAAAATGAACATTGCTTACTCGATACAAAAAACAAGCCCTCCATTAGGTCCAAACCGAAGTTCCTCATCCTCCATTGCATCATCAAGATGTATAAGCTCCCGGATGTCAACAAGTGGCTCATAATCAAAGTGCTCTGCTGCCGGGTCAAGGTTAACCACTTCTACAATACGTTTGGAGTCAGAAGCGTGTTTAACAACTGTCGAGCAGTATGTTGACTGAAAAAATGTTACTAAACTGTATTTTTGTAAATATTAACGATATGGGAATGAGTAAATAGACATAGACTGCTATGACCGTCCAGTCGATACTCTAATAAATATGGCGTAATAGCAATTACAGATATTGAGTTTATTTTCTCCTTTTTTACTACACAAGCCACCTGAGGCCCGTTTTACCAAGCTACAAGCTACAAATTACAAGCAGAACTCAATTTCTAGCAAAAGGAGTTAGACAGAGACTACTGCTTGTAATTTACAACTAGTTGCTTCGTTAACGGGCCTCTGGTGTTATCTGAGACCCTTAAACAAGTAACAGACATTTCCATCCCCGAGACTATAATTGTAAGACTGTAATCCTATGACTGCAAATGCATTGCCAACCCCGAAAACTAAGATAGTTATTCACCGGTGGCCTTTTGCTGCTTGGGGGTGGGGGTGGGTGTTTGGGGGTAATATATAGCGAAGTATTTTACCTTTCCACTGCCAGCGGGCCCAACCACCAACTGTGCGTAACGCATTTTTAGTCTAAAAAAGTTATGCGTGAATGAGACCTAGAGGTTATGTTACCAATGTATAAAAAACCATTACAGCGTGCTATCTCAACGCCACTGTATCTTAATTGGCCAAAATAATTGTTTGTAGTCTTGATCTAAAATTTATCACCAATGTATTAACATTTAAAATTAGATTTTCGTCAACTTCCAATCCAATCCAATTTTGTTTTAATGGCAATCGGTCACAATAGACGTGCGACCATTACTGCCAATGACCAATTTGACAACAGCACAGTGTATAAATTGATTGATTGAGTTTTAGAAAAGGGGTCCGAAACAGGTAGTTTTTCGTCAACTTAAACAGTTCTCAATTTGTCATGTGTTGACAAGAGTTTGACAATTGACATTTGGTTGATGTTATGTTATTTATTTATTGTGCCTGGATACCATTCCTTAAGCCAAACGTAGATTATAATATTAACTTATTTATATAATAAAATTATTATTATACGATTGATCCTTCTGAATCTGTCGTAAACCGTAAAATCTATGTAATTATGTATACTTAGTATATGCAACCATAATTATTTTGCGGGGGTTGTGGTCGGACTTACCTTATTATCGCAGTCGGTAGAGATATAATAATAAAGTCAATCATGATTCATGAATAAACTCACACACACCTATGCTAAAATCATCACCAAAGCCAAACACTAAAACTTTACGATCACCGATTTATCAACAAGGCGCTAATTAATTAAAGTAAATAATTTGATTACTGGCTGCAACATTATAGATTTCGAGTTCTAAATTGAAATAAATTTACTGGTGTCAATAATTTTGCCAAACGCCAGTCAAATATCAAGCTTAACTCCATAACACAACTGAAATTTAAAATCATTTAGAGAAAAAGAAGAAATATAAATAAACCTGCAATGCCTGCGGTTGGTATAGACTTAGGAACCACCTATTCTTGCGTAGGAGTGTGGCAGCATGGCAACGTGGACATCATAGCTAACGACCAGGGAAACCGCACCACGCCCTCCTACGTAGCCTTTACCGACGCAGAGCGGCTGATCGGCGACGCCGCGAAGAACCAAGTGGCCCTCAACCCTTGCAATACCATTTTTGATGCCAAGCGCCTTATTGGGCGGAAATTCGATGACCCTAAAATCCAACACGACATAAAACACTGGCCATTCAAAGTGATTAGTGATGGCGGTAAGCCCAAAATCCAAGTCGAATACAAAGGGAAGCTTAAGCGGTTTGCTCCCGAGGAAATCAGTAGCATGGTCCTGACCAAAATGAAGCAGGTAGCCGAAGCCTACCTCGGCAAGGCTGTAACAGATGCAGTCATCACAGTGCCGGCTTACTTCAACGATTCTCAGCGGCAGGCAACTAAAGATGCTGGCGCCATAGCTGGCATGAACGTTCTCCGAATCATCAATGAGCCCACCGCAGCAGCTTTGGCGTATGGCTTGGACAAGAATCTGAAAGGGGAAAGAAACGTTCTTATATTCGATCTAGGTGGAGGAACCTTTGATGTGTCCATATTATCTATAGACGAAGGCTCGCTTTTTGAAGTTAAAGCTACTGCTGGAGATACGCATTTAGGAGGGGAAGACTTTGATAATAGACTAGTAAACTTTCTAGCTGACGAGTTCAAGCGTAAGCATAAGAAAGATATTCGCAGCAATCCGAAATCACTGCGGCGTCTCCGTACGGCTGCTGAAAGGGCCAAACGTACACTTTCCTCTAGTACTGAAGCAAGCATTGAAATTGACGCTCTGTTCGAAGGCATCGATTTCTTCACCCGTTTGTCACGAGCACGGTTTGAGGAACTGAACTCTGATTTATTCCGTAGCACACTGGACCCAGTAGAGAAGGCTCTTAGTGATGCCAAGTTGGACAAGAGCGCTATCCATGACATAGTCTTAGTAGGCGGCTCCACGCGCATACCGAAAATTCAAAGCCTTTTACAGAGCTGCTTCAATGGCAAGAAGCTTAATTTGTCCATAAACCCGGATGAGGCCGTGGCATTTGGAGCGGCGGTGCAGGCGGCGATATTGAGCGGAGAGCGACATTCTAAAATTAAAGATGTCCTATTAGTTGACGTCACACCTTTATCGCTAGGTATCGAGACGGCAGGCGGTGTCATGACCAAGATAGTCGAGCGCAACGGCAAAATACCCTGCAAACAGTCTCAGACGTTTACAACGTACTCCGACAACCAACCAGCTGTCACTATACAAGTCTACGAGGGCGAAAGAGCAATGACGAAAGATAATAACATACTGGGGACTTTTGACCTGACCGGCATACCACCTGCTCCTAGAGGTGTACCGCAAATTAATGTTACTTTCGATTTAGATGCCGACGGTATTTTGAACGTGTCAGCAAAGGACAACAGTACTGGTAAAAGTAAAAATATCATTATAAAGAACGATAAAGGTCGGCTTTCGCAGGCTGAGATTGATCGAATGCTGTCGGAGGCTGAGAAGTATAAGTTAGAAGACAACCAACAAAGAGATAGAGTCGTTTCTAGGAATAGGTTGGAGTCTTATGCTTATGGAGTAAAGCAAGCGATTGAAGAGGCAGGGAGTAAGGTGAATGAAGGGGAGAGTTCGAAAGTACGTCGTAAGTGTGACGAGACAATTCGTTGGCTGGAGAGCAACAGCCTTGCAGAGAAGGATGACTACGAAGAGAAGATGAGGGAGCTGACCAATGTGTGCGCTCCCCTGATGAAGAAGTTACACGGTGAAACGCAGAACACCCGCGGCGGTGACGGGCCTGTTATCGAGGAGGTTGATTAATTATTTCTTTATTTTAGTTACGTATTTGTCTGTTTCCGCTTAATAAATACTGATTATTTGATTCATAGTACTCGTATTGTTTATTTTGGTTTTTATTACCAAAAGTGATAGGTATATCATTACATTTCAAAGTTGGCAAGTTAAATCATGTTTAATTTATTAGATCATTGATATTTCCCATTAGACTCTCTCACCAGCGTAACGATTAATATTAAATACTGAATACATTAACATCGTATGGAATGATTTTAAGATTTTTCATTGTGCTTGGCGTGGTGACCGCGAGTTTAAATATTGTCCACTCAATTCCGCCCGTGGAATCTCCCACGAACTTAACCATTAACCCTCTTCAAGCCGTGGCATCTTCAGTCATTTACAAAGTAATCAATGCCTTTCCGGAATCCGAAGGCTTTCTTAACGGCATCCTTGGGAAACTCGTAAGTAAAACTTAGCTGAGGCAGCAATGTGTATGTTGACCGCCATATTGGTTTTGTCACTTTGGCCCTAGGCAAGATGCAAAATGTGCCTTACTGACTTACTTGTTAAGGAGTATTTTGCAACTTATTCAATTTGTTAGTTACGCGGTATTGCATTTTCACCGACGATATCGCTAGGATTGTGATCTTCAAAAATCGAGAAAATGTTTAGGATTGACTAACTTCATTTTTTTCGAGTCCATATAAAACATCTTGGCTAGGCCTACAGTAGAATGTGAACTTGACACGTAGTCTAACAAATCCATTTAAATCACTAAAATTACCTACAGTTAATATGTATTCTAATGGCGAAATGGCGATATAAAGATTTCAAATTGATTCATCTATTTAACCATTTATTTTTCGTCAATTTGGTTTTGAAGTGTTGACCACCATATTGATTTTGCACTTTTATAGATATTGCACTTGACAGGTGGGCTACCAAATCCGTTTTTGTCACTAAAATCATCTGTAGGTGATTTATTATTTAAATACTTTAATGCGCGAAATTGAAACAGTGTAGCAAAAGGCGGACTTAATGCTACAAACATTATCTACCTGTCAATCTCAAGGTAAAATGGTGAGTATTAATATTTCGAATTTATTTAGGTATCTATTGTATTATTTGTTTCTCGTCAATTATGTTTTTAGCCAGGAATCGACCGTAAAAAAATGGTTACTAACTTTTTGGATATATTGGGGCTATTGATCCTGATAAAAAGATAAAATTAAAAGTTGATAATAATTCAGAGCAGGGCGAATGGTCACTTTTACGCGTCACAAATCGACCAGCCCTTCCTAAGAGGAGACCACTGCTGAAAAAAAGCCCCGCAAGAAACCAAACAGTCAGTCAAACACACTAATTATAAATCCGAAACAGCTGGACGGGTTTAGGTGAAATTTGAAATTGAGACGGCTTATACTTACTGTTTTTTTTCACGAAGAACTTCCCGGTCCGTTTTGCAGTAATGTGAACATTTTCGAGCATGTCTGTCTAAAATTTATTATGAATATGTAAACGATCTTCCTCAGAATGCGGAAAGCTTCCCCTCGTTCCTGAATCAGGTGGTTAAACTGGTGGCCGCCATTTTTTCGGTGGGACCCATACCGGAGCGCTCGGGGGGGGGGGGAGAAACCGGACGTCATCAGCACCAGCCCAGTGCAGTTCTCTGATGAGGTTGGTGGAAATATCTCACTTAGGAGTAAGTACTTGGGCACTCGAGCTAGAGAAGTGGTAGAACCAAGTTTTCCCGAAAATGAAAAAGTGATAGATAGAGTTCTTGATTCTTTAGCGATTTCATCATATTTGTTAGTTCCTTACGGGAAATCAATGCATACATATTATTATATACCGAGCATTCACGAACATTTCTATATCATGTATGTAAAGACGTGGTAAAGTAAATACTCCATGTAGCTTAAAAAAAAACTAGTTTCTGGGGCCCATTTTACGAAGCAACAAGTAATTTTTAACTCCGTGCAAAAAGAGTAAGAAAGAGACTTCCGCTTGCAATTTGTAACTTGTAGCTTCGTGAAACGGACCTCTCGTGGTGGAATTTCTCATACTGGGGCCCATTTTTGTAACTTGTTATACAAGTGGAAGTCTCTTTTTAATACGTGCTAATAAAAAAGAACTTCCACTTTATACATATAGTCAGGCAAATGAAATATGAGAATGAAAAAATATCTTACGCGGCAACACTGATTGTCAAAACCTATGGTAATTACATTTAGTGTTGCCGCGTAAGTGATTTTTTCAGTCTCATCTTTCATATGCCAGACTATATTACAAGTTACAAGGTTTTATGAAATGGGCCCCAATGGACAGCAGACTTTTTTTGTGCCATGAAAACCGCTTTTCGTTCAGCAAAATTTTCACAAAATATAACACCGTAGGCTGTCAGCGCTGCTGGTTAATTAATGATTCCTAAGTCGGTCAGTCAGTTAGGCATGATATTATTTTATTTTCAACTTCGCGTAACCTTTAAAATACCTAAGCGTCGTAGAAAATTGACATTTGGAGGGTGGACTGCATTTATGCAGGACTTGGTGACATTTACTTCCTCGGATGATATAGGTAGAACGTCTCTTACATGAAATTCATACGAAATGTTTCTTGTAAAAAAAAGTAGTAAACCGGCAGAGTATTCGCTCGCTGGATCTACTGCGTGCTCCCAAGCGTTTAACTTTACGAGTAACTTAAAATTTGGATTTCTGTTAGACACAAGACACTGAAAGTGGCAGTTTTTTTTTTTTGAGGGACCTGCGTAGTTAGCTTCTGATGGCTTTGACTACTTTGCCGGAGAGAGGGCGGACTCCTGATGGGAGTCGTTACCGGTACCGGTGCAAAGTGTCGCCCACACGTGTAGGGTGAGCCGGGGGACGCCGACGCTTCCGACGCGGACGGAGACGTTGTGGTGTGTAAGGATCTAAGCTGGTGTCGCCCTGTGAGACAGTTGGGCGACGAATATCTTCGGTGATAGTGTCATCGGTGTCGGTCAGTACGTGTCGGGGACGCCTATTCCGAGGGAGTGGCAGTATATAAATTTCCATTAGCGCCTCACCTTATACCCACGAAATATCCTATCTCGCTCATGAAAAATCACCGCTGGTTCGCGGCTTAAACTTGTTAATACAAAACGGACAATTTCAAATTTTCACTTAGCGCCTCACCTTACATCCACGAAATATCCTAGCTTGCCGCCGCCTGATGGCAGCGCCCACGGCGCGTACTGTAACTCATGGAAAATCACTGCTGGTTCGCGCTTAACACTTGCTAAATACAAAGGAGTCAATTTCGAAATTTCTTTTAAGGACCTCACCTTACATCCACTAACATCCACGCAATATCCTAGTTTCCAGCCACTTGCTGGCAGCGCTCACGGCACATACAGTCAAGGTCATAAATATGTATACACTTTAGTACCTTGTCACTTTAATCGCTGTGACAATTTCATGTGGCAGTTGAAACATGACGTTAAATAGACAAGGTACTAAAGTGTATACATATTTATAACCTTGACTGTACAGTATCTCATTGAAAATCACTGCTGGTGATTTGCACTCGGGTGTGCCCCGTCCGTCCGTCTGCCTAATATTTTAAGGGTAATTAGTGCGATTACAGTAGGTACTTTACAATTAGTAGTAAATTATTCGTCTTTTTTTTTTCAGTCGGATAGTGTTATCCGAAACCTGTTTTTAGACGACATACTTCTTATTTAATCTGTTGCATTAATTTAAAACTGAAATACAAGGAGTAGCAGGTGTGGTTAACAGCTCTTACGAAAGATGTGCTGGTACTCGTAAAGTCACACATTTTGTTTTTCTAATTGATAATAAATATCAGGATACCATCTCACACAAATTGACCTAGTCCCGAACAAAGCTCTAGGCTTGCACTATGTGCTAGACAACGATAAACATACTTATGCCTCGTAACGACCCTTGTGCTTTACAGAGCACATAAAAATCAATCACCTTAATTAGAATTGAATTAGAGGTTGCAATTATAACAAACTTTTCTCACGTTAGGAGGATAGAGGAATATATACTTAAATACATAGAAAACATCCGAGACTCAGGAACAAATACTCGTGCTCACACACAAATATCTGCCCTTACCTCTTCTTTAATTATGTAAACTTTTTTTAACATATCAATGTATCGTAGGACAATTACGAAATTATATTTTTTTTTTTTTGCTGCAGCATTTTCGGGTCAGTGCCGTCTTTTTTAAATATAATTAAAATAAAATTAGTAGGTCTCAGGATATTGTCTTATATAATATCTTATGTAACGCGACTTCGTACGCGTAGAATTTTTTATAATATTTAAGGAGGCTTCCATACAACAAACATGTTTTTTTTTCTCGTTTTTGCTCCATATTGGTAACGGCAACTGGTAGATGCTTGAAATAATCACAGAATATTTAGATATTCACTTTAAAAAAATAATGAGGTCTTAGGATTACAGTCTTGAGAATTCAAATGTCTATGGGTCTCAGATTCCACTTACCATCAAGTGGCCTGAGTGCTCGTGTGCCTTCACCTTAACATATAAACATATAAAAAATAATATTTAAGGGGGTACCATAAACAGACATTTTTTTGCCGTTTTATAGATAACTAGCTGTTGCTCGCGACTCCGTCCGTGTAGTAAAATAAAACATAGCCTGTGTTACTTTGAAATAATGTAGTATTCAAATGGTGAAAGAATTTTTTGAAATCGGTTCAGTAGTTTTGAGTTTTATCGTTACATACACACTTCCCTTCGTGCACGAGTCCGACTCGCTCTTGGCCGGTTTTTGCCTTCTATTATCGCAGGTGGTGCGAAGCGTTAAAAAGCCTACGTCAATTATAATTAAATATTGAACATATCTATTTGTATACACATCTGTGCCTGTAAATAAAGTGACTTATCCTCGTTATTCTCACCATCCTACAAACGGGGAGATTGTAAGTGTGCAGTGTGCGTTTGACGACACGGTGGCCTAGTAACCAAAGAGACCATGAAAAAAATCCCATACACCCAATTTAATAAAAGGTGGGTGCAGCGCGGGGCGGCGGCGGCGGATCATTGTGAAATTATCTCAATACTTACTTGTAGTTTTGAGAAGAAGCTTCTCTCTCAACTCGTCGATTTTTAGTTTACAAATACTTCTTTTGACGACACGTTGGCCTAGTTGGGAGTGACCCTGCCTCTGAAGCCATTGGTCCTGGGTTCAAATCCCGGTAAGGGCAGATATTTGTGTGATGAGCACGAGTATTTGTTCCTGAGTCTTGGAAGTTTTTTATGTATTTAAGTATGTATTTCTCTATATAAGTATGTCTATCGTTGTCTAGTACCCATAGTACAAGCTTAGAGATTAGTTTGGGACTAGATCAATTTGTGTGAGATTGTCCCCTGATCATTATTTATTATTATTTATTTATTATTTAAGCATTTGTATCATTTCCTCGCATTTATTGAGAAAACCATTATATATGCCTCGGCGGAAATGGGATTGCCTAACTCGTATTTTAGGAGGCCTCACCAAAGCTTGACGATACGTTGGCCTAGTTGGGAGTGACCCTGCCTCCGAAGCCAGTGGTCCTGGGTTCAAATCCCGGTAAGGGCAGATATTTGTGTGATGAGCGCGAATATTTGTTCCTGAGTCTTGGATGTTTTTTTCTATGTATTTAAGTATTTATTTCTCTACATAAGTATGTTTATCGTTGTCTAGTACTCATAGTACAAGCCTAGAGCTTAGTTTGGGACTAGGTCAAGTTGTGTGAGATGGTATCCTGATATTTATTATCGGGGGACAAATCTAAAGCGATGATTTACAGGCAGTTTGTTAGCTGTAACCAAACAAACAAAATAACAACAACCAGCATATTTTGATCTACGAATTCATCCATTCGTTTCCGATCTAGAGGTCTAGGTATGTTCGTACTTTTATAAGTATTTGTTTTTGTACATAGTCTCTACCCTGTGGTGCTAGACAAGTTGCATTCGACAATCGTTAGCGATTATGTTTCGATTGAAAAATATATGGAATTGACGTAAGTGTCACGTTACTATCTCGGTGGCTTACGTCAATTCAATACATTTATCAATAGAAACATAATCGCTAACGATTGTCGAATGCAACTTGTCTAGCACCACTGTAGATATACGGAACCCTCGGTGCGCAACTCTGGTTTGCACTTGACCGGATTTTTATTATTCATGATTTAGCTATACACTAAATATAATTCGTCTCTCCAAAACCTCGTATCTCATATTTCGTGATGTACGATTTTAAACTTATTTTTCTTCACGTTTAAGTTTAAAATCGTTGATCACGAAATATGAGATACGCGGTTTTTCCAAAGAAGTGGCGATATGTACTTGGCTTGAAATAATTCGTGTAGTGGCTCAACGGATTTCGCTAGTTTTTGTATACTGCATTATCAAGTGCACGTCTCAGTACAATTAATACTGCGTTACTTTTGTTTGCATTAATATCAAAAAGAGACAATGTTTTTAATATTAGTATTGTGTTTTGCCACGGTGACTGCGGAAATTAACATTTCCACTAGTAATCGAGTTGAAGCGAGGGCCTTGACGATACCGATAGTGGATTTTATTCAAAGAGTAAAAAACTCTTTTCCGGTGGCGCAAGGATTGTTCAACAACATTCTTGCAGGAATCGTAAGTGAAATATTGTACATAATTAGCGTACTGCATTCATGATGAATATTATGTCGATATTTATACAAGGTGTGTTGTTTTGCATTTAAGCTTTTTCATTTATTTATTGTGTTTGTTTACAAATATAAAGAGAATAAATAATATTTACTATTGTTGAATGATTATGGCAGTAAAATCGATAGATTTTTATTAGCAAAACTATTCTTTACCGCACTTTTGTATTCATGCCTCGAGTCATCACACGTTTGTATAACGTTTACGTAAACGACTATCGGAAACTTTCCTATTTATTGCTTTATTTGTATTTTTCGCATAAAGTATTATTATTTTGTGAATGTGTTTTTTGCTCTGTGGTTGCCGGGTTAGGATATTGTCACTCCATGTCTTCCCGTGGATGTCGTAAGAGGCGACTAAGGGTATAAGGGCTTGTAGTACTATTAGGCGATGGGCTTGCAACCTGTCACTAATAATAAACCGGTTAACATCTTAGCCTGATTGTACAAAATATGTTTATAGAATTACCAACAAGTCTTTTTAGAGTAGTTGGTATTTCTGTGGCTCTGCCTAACCCACGGGGGTGATGTTATGTATGTATGTGTATAAATAAAAATGTATGGAATTCATACAAACACTCGCCCCAACCACCAGGCACCTTTTTATTGTAAGGAGAATGCAAACGACACATGACACCTGATGGTAAATGGAATCTGAAACCCATAGACATTTACATTCTGAAGTTACAATCCTAAGACTACAAATGCTTTGCCAACCATGAAGAGTAAGATAGAATTAACTTATCTATACTAAGTAGTCATTTCATCGGTGGTCTTGGATGACCGGTGCTGCTTAAATCATCATTTTCATTTACTTGCCCTTATCCCATTTACTTGGGGTCGGCGCAGCATGTCTTTTTCTTCCATACCTCCCTGTCACTCGTCATCTCGTCACTTACTTCCTTCCTCTTCACATCGTCTCTCACACAGTCCATCCACCTTTTCCTTGGCCTACCTTGTCTCTTCCATCCCTCCACTTTCATACCTTTTAGCCTAGTGTTATATATTGTAAAATAAGTGATATGAATAAATATTTATCTCTTTTGGTCACACGACTGTCATCCCTCCGCATAATATGCCCATACCACGCAAGGCGATGGGATCTCACCTTGTCGATGAGTACTTTCAGGCTTCCTCTAATATACTCTGGTATAATATAATAGACCGGTGCTGCTTAAATGTAAAAAATAATCAGGGATCAATGTCACACAAATTGACCAGGTCCAAACTAAGCTCTAGGCTTGTAGTATGGGTACTAGATAACGATAAACTTACTTATATGTACAGATAAATATATACTTAAATACATAGAAACCATCCAAGACTCAGGTAGAAATTCTTGTGCTCATTACAAAAATTTCTGACCTTACCGAGAGAGGGTCGCTAGTTTAAATTTGTTCCTAACAAAGATTAATTCTTGACCAAACTCCTCTCCCCAGAACAAGGTCACTTTCCGCTCGTTTCTGGAAGTGGTATCTCAGCTGGTGGGCTCCCTGTTCCCTTCTCCAACTGTACCGAAGGTCCCGGAGCGCTGGTGGGGGGAGAAGCCGGCAGACAGCAGTATCAGGCCATTCACGGTGCAGTTCTCTGATGAGGTTAGTGGAAATCTTTATCTCTCGATGTTAAGACTGAAGATGAGAGAAATGCAGCCAGTGGATGTTACAGGTAAAGATGTGGTAGCCTGATAGTTGAAGTATTCGCTAAAGCTGTGTGTATGATCGAATGTATGGAATTGAGTACGTATGTTGTAACCAGAACTTAAAGGAAAATTTCTTGAAGAGTTCTGTGTCTGTTTTCTTGAAGCTATTCTTTTTGACGTTCCGCGGTTACCTGTAAACAAACGAAAATTTGAGATTTTCCCAACACGCACAGGGCCTTTAATTCTGCGCTGAAGTCCGGCCCAGAACGAACCGAATTCATGTTTCTTCTCACTCTTCCGTGACTAACCAACTGACAGACAGATATCGCACAGCCTAATCTCTCTCTAGTTCCTAGGGGCTTGAGGAGGGAATACATAATCCTTGGGTACCTAAGAAAGAATTTTTCGATAATCGACCCCTAAAGGAAAAAGAAGCACTAGCGGAAAACGAATAAATAAGAATAAGAATGGTTTATTTGGACACACATTTACATAAAATGACATATCCCAGTTTGTATTAAACAGTTCGAATAGAAAAACAGTAATAACAATAACTTACAACTAATTATTTATGTCCAAAATCGTCTCTACTCAGCTTGTGTTACAAGATAGGGTAATAATGTGACGCTGATTTTCAGTAGGGCCAGACGAGACGAGATGAGTGTGTGTGTGTGCGTGCAAGCATGTTTCTGATTGAGCTAAGATTTAGATATACGAAGGAACAGTGGTATTTTACGCTATAGTAGTCCAGTTGGGAAGAGGGAGAGCAAGATAGGGCACCGCACGAGTCCTATGCAATTTTTTTCGGGAAATGAGAAGCATTTCTTTTTTAATTTTAATTTGAATGTTATTATACTATTGAATGCTACGCGTATGTTTGCGGGCGTCCTCTTATTCATTATTTAAGGACTGTATCTGGCAGTAGGACAGGGACATAAATAGGTTAACGGAAACAAGAATTCAGTGAAGTGTTCGAGTTGTACTTAGGATCGATGACTTTTCAGTATTCACATGAGTCATTGAATTTCATGAAAGTCGTATAAATACAGTTGAAATGCGCTCTTTGTGTAGTATGTGTGGTGTGAAACTACAAAAATGTGGACTGAGAGAAGATATAGTGACTAAGATTGAAAAGGGCATGCTTCTATGGTTTGGTCATTTGGAAAGAATGGATGAAAGAAGATTGTCGAAAGAGATATATAGTGCGAAAGTGAGTGAAAGGGTCGGAAGGGACCGCCCTAGGCGTACTTTTTCGAATCAAATCGGAAAAATTCTCCATTCTTAAATACCCGAAACCGACGTACATGCATGACTCGATGTATGAATGTGGAAGAAGCGAAAGATATTTGTAAGGATCGTAGCAGGTAGAAAGAAGTGGTCACAGCCTCCCCTCTGGGAAAAGGCGTGATTTAATGTATGTATGTAATGTGATTGAATTTCGTAACAGACGTTACTGTAAACTTAAAAAATGTGCTGTTCCAGATGATATCGGACTTGCGTTTGCGCATCCAGCACAGGCGCAACATCACGCGCTCGCTGCGCGGCGCGGCCCACACGTACGGGACTAACTCCGACTTCCTGGACTGGTTCTTGAACTACTGGACGCACGAGTACGACTTCCGTGTGCGCGAGCGCTGGCTCAATAGCCTCCCGCAGTATCTCACCAATATTCAAGGTAAGGATTTTTAATGGAAAAGGCAACCGAGCATGCAGGCCATCTGATAGTAAGAGAACTGTGCCAACCCTGAGTACTAAGATGTAATGTCACTTGATTGTCCAACTTTCAAAAAAGTGCTGGATCCAAAAATTCTTGAACTTTATTGTAACTAACGATAAAACTCTTTGTCATTTTACCAACCGCATTGCTTTGGTTACTGTTGTACCACTACTCATTAAGACCACGGTAAACAAATAGCTATGCTAGTAATTCTGCTGTCTTGGCGGTACGTAACCAAAAATAGTAGCGAACCTTGGAGAAGGCCTATGTATGTCCAGCAGGGACGTTTTTCTGCAGGTATCATGAGGATGATGGGTTTACCTTGGTTACATTGATACTTATTGTATCAATATATAGAATTAAATTTCACAGTCAAGTATTTTTCACTGCGCGTATTAAAAATTGGCGGTACTTAACGAGTCTAACCTAACTTAATTAATGTCCAGGATTTGTATAAAGCAACAGTTTTCAGCAATAAATAGGGCTTGTTGAAATGAAATTTCTCTTGAATCCCGACGATATTAATGATGATTTCTTGTTAAAACGACGTGACCAAAGCTAGCCTTTTACGTTGTAGGTCTGGACATCCACTACATCCACGTAAAGCCTCCAAACCCTCACGGCAAGAAGGTGCTTCCACTGCTACTGATCCACGGCTGGCCTGTGACAGCATTCGAGTATATCCAGGTCACAGATTACTTGCAGCAAGAGCGAGAGGAATGCGACTTCGTGTTCGAGATTATTGTACCGTCCCTGCCAGGTTTTGGGTACTCGGAGGTAAGGAAAACTACAAGTTATAATAAATCGACGTCTGCTAGTCCTTTGGTTTGGATGTTTTACTTTTTCTATTCAATGTAAAGGCTACTTTGAGTCGTAGATATTATTATATCTACAAGTAAAGAATCCTTTTTTTAATTCTTTAAAATCCTTTTATATGACGTCTTAAATGTGTTTTATGTTATCGCATGGCGAAGGCAGGCGTGTCACTTAGTGTTACGTTACAATTATTTTTTTAAAATTACCTCAAATTGTCGGATGGAATTAATTTATTTCATCGCCATGCCATCAGAGCTTTACGCGTTTAATGTAATAATGGGTTTGGGATGCAGTTGGGGCTGCCACATTGTGCAGCGCATCGGGGATGTTCGCAAAGGTTCACTGATGGCTTTGCGGCCATTAGAGATTGTCGTCATATTTTATTATTAATATTATGCGCAATTAAGGATACGGGGCAGCCCGAACAAACGAACACTCAGCACCATTGCCAACCGATTACAGGGTCGTTGCCAGGAGCACAGGAATAATATTGTTACGAGTAGGAGGTGTGGTTAGGTTGATAGGTAGATTAGAATCGAGACGCCGAGTCAAGGACGTCCCTATTGTTAACAGGTTCAATCGAGTTCAAGGTCAAGGCCGTCGCTATTGTTATACAAGGCCGCAATGTGTAGAACCTTGTAGTAGCGAACTCTCTAGAACGTCCCTGGCGGGTCAAGGTTAATCGGTCATTCGAGAAGGCGTGTAATAAAGCCAAGCTCTGAATTATCGGTTTGTTTGTGCATTTTTATCAGTTACCTTACCCCCACGTTCGTAACAATATGCACTGCTCGCATTAGATTATTTTTTCTGTTCTAACACGAGACTTACTCTTACGTATCTAAGTAACTAACTAACCAACTATGGACATGTTTCTGAGATAAATGTTTTGATTTAGATTTGATAACTTTATTTTCAGGCTACAAACATGATGGGCTTGGCGCCGTACGAAATGGCCGTGATTTTGAAAAACCTCATGTTTCGTCTGGGGCTTCCTCGGTTCTACGTCCACTCCAACGGCATCGCCCAGCCCGTGGGGGACGCGCTGGCAGTTCTCTTCCCTGAAAGGGTGATGGGACTTCATTCTACCTACGCGAGGAGGTATGGTGATAAAAAAAAATATGAATAGTTTAAGAGTTCTCCATATCCTTCCTCACCGAGGCGTACAATACAATCTAACCAGTTCTAGTCGTTAATTAACTATAGTTATTAATTATTATACAATCAATCAACGTAGTTAATTACCATTAGTTTTTTCAACTTAGATGTCATAACATTACTTATTGCCTACCATTATTTTATTAAATGACAAAATTATATACGTAATTTTACAAGATATGTATCAAGGAATGTTTCAGTAAAATGAGCTAACTAAAGGATTAAAAGTAGTTCCCCTCCAGGGCATATAGATATTTTCCATCCTATATAGCAGTGCCAAATTACAGCCTTGTAGTACCATTACTCTCTGAGTTAAACCGTGGACAGACGGACGGGTCCATATTGGCTCATATACAATTTTAATTTAGATTTTTTTTATAATACCGCTTTGTGATCATAAACATCATTTGTTAGAAAATTGTTTCATAGAAAATATTCTATGAAACAATTTACAATAATGAATAATAATTCATTATAATTTTGTAGTACTACTAGTATTACTCATAATATGCAGTACTTCGATTTTTTATACTCATAATACTGTGGCCAAGATTGTATGGACCTATAATTTTTTTTCGAAGATTTTTTTTCTTTATAAACTTACTAGCGACCCGCCCTCGCTTCGCTCCGGATTAAAGTATTATACATATAAACCTTCCTCTTTAATCACTCTATCTATTAAAAAAAACCGCATCAAAATCCGTTGCGTAGTTTTAAAGATTTAAGCATACATAGGGACAGACAGCGGGAAGCGACTTTGTTTTATACTATGTAGTGATATGGTAGTATTATTTGTACTCATATAATTAGTAGTTATACTATTGAAATTGAATGCATTTATCGAAAGGATTTTTTTCTGGGCAGATAAAAATAAAATAACCTCGAAGGCCAAGGCGTATTCTAACCTAACCTATCCGAGTCGGTTCTGACCTGATTCGTCTTGTTCATTCGCTACAAATAAGGAAATTCTGTCTCCCGTAGGTAATACGATATTTGCCAAAATAAAACATTTGCTTGCTCTAAGGGACACAAGATAACCCTAACCTAACCTACTTATAAGTATTTTCTGCATAGTGACTTTTATATTTAAACAGTTTAGGAATAAACAAGGGTATCTTTAAAAATGTTTATAACATTAATTTTTATTGCAAGAAGTCGTTATGTTGATAAAAAATATAAATTTAAATAATAGTAATAGAAGTACATATATTTAATGACATTATACATAGGTATCAATGATTTGGAGTTGCGATAGTTCTTAACTAAAAATAGATATAAGTAATGATCATTAGGAAATTAATTTTTATAAGAAACATTTTCGAACTTGCGGTTCAAATCCCGGTAAGGGCAGATATTTGTGTGATGAGCACAAGTATTTGTTCCTGAGTCTTGGATGTTTTCTATGTATTTAAGTATTTATTTCTCTATATAAGTATGTTTATCGTTGTCTAGTACCCATAGTACAAGCCTAGAGCTTAGTTTGGGACTAGGTCAATTTGTGTGAGATTGTCCTGTGATTATTATTATTATTATTATTACTTCCAATAATCTACTTTGCAATTTTATATGACCTTTGGCGCACCCCAGACGGACATGGTGTGACTATAACGTCGGTAATACTGCAACACCGCGTAACAAACAAATTACAAAAACCGGCAACTCACGTCCGTCAGGAGTTTTTATACTACGTAATGTATACTCTTCATTGTGGAAGAATAAAAAAGAAATACAAATCACAGGCAATACGAGTATAAAAGAAAAGCGGCCAAGTGCGAGTCGGACTCGCCCATGAAGGGTTCCGTAGCAGCAAGTAACATAATATAAAAGTTCGTTGTAGCTTTGCTCAATGTTTTTATGACCTATTAAAAAAAACTACTTACTAGATCTCGTTCAAACTAATTTTCGGTACATCATATATTTTTTTTAGTTCTGTCATTCTCTTATTTTAGAATTTACAGGGGGGGGGGACACACATTTCAACATTTTGGAAGTGTCTCTCGCGCAAACTGTTCAGTTTAGAAAAAAATGATGTTAGTAACCTCAATATCATTTTTGAAGACCTACCCATTGATAATCCACACGTATGGGTTTGATGAAAAAAAATATTTGAGTTTCAGTTCTAAGTATGGGGAACCCCCAAAATTTATGGTTATTTTTTCTATTTTTGTGTGAAAATCTTAATGCGGTTTACAGAGTACATCTACTTACCAAGTTTCAACAGTGTAGTTCTTATAGTTTCGGAAAAAAGTGACTGTGACATACGGACGGACAGACAGACAGACATGACGAATCTATAAGGGTTCCGTTTTTTGCCATTTGGCTACGGAACCCTAAAAATCAGTACAAAGGCGAACGATTGGCTGTATTTAAATGTATAAATGTCTTATGCTGTTCCAGTTTCCAGCCCCAAACGCTCGCCAAGTACGTGCTGGGGCAGCTGTACCCCGCAGCCGTCGTGGAGCCGCAGTACCAGTCCAGAATGTACCCCATCTCCGAACAGCTTCAGTTCTTTCTGGAAAACTCCGGCTATTACCACGTTCATGCTACAAGACCAGACAACTTGGGTTCGTAGCTAGTGCATTGCACATTTTTGAGGGCATGTATGTTCATAAAATACTAGCTATCCGTCAGCGGCCTCGCCCTGCTGCAAATTTATGACTTTTCCTGTGGATATTACATTTCTTTTCTTTCATAAGACCCTTCTTCTGACGATAACGAATACAACAAAAAAAGAATCAGCGAAATCTGTCCGGCCGTTCATGCGTGGGAAATAGGGATTCATTTTTATATATACAGATGTATCAATATTGTTACGAGTAGGTATGGTTAGGTAGGTAGGTAGATTAGAATCGACGCGCCGGCTCAAGGACATACCTATTGTTAACGAGTTCAATCGAGTTCAAGGCCAATGCCGTCGCTATTGTAATACAAGGCCGCAATGAGTAGAACCTTTCATTATCGAACATCCCCGGCGGGTCAAGGCCCATCGGTCATTCGAGAAGGCAATCTGAAACGTTCGGTAATTGGGTGTATAAAAAAGGGAGGCGCGCGTGTGGCGAGTCATTCCTTACTTAGTAAGCGAACAGTGCGTACCTACGAGTGAACCGAGCGATCATCTAAGTTTATTGTGCGATAATTGTTTGTAACGATTAAGTGAGTGTGTTAATTAAAGTCTGCTCTTAATTATCGGTGTGTTCGTGAATTTCTATCAGTTACCTACCCCCACGTACATAACATATTTTTTTGTGTGATCTTGTAGTCTAAACGCCTTGATGGATTTTAATGTGCCAAGGATCATTGGCTACAAATGCTACAATATAATCTCCTCAGTCCCTAAAGCTTGCTTTTTAACCCCCGACGCAAAAAAGAGGGGTGTTATAAGTTTCACGTGTAAGTGTGTGTGTGTGTGTGTCTGTCTGTGGCACCGTAGCTCTTAAATGGATGAACCGTTTTAAATGCGGTTTTAATGAAAGCAGGTTTTCTAGCGGTGGTTTTAAGATATGTTTTATAAAAATCGGTTTAGCCGTTTTTGGGATATGGAGCTTTTAAAGGGTTAAAAGCCCCCAAAATAACGGTGAAGCCTAATTTCAGAGCTGATATCTCTTAAACAACTCAACCAATTTTTATCTTGCTAAGAACCATCTTGATGAAGGTAGCTTTATTTAAAAAAAACTTGCGTCCAAATCCGATCATTCATTTGGGAGCTTACGATGCCACAAACAGATACTCAGATGGAAAAGTTTAAAAAGCATGAAATAAAAAATTAATTACAAATTTTTAAAAACCCCCGTCTCTCACTCTCATAGAGGGGGACCGCTAAGTAAATTAAATAACATAAAATACCCCAGCTACTTAGCGGTCCCCGCGTGTCAGTTTAGTTAGTGTCAGTGTTCAGTTAACTATCTACTTATCAAACAATCAGCCCTTAGGGCCACTACTTATTATTTTTTACTTTTTAGAGGTTTTTTTACAGATATATTAGGTCCAGAATGCCTCTGGATGTAACTAGCAGAAGTTCGACCGTATGTCTTTATCCATATGTGGGCATTTTTCGTCGATGATGTAACATTTTGGTGTTATTTAGGCCACGGCCTTGACGACTCCCCAGTCGCGTTGGCTTCCTGGGTCCTCCAGAGCATCTTGTCGGGAGCGGCTGCGGAGAACATTCGGGTTATCGACGGGAATGCATGGCGCTACTACGACATGCTAGACTGGTTCGACTGCCTCACGGTCTACTGGGCCACCCAGACCATGACCACAAGCATCAGAATGTACGCGGAGTATGCGGCTTGGCACCAGAACCCACTCAGTCGGACTATATCACAGTAAGTATTATTTTTAAGCTTTATAGGTGCCTATTGTGTTGATACTATCTACCAAATGCAATTTCCTATCCCTTCAGTGTAGTGGTGCAGTTGACTGTAAACTAGGCTACCGCAAAGTAATCGAAACAGATCATTGGGGCTGGACAAGTTGCATTCGACAGTCGTTAGCGATTTTGTTTCGATAGACAAATGTATGGAATTGACGTAAGCCACCGAGATAGTCACCTAGTACTCTCGGTGGCTTACGTCAATTCCATATATTTTTCAATCGAAACACTATGCTAACGATTATAGAATGCAACTTGTCTAGCTCCACTGACCTTAGAGCGTACACATTTAGACATTTAAAAAAAAGGGACTGCTCCTGGCACTGATGCTTAGTTAAAACGATTAAAATGCACGAATTATTATTACTCTCTTATTTTTATTATGGTGTTTGTTTAAAGCAACTCACAAGATCTCCTTTGAAGTTATTTACATAATTTTTAATGGCATATAGATTAAATACTTCATATTTTAACAATTTGGCATTCTTCATAGGAGACATATTTCTCGCGTAATTTCTGCAACATTCGGTATCATACAAATCTACTGTTTAGTTCACACGGCGACGCAAAATGATTTGATTTTTGTATAGGAAAAAAGTACTCGTATGGTTGCCGGGTTAGAATAGTTCCACTCTGCGTCTTCCCGTGGATGTCGTAAGAAGCGAATAAGGGAATAAAGGCTTGTAGTGCTGTTAGGCAATGGGCTTGCAACCTGTCACTAATACACTGGTAAACATCTTAGACTAAATGTGCAAAATGTGGTTACAGAGTTATCATTATCAACAACTTTAGAGTTGTTGGTATTCTGAGCTCTGCCTACCCCACTATGGGAATGAAGGCGTGACGTTATATATATGAAGTAATTACGCGACTCACAACTCAAATAAAATACGCTCGTCTGGCTTATTCATTTCTGACGAAAAGTTTTGTTAACATCAATAACGTTGATCTACCAGAGTCCCAGTGAAAGTCCCGTTCGCCGTGGTCCGGTTCGCCAGCGACCTGCTCTACCAGCCCGATGATTTTGTACGTGACAAGTACCAGAATCTGGTGCAGTCCACCACCCTGGACTTCGGAGGGCACTTCGCGGCCTACCAGGAGCCGGCTGTGCTTGCCGACCACATCTGGACGTCGGTTACGAAGATGGATGCGCTAAATGATGATAAAAGTGTGGAATATGAAGGAAAATAATATGTTGAGCGATCAGTTATTTATTTATTTTACCAACACACATATCATAAACCCTCTATGATACTGTGGCGACCTAGCGAACTGCGAACTGTGTACTCTCCACTCCACTCCTCTTCTCCTGCTACGCTCGCCAACGCGGCTCTGAGCTCTACTGGAGACATCTACTACTACTGGCACTTGCAAGCGGCATTTTCAACGCACAGACTTCACGTCATCCATCACAATCAACCTCCGGTCTCAAAGGGGGGCTGGTGTGGCGACCTAGCGACATCTAGTGACAACTTGTAACAAACAACTCGCTAGCGCCACCAGCGTCAGACAACGCAACTAAATCTGACAGTGCGCTACATCGCGCTAACGAAGTTTCTTCAGTCGGTTGACTTATATACCACTTCCAACTTCATCCAAACGGACTTCGGTCCCCAGGCACAACACCCGCCTGGAGAGAGATCTCTCTATTGTCCTCTCTACTACAATACGTTAAAAAACCGCAAACTACGACTAGCAAAAAGATAAACTATTTTGTTAGAACAAATTACTTATCTGTGAAAATACCACCACCATCTTATCCATTAACTTACCGCCAAACAGCATTGTTCGCATTGTTGTGTTCCGGTTTGGGGATAAGACAGCCGGTGAAATAACTAGCATAGAGGCATTCCATCTTAGTTCTCAGGGTTGGCAACGCATTTGCAGTGTCAAGATTGCAGTCTTGTGAATGCGAATGTCTATGGGTCACAGTTTCCACTTACCATCAGGTGGCCTGTGTGCCCTTTTGCCTTCTTGGTGCCATAAAAAAATATGTTATTATTGCTTAATAATAATATCAAATTCGATATCATTATTATGTACATTCAAATTTCGAACATCATTGAAAAACAAAGTACTTAATTTTATTTGACCTCAATTTTAATATCACTAGAGATGATATCTTATTCGAAATGAAATGTCAATTGCATACAATTTTGACAAAACTCACATGTTACTTGATATCGAGCGATATGATAGTAGAGGCTGACTCTAGTTTGTCTATGAATAAAAAAAAACTAGGGTTGCCGCCATTTTTGACGTTCTATTTGTCTTGCCGCAAAAACGCGTTCTATTTGTCTTGTTTTGTTATTTATATTATGCATGTAGATAAAGCAGTGTATGTAAAAGTACATAATCGGGCATTAAAACACTCGTGTGATGTTATTATGTAACAGTCACATAAACTACTTATTGTATAGAGAACTATAGTGTAATAGAATAGCACTTAAAAACGTCTTAGGAGTATGATAATTTATTTATTTATTTATTTGCATCCCATAATATCGTGGTACAAAATTATCATACATATAAGTAATGTATACAGTAACAACTTACACTAGGGGCTCTGCTGGGCACATCTGTCTTGGGAGAGAGAAGGGCCCATATAATAGCATTTATATATTAAAAACTCCATTAATAATTTTGTGAAATAGCCTTTTTTAATTTTTACAATAAATGTTCAAATATAAAAGTAAAATAACAATACTAATACAAAAGTAAATACTATAAAAAACTTAACCCAAGGGCCCGCCCGTAAGGGCGGAGCAGGGCTCAAGCTACCGGTGGTTAGGGCTGCAGAGAGAGGAACCTCCTCACAATACGTGCCGTGCCGTATACATACGCCGCTTTCTATATGACCCCTTGATCCAGACATCTAGCGAGAGTGTATTTTTCTAAATATTAATAGGAGGTTTTTTCTTTTGGACATCACATATGAAGCTTTGGATTGCATTTAAGTACAAATTTCACCATACGATGTTAACCACTTAACAGACGATTAGAGCGTTAACAGTTGTCAAAATGTATGAACTAACAGTAAATTAACATTGATTACTTAATTTAATATCGTATTGTAAAATTGGTATCCTCGGTGCGGGCGCAGAAAATGTGTTATGTGCAAGTCTTTTCTCATTCTATAGAGATCTGGATATTGACTTACAAACTTGCAGAATTCCAAAACATAAACACACACGGGAGAGATAGTATTTCATGTTTATGAAAGTGCGGTTAGCAACTATTTCTAGTCTAGATTCACATGATTGTGGATGCGCTTGTTTTGCAAAGGTAAAAGGGTTGCTAAGTAGCTACTTCCCAACAGTAGAACGCCGAGGCTAAGCCATTAGTATACATACGCATAAATAGGTTGCGGGAGCAGTTTGGAAATTAGTGGTACTTTTTATCTCGTTCAGTGCGTTTAGTAAATCTTGATAATTAAATTTTACATTTTTAATATGTAGGTTCCAGTTTAAATGCGGGTCTATTACACGAAAATTCTTGTACCATGCCTAATTTTGTATTATTAGAGTTAAAAAATCGAGATTATGTTCTTTCATATTTTTTTTTTGTTTTATCAAGCAAGTTGGTTAGTTTATCGTTTAAATGAGTATTGTTATGACATGTTGTTAGTAGCAAGATGTCGTCTGCGAATAAAATACATGGCTACTCCAGTATTTTCAGAAGGTCGTCAACATATAACAGAAATATATTACTCTCAATCGCTCTCATACGGTCTCGTGCAAGTCTATTTGCCTTCACCCAATTATGAAAGACTTTTTAACAGCATCAGCAAGTACGAAATCTTGTCAAGTTCTAGGCAGAGCCATAAATATGGACAGTTTATGGTCTAACACAAATATGATGTATCTATTCCCAATTCCAAATAAAACAACGACTGATTAGCAATTTCTTTATTTTTAAATTTAATAACTTTAGAAATTGTTCAGAAAGAAGACAATGTTTTCAGCATCATTATTATTAATATGATATGAACAATAATAATTACCACTATTTATGACTATTCATTATTATAATTGAGATAACGTATAATAATCTATTCGCTACGTTACTTATGTACACCGTTACTCACGACCATTATAAACATCAACGCAACAATAGAATACAAGATGGCGTAATATGATACAACAGAAGTAGCACTTGGCTGTCAAATTCAAAACTTTAATTATTTACCTCATAAATACCGTAAACAATCATATTTTCAGTTTATTTGATTTTGACACCAATAACTCTGAATAATTTCATGTCCACCTTTTGAAGTTGACTGTTGGAGTTGGGTGATCAAGTCGTTCCGTAGCTCTGAGAAAAAAAAAAATGTCTTTGGTTTGAAATCTCGCCTTTTTGTTTTGCTATTGAAGACCATTTTGGGTAAAGTTTTAAAACACATTAAAATATACCAACATTTTGGTATCGTTTCCATTGGACTATTTAAACTCTTTGTTTGCGAGAGGTGGCTCGAAAATATTCAGAGTACGTATACTGTAACAATATAATATTCATCTTTAAAGCAATAGCTAAGAAATTAGTCTAAAATGTATCTAAAGTAATAACTACGCAGATCGGCGTTGCATTTTTGAGTATAAAAACGTTTTGAAAAGTTAAATTTTACGAAAATCTGTTTTTGATAGGTTAAAAACAAATCTTGTAACTGTTAAACAGCTGTTAAGTTTTAATATTGACTATTATATGCTATAACTTACTTCCTAACTTATTGGTTTATATATAACATCGATATGTATGAAATTTGGTAATACTAGAACTGAGAGTTAAGACTTCTGTCAATCAGACCGTTTAAATCTTTCAAACCGTTACATTTTTGAATTTTGAAAACTTGGGGCCTAGAACTATATCCGAGATAATTTTAATACATTTTCGGATACATTTTATAAGAGACAATAATTTTGATTATTCTTGATTGAACCCACCGCCTACATACGCCGGGGCTTCTATTCACCTACTTAACGTTACCTTCGATACCTAGATGTGGCATTTCGATATTTACAATAAGAACTCAATATAACTATATACACTGTGATGCAAGGAGTACGGTTCCTTTAAGTATACATTTATCATTAACATTACCTCTAAGGAAATCAAAGGAAAAGGAAAAAAAAATGAAACGAAAACGGAAATAAGATTAAAAGCAAATTTATTGCTAAAATAAAATAAAACTATAACCACAAGCAATACATTATTTGCTTAACCGTAGGTGATTTAATTTGTACGTTCTCTAAGGTCGTTAAAAAAAGTTTGTTCTACGCTGAGAATATTGTCTATGGAAATTAAAAAGTAAAAATGTCAGCTAACTATTATAGCAAATCACAAACTTGAGCGTCGCGGCGTCCCGTATAAAATAATGTATAGAAAACATACAATAGTAAAAATAAAACATTCATAATTTAAATGTAAAAACTTACATAACCCAATTATAATATTTAAAACCTCGCCGGTTCATATAAACGTAATAATACTTTTCAACTGGGAGTCAGTATCGATCATAGCTTAAATTTACATCAGATTGCACTTTCATTTTTCTTTAACAATAATGAACCTCCTACCACGGTATCTTACACCCGGCCCTACGCTATATGTACACTGCTCGCGTCTCGTATCCAATACATATTTGGTATATTTATTTACAATAATCGATTTCCAAAGTTAAAAACGAATTAAAAATACTCAGATATCCGCACCGGGTCGGGGTACTTTTTGTCTATAAATTAAAATTAAAGCAAAATGCATAATTTGTATCGTAAGTTGTCGTCCGCGGACGTATGCCTGGCATATCACGAAACAAGCTAATAGAGGGTCTATGTACAAAGTCTTTGGCCTTACAATGTAATTATAACAAAACAGTACATTTAACTACACAATAATATTTGCACTCGACGTCGCCTCCGTAGTCGGGCTCCATTCCATGGATCGACGCTCGCTTAAATATAAATAAATAACCGTCCTTGATATGAAACTACTCAGTACTGTCACTCTACGCTACTCTCGGACCCGTTTTAACCGCTAACACACTCGCAACAGTTCTATCACACATTGGCTACTCTAGTACTCCCACCGGTCGTCGTCCGCTTCCGCCTTGATCTTGTCCTCGGAGAGGACTTCAGGGGGCGTGAGGGAGGGGCGCGGCGTGTGCGGCGTGTGCGGCGTGTGCGGCGTGTGCGGCGTGTGAGGCGTGTGCGGCGTGCGCGGCGGCGGATCGCGCGCGGGGGACGCGTCCCGCGGTACGGGCGACGGCTCCACACGCACCGTCTCCTCCGCCTCGCGCCTGAAGTCGTCACTCCTCATTACACAGACGCCATTAATGATCACTTCATCAGGGTTCCGCGGCTTTTCGTCTTGCCAGTCAGGGTTAACCCACTGCGGCGCCGCGGGCTTGCGTCGGCTCGAACGCGCCGGCGTCGACGTAGCCTTCGGCTCTGTCTTCGACTCCCCGTCATCCATAGAATCATCAGATCCTATGTTACTGTCAACATCATCATCCTCGAATTCATCGCCATCCGGTTCCCTCTTAAGAGGCATGGACAAGTCTAGACCTGAAGCTTGGTCTTTAACCTCTTCAGACGGTAATAGCCCGCGGCTGATCAAGGCTGCCAGGTTGGAATTTGCGGCGAAGTACGGCGGATACGGAAGTGGCACCCCCGCTAGTCCCATGCGCTCCTTCTGCAGTTCGAGAAGCCTCTGGTTGAGAAGGAGCCGGAATTGAACAGGGTCGAAGGGTGCAGCGGACTGGTCGCGTGCCGGCGGCTCAGCCGGCAGTCCGTGCGGCGCCTGCTGCTTCAACCGCATGCGGTGGTTATGAAACCAGTTGGTGATCGTCCTAGTTGATAGTCCCAGCTCCGCCGCCAGAAATTCTATAGTAGGCATATTGGGGTAAGGGTCTAGAGCGAACGCCAGTCGCAAAGCCTCCTTTTGTTCCTCAGAAAAGAGTACGCGTTGTTTTTTGGCGGAGGGCGCCCCGGTGGTCGGTCCAGGGGAGCTGGAGTGATAGAATTCCGACGTGTCGTTGGATGACGTGTCGGAGGAGTTGTCCTGACCTGGTCCACTCGAGCGCCGCCTCTTGTTGGCCTCCCGTCGTTCGTTTTTCAAAGCCTGAAGCCTATCAATGTTATGCGCATCGCTCAGCCATAGCTGCATGCGGATGAAGGGCTCCCGACCTTTGATACTCAACATGTGCCACGGCTTCGGCTTCGACAAGAGCTCACTCACTGAGCCCTGCGATAGCCCTAAAACGGCTTCGCCAAATATCTTCTGCCCGATGTTGTTGGCTAGAAGGGCTTCCTTGATTTTCGTCGTAATGGTTTGCGTGTCCAGGTCCTGGGTCAGGGCGGCCATTTCGTAGACGCTGGGGGAGATGTGTTGGTGGAGAGGCCGCATGGCGGGCGGCGCGTGCGGCGGCGGCTTGCGCTCCTTCACGTCGAGCGGGGGGAGCGTCACGGCGTGGTGCGGGGGGAAGCCGGGCGGGGTGAGCAGCAGCCCCGCAGGCGGCGCCAGGTGCGCCAGGTGCCCGCCACCCATCAGCTGTTCCTGCTGCATCTTGCTCAGCAGAGACGTCGCGTCGGAGATCATCTTTTGCGTCGGCGGTATCGGCTTGTTCATATTTGGCGGACAAGCTGAAATGGGAAATAATGATTCTTTAATTATAGTTATATTGAGGTAAAGAGCCATACTTAGGCTCTTTTAATGAAACAACGGGTATCGGAAACGGAATTTAAACACTATTCAAAAAGATTCCCCCTTGAAAATTCTAATCGGTAAAACGGCTTTTAACATGTTATCGTATTGTTATATTTTAACAAACAGTTTTTTTTTGTAAATTAGACACTTTCAAGTTATGTGTATATAATAATATTAAGATACAATACTTACGAGGTGCTCCGCTGTAGTTGCCAGTCCGCATTAGTTTGTCCGGCGCAATCTTGTACTGCGACGCCACCAGCTTGTGCACAGCATGGTCATCCTCTAAGAACATCTTCATCCGGATGAACGGCTCCCGGCCCTTCTGCGTCAGCATATGCCACGGCTTCGGCCTCGCGAGGAGGTCACTCACGGATCCCTGCGACAGTCCCAACACAGACTCCCCAAACAGTCTTTGGCTGATAGAGTACTGACTAAGTGCCTCCTTCACCCTTCTGACAATGTCTTCAGTATTCAAGTTGTTAAAGAGATCGAACTGTTGCTGGGTGATGGGAGGGAGTACCGCTTTCATGGAGCGCTGTTGTGGCGTGTGGTGGGTCGGATTGGTCGGTTGGGAGATCAGGCTGTTGGTAATAGAAGCCATTCGTTGTAAAGGACTGGCAGCAGCCGAATTGCTGTAATCTTCGTTGGGAGTGATGGCAGGCGGTAAAATCGCGTTGCCCAGTGGACTGGAAGCGGAAGACCCAGTCGACTGCTGACCTGGTTCAAGTTTTGGTCTAACGAGAGAGAAAGCGCTCCCTGCGTGCCTTATAGCCTCTTCAGCATCCATTGGCTTGTCCTTATCGCTATCAGTGATCCCATTAATCTTGGCATTCTTATCCTTCGGTAGAGAAAGGTCCTGGATTGCTCCGGAACCGTTTATATGTTGGTTCTGCGCTTGTTGCATGGCCTGCTGTTGCAGTGCCAATAAGTTCGGGAATGGTGGCATTCCTGGAATATTATGTAAATTCGGAATGTTTCCTCCGGGTTGGATTTTGGATAGCTCCCTGTGGTACGCTTCTAATGCCATGCGAAGCTCTTCGGGAGGACGCTCCATGTGTGGAGGCATGCCGCCGCTGAAAAATGGAGGAAACATTCTGGACGTTAGTTTTAGACTTGCTGCTCTCGTTTAATACATAATTATTTTTGTTTATTTCAATTCAGACGGTTCGAAAGATCGTTTTTCCGTCGATTTAAATGCTATACGGCAAGATACTTACCCAGGGTACCCGTCGCGGTTGTGGCGAATGTCGTCCACTCTCCGGGTCATGATCTTAGCCAGTTCTTCCTGGTAGATGCGGACCACCTTCTCCTGGGGGATGTCATCATTCTCGTACTTTTTCAGTCTTCTATTTTGGCTCGAATCCTGGAATGTTAGAAACGTAAAAATTAAACCACATAACTAATCTGCATCTTATTGATTTGGCCACAACTTGAGTTGCCAAATGCAACTTTTAATTAAAAAAAAAATTGAGTTTATGTAGTTTACGACATGGACTTGGTAAACAACTTTATCTGTATAGAAATAAAAGACTAACAATATGCTTTATTTTACCTTATTTGAGAACGGCGAGAGGCACTGCGTGCGGGGCGAGTTCGAGTCGTCGTTGCTCCTTGAGTCGTCGTTGTTTTGCGGGCCCGGGGTCTTCATGAGGTGAGAGGCTTCCGTCAGAATATGTGCCAGCCTCTCGTCCCCCTCCCCCTCACCCCTTCCGAAGCCAGGGCCCATGCTTCCTTCCTTCGAGCCAACTGAAAGTAAAACAAAGAAAATTGTAGGCACCATTTTGAAAGTCCGTTTAGAAAAATACAGCCTTTAATTTTTTTACTTATAAGCGATGTCATTATCATGCTTGTTGCATTGCGTGACCAAGATTGATTGCGTGATCGTCAGTTATCGGAATATTTGTCCACGTTTACACCCCACGTGGGCGTCTCTATACGACGGATAAACTATGATCCCACACGAGTCTTAATTGCTGCTAAAGTGTAACACTGCGAGGCTAAACGCTTGCCAAGTAATAAATACAAAAGTTATATTTGGTACAATTGAAATTAGGCGAGTCATTAAAATGCAGCTAAATGAATAGCGTTGTAAAGATAATCGCTGAATGGGAACGGGCACTCATCGCCTAAGCCCGTAATCCAAAACCGTCGCAGGCGCATCCATAAACAAGCAGAATTACGCGCGAAAACCGCCGCCATATTGTGGTCATTCATCCTGTCAACATATTGTCTCTGGTCGCACAATGAAATGATACTATTTAGATGCTGATTTATGGTTAGCGTTAGGTTCATTAAGGATTCTAATTAGTTAGGAAGGGTACGGGCGGGATTTCTGCAAATGCTTGAGGATGATTTGCTTTTATGTTTAGAACAAAACGGGCTTGTGGATGTTGATTTTCTGACCAGATACTCCAGTCGTTTGCGAAGGCAACAAGCGGAGCGAAGTGCCGTCAATTTGTACGGTCATGCTTCATTGTTATGAAGAAATACGCGTCTCGAAGCGCAGAATTTTAAAATTCTTTACCTATTCCGAAGATAACTTCGGTTTGGCTCAAAAACCGTATCCGTTGGCAAATAAAACTTCCGTTTGTTAAGGAAAGCATTGTCTTATTTGCTCTGTGGTATTTAATGGCTCCGAGAATGGCTCGAGGAGTCGAGTATTAATTTCCGAGATCACAAAGAATTAATTGCGTTCTTAAATTTTATTTTGAAACCGACGATGCGTTAGCGAAATGGTTCCTCGAAAACGAGTGTTTATTTTGAATGCGGTTTCGATCCAACTTGACTTGATCTGGCGATTCAGTATGCAGTGTAATTGTTCTTTTTCGGGTTTTATTGCTGAAGCGTTAATTTATAGACACCTAAAGCCAAGTTGTTAGGTGAGTCACCTTAAGTATGTATTTCATCGTTAGCAATGAAAATCAGTTTTTTCTCACGGCCCAGATCGACGTAACAAGACCGCGGAATGACTATGTCCTTCTGTAGTTTTTACCATTCACAGTCCTAACGACTTATGACTAAGCGAACGTGATCTAAATAAATTTGTAAATATGGCCGCCGCGGTTTTTAGATTATAATCTTACATGGCCATAATGTCTCGAGTTTCAACTCGTAAACGAACAATAACTCCAAATACGTGATCCGGAGTTATAATTGCTGCATTTACTTTTTAATGCTCGCCTAATGTGAGGCTCTCTGTGTAGCAGACTCTACATGAAAAGGAGAAATAAGTGCCTGATTAATGGACGATTCCTGCCAAAAATAAATAACAATTGTCGCGATTAAATCTATTTTTAAATACAACGAAATTGCCACGGTCATTGTATTATGCGAGTAATGTCTGTTATATGTTTAAAACATTAGATTTCGCGTTTAAAATTTTCCGTCATGTCAATGACGAGATTAAGATGTGCAGCGTGTCCGCTCAGTCGCGCCGCCGATTTGTTTGTTTCGACATCACTCTTCGACATACGCACGATGCCAATAAATTTCCAGCCACGTATATTGCGCCTTTGATCTTCTCGTGATATTTTGTTATTCCGCGTACGGCTCGCGGACAATTACCCGTACGTGTCTGGAGACATCTTCGGAGACTCGCGCTGTCAACTGCATCCCGCCATCTTGAGCGCGGGTTAATCAACATGGCGGCCACAATTACAATCACTTAGGTAGGTACTTATCCGGACCCTTATCCACGTCGGACCATAAAGCATACGGCGATTATGATCTGCTTTTACTGCCAGTCGTTACGATGTGCATTTTTGATGGATATTTAAAGTTAAAACTCTCAATTAATGCCGGCCGGTCACGGAAGTGAATTTATCGGATAGTGCTTGATCGCCGGAGGGGACAAAGGCGAAGTGTAAATTCGAGCAATAATTCCATAATTCTGGTTAATATAAAAAGGTGATATATTTGTTTATGCGACACTATCGCGTGCGTGCACGCGAAAACTATTTCTTTGTAACTGTTATTGATTGCTATTGCTATGAATATTCAAACTGGAAACTAAAGGGGAGGCGGTGCCCTAAATTATCGTGTCATGGTGACATAGTGAAAGAGTGGTTCATATTCGTTAGTAATTTAGTTTTTAGCGAGCTGAATAGCCCAGCGGTTCGAGATTGTAAATGAGGGTAGTGGCAAGAAAGGGGTGAGAAGTCGTCACGTGGCGATCGATCTCATTTGCATCGTCCGCTCGGACGTCACGGCCGCTCGAAAGTGTTGCCCGGTGCGGAAAAAATACCGCATTTGAATTGTTAATACAATGCAAAAGAAATAGTTGCATAAACGAGCACCGACGCTTAAATTAGGTGCTAAATGTTGCAACGCTGAAATTTACAAATGGGACGCCACGTACGATCACGAACTTTCAACGGTCTATTTTAATTTTACGAGTCATAAGGACATTCTTTGGATAGGTGCATAGCTCGAAGCTATCTAGGTCAATGCTTGTGATTATTCGAGACCTCGGACTGTTTTCTTATGTTACCGTCTTTGTGTTTTAGTGACCTATCTATTAATTTGCTGTCTCATGAAATCTTCGAATTTATTTAATCTTCTTGCCAAGTTTGGGATGGGTTAAGTCCCACACAGGTACTTTTTAACAGATAAAAAGAAAATTTCTACGAAATTATGTCACACAATCGAGAGTCAGCGACAGTAATCGTCGCTCAAACACAGAAATGACAGGAAGTCTGTGCCAAGGCTTAGACACGGAGATTCGGTTTCCCGTTTCGGTTGGCATGTTTCCTTTGTACTCGGCGTATCGACGTTGCGTGCGTAGGGTCTGTTGATCGGTATCGCGTGCAACGGGGGCAGCGACCACAATTGATTCCACGAGAGGCTGAGTGATGTGCAAGTTACCGGCTTCCCGACCGTTGACAGATACGGCCGTATAACAACTACCTTCGCTAAAAAAACTAGTGTATGATTTTAGAATGTCAAAACTTCATTGGCGCCAAAACCATTTTTGACATCTCAGATGCGTTCAGTTTCAGGGCTTTTAGGTAAACGTATATCGCGTCGCGTTTGTAACTTGAACGGGTCTAGAGAATGTTGCAACACGCTAAATACAATTTGATGGTGCTTTCTCTCGTATTATAGGTGTAATAAAAGTAGAGGACATTCGGCCGGCGGGGGCCGGTGGCATTACATTTTTTATAACACAACAAAAACTAACAGAACAAGTGCCATAATGGATCAAGATTAGATTTTGCTGTTACTTCTTGAAGTTACACGGTTGCTAAACTTGTTAAACATTGTTAAGATCACATCTAGGTTTGTTGCGGTTTATAAAATTACTTGTTTACAAAAAAACGTAACACGAAATTTCCAAATGAAGTACATTTTACAAATAGACTGGCTGACAAGACAGAATACGAAAAAAAAATCACGAGAGACAATATCATTCGTAATTTAAATAAAACCAGCCAGCTACACTACAGGTAATCCGTTTAGCGCGAGGTAAAAATCCCCCGTGCCGTAGTTGGTAACTAGATTCGATAATCAATTTAGAACTGCAAGTACGCAGGAAGCGGAACGCGGTTATGTTCCATAATTTGAAAAGAGAATTTGTTCGTTATTAAGTTTGATTTTCAAAAGCATGTTTATATTAATTGCGCCTTTTTGTGTTAATTTCATAAACGGGTTTGTGATGTTTTACAATAATATTGTTGGCGTACTAAATAATGTTTTTATCGGACGTGTTGTAAAATCGGCGTGTTATAATTGGAGTAAGAACAGTTTGTATCGTAGTACGTAACTAAAGCTAACAAAACGTGACAGAGGACACTCTTTTTAAATTCCGTACTGTAAACTAAAGTGTTGAAAATGCACCAATTATTAGACACGAACATTTGATATTAATAAATGCTTTTATTTAAAAATCGATGCTCACCACAAACATTTTTTTTCCTGAAACCCAATCGCTTCAGCCAATGCCTCGATGGAAACGTGAAAACGGCCCCCGGGGGTCGATCCGAAACTTTTAACGATACCAAAGTTTTTTAACGAAATAACCAAATTCCGTAGCACAGGTACTAACGGAGTTAGACGCCTCGGCTTTCTGCTAATTCGTTTTGATGCATCACTTCGGTCCAAGGGAGTGTATGGGCGTTGTTGTTACTTGCGTTTTGTCATTACTGTCTAATTACCATTATTTTTTATCTTCGCTAATGTAAATAATGTACAGAAATATTTATATTCTTTGTAAAGTAGGAAAGGGAATCATGTTTTTGATACCTTTTTATTTTACTAAGGCGAAGCAAAAAGAAAGAATACATTCTATTTATTTATTATATACGTGTATTTCTGAAGGTGAGTTCATACGTTTGAATTCAGTAAAGAGATAGGTGCAGCCAGCCAACTTTGCCCTGAATGAGAATAAATTCAAGGATTCGGCTTTCGTTATTCATAATTTTGCTCACCAGTATAATATAATATAATAACCAGGGTTTTCCTAAATTAATTAACAAAGCTACTGTTGTTACCTGAGTTCAGGCATCGATTCGCGTCGCTTATTGATTGCGCGCGATTGATTGCCGCGCGGCACGCGACGCGCGTGTGAACCAGACTTTATTTAAAAAGTATATTATTGTTTATGATTAAAATGCAGCGCTATCTAGCTTAGATTCTGGGCTACTGTTTTTTTAAGGAGAAGAGGGAGCAAACTCAAATGATATGGACATTTGTATGTGGGTAGAATTCGTCAAAGACACATAAAGGTTTAGTTCAGCCCTTCTATTCACATTAACGATTGCAGTTTTGAGAACTGCATTCGAACGTCTGACTACCAACCACTTAACCAAATGCGCTTAAGCTAACTAACAGTTATTAGTGCTATACAAGCGCCATAATACCCCACTTTAAGTGGTCCTCAGCGAGCTCTATAAACATGACAATTTACTCCTATTAATAGATCTGCAATAGTTTCATCAGAGCTCGAATAAACTCTAACTCACTGTTGAACAACGAGTCATTCACAGCCTGCATTAATCCTTACTAATTATGCAAGCCGAGTTATAAAATGGCCGGTCACAAATCGCGTCCGAAGTGACATGTTAAACAGGCCGTCTTGCGGGACAGATGCCTGAGTTATATGTGGCGTACGTAGAGGAAACGATGGTAATTAATTCAAACGAATAATATGTCACGATGCACTTAATTTCCTATTAAACTGTTTAGCAGATAAAGAAAATGGCCGCTTCGTTTCGCGCAAAAATTAAGTTTTTTAAATACTATGACAATAATACCTTCAGCCAGTCAGCCATTGACATGACATAATTAAAATTATTGAATTGAATACTTCTTGTATAAACCATGAAATTTTGATTTTAAAAATTAACAAATTTGTAATTGAATTGAAGAAGTTTTGTTTGCGATGCATTTAATGAGGTAGCGGCGATATTCGACTTTGCTTGGAAAGCTAATTTTAACTTGTTTTTCGATGGTTATCGCAAAATCGAAGCGAAAGTGATCGCGCGTAGGCGGTGACGAATGCGTCGACGGGTTTATTAGCCACGGCTTTAGTCAAATAATTACCGACCGTGAGCAAAGTTAATAATGGGAATAATATAAACCCTTTATCGCTTTTTTGGCACCAAATATTCAAATAGTTCTTTGTTGTGAACGTTCCGTTTCACGTTTCATATCGCGTGCCGGCCTGTAATGTCAATACTGTCTATGAAACTGCCGTAGCGCCGTGACTCTATTTGCATGCCATTTAAATGCCAATCAACGTGTTAACTCGTTTCAAATCAAGAATCGAACCAACAAAGATAAAGTTTTTTATTATGCTTCAATATTGGAGACTTAGTTTTTATTCAAAACAGGTCTTGAACAACGGAAGCGTTGAATCATAAGTCTTTAGCTCATGACAGACATCCGGTCTAGTGATCGACGATGAATCGATTTTATTTTGGCAAAGATTTGTTTTTATATTAGAGTTTATAATAACTTTTACGATTAATAAATAAATTCAGGCGTCGGCCTCAGCACAATTAATTTTATGGTAACTAAAATTAAACAAACAACTAAAATAAGATGCGCTAAATTATCGCAATCAAGTCGCGTGATAAATTTGTTTCGTTTACAACTACATACACATTTGATTAAACTCATGTTCGCCAAAACGTTTGTACTTGCTGTCGTAAAAATATTCCATCTGTTTTTAGTATAGTTGGATTTGTCTATAGTGCTATAGTTTATTTTTTAAGATGGATAGTAACACCTATAGCGTTCCACTCGTGTTTAACATTTTATTATATAAATAAGAGCTCGAACAAGACTAATAAGTAAAGATATGAGTAAAACTATATTATTATTAATGAATAGCAAGATAATTGTTTTTCCTTGTGTGTACTTTTTTAAATAAGTACGTTCGCTGCCTTTACGTCTAGAATTTTATAAAACATTATACCTATCTATCAATCGTCAACAGATCCTGGCTGTAATGCCTGTAATTGCTAATAAAAGACTTGAATGATTAAACTTACCAAGTACTTTACTGGTAAATTATGTTCTTCCTTTTTGGCATGAGCTCAGACAAAGAAAACAATAATAACGCAAGATTCCAGGGCAATTAATGCACCTCTAGGCGAATTAAACGATCGCTCTATTTTGAGCACGCTGAAACAACTGTAAACTCGGTGACATTTCAATTGCGCGGGAAAACTGTTCGTAAATGTTAGCGCTGAAATATAGATGGCGTTAGTGTTTATTTCGATTGTAGTTTAGAATCTTGTTATATTAATTAGCCAATGATGAGTCATGATAAAGTTTTAAAAGTATATTTTACTTGACGTAAAGGAAAAGTAATTACCAATAATAAATTTGATAATTAAACAAATATGTGTATTTTTAAATAACGTAATTATCAATGTAGTTTGTCATCATTATGTAGTAACGGTTGAACGTGTGATGTTTTACAAACCATGTACCGTTCCTCGAAAAACTGAACGTAATAATCTTCTATACTAAATAAAGCCTTTGCTGTTTGAATCAAAATCATAAAGACACTGAAAACATAAGTAATTCTCTAAGCAAAACCGTGTAGGTACCGATTAGTATGAACAAATTAAGATATAATAATATGTAATTACAGAATTTGCGTAGATTAGGTTATCGGTCATCCTGCTCGCACATTCACGACAATTACAATTACGCTTTGGTATAAAATCATAAAGTGTATAATGAGACAGTATTATAATCATAAATATGCCCTTAAAGAGGCTTGATTGCCTCGTCGGAAAACGTCAAAGGCCCCGCCGGCCGCGTGCATTCTTCGTCGAATAATTTCTTGACCCCTGCACTAGCGCGTCCACTCGACAACAGATGGCGTTACGCGCACATTGTTGTGCGCATACCAAACTTTTCCGTTTTTTGAGTTACTTCAGAGTAAACACTGTTAAACGGCTATTTAGTTTTTCTTCCTAAGTGGCTGCGTGATTTTTGCTGGAACGCGCGTTGTAATAATACTAATAATTGCGTCGTAAATTACACGTCCGCTTCATTGTAATTTCATAAATGTCTGTGTTTGATGCGTTCACGGCCGCTTTATAGAAGCCCTTACCGTTTTCTACAGCCCAGATTTAGGAAAATACGCATAGTAACTCTGCTACTCGACGATAGATGGCGCGCGAAGGTACGTCTCGTACTTACAAGAAGCATTTCACCAATCAAAATTAACGATAAAATCAAAAGGTAAACAAAGCCCATGTTTAAAATTTTAGTGATGTCGGCCTACAAAAAGTTGCCGGTTACTCAAAAGTTACCGATTCGCCCGCACGCTACAAGTTGGAAACTTTTAAACCGTAAACAGGGTTCGTAATGGCCGCCACATTCGATCGGGCGGGTATCGGGTAATTATTATGTGATTATCAGCCGTTTGCCGGATTTTCGTGTTTGTTTTAAACTTTATGATTTATGAGGAATTGACCTTGTTGACTGCGGGAGGTGTCGACACGCCCCTGTGTTGGCAACACTGGGCTTATACTGGGTTAATTTACTGCTTAACCTTAGGGGTTTTTTCGTGAAAAGGTTACGAGTTTAAATTAGCGAAAACCAGTAATTAATCTGCCTTGTTATAAATATAGTTTAAAACAAATCAATTTTACTTTGAAATTCGGTTAGTTTGGAAGCCATTTTGTGTCCACTCCCCTAAAACTAACACAGTTAAGCTACCAACTTTACAGTCGCAAAAGTTTCAGTAGCCTATTCCACGAGTAGCAATTGATAGATTGTTGAACGTGTTTAACTAATTCTGTTTTTTTAGTTAATACGAGTAATTTGCATTGCTTTTTGTGATTTATATACAGCTGTAACAAATTAATCGGTTTTTATGGATTCCTATAGGATAATAATAACGTAGCATGAAACCTTTTTAATTACATGTTCTATTCTTATCCTTCAATCTAACATATTCAAGGCTCTCTTTGTATTATAAAAGCTCCAAGGCTCCAAGTTATGATTCAACGAGACAAGTAACATCTTTTGCCTTTTTAAGGTTAAGTTAACCTAAGTTATAGGTGCCTAATTCAATTCAAAACGACCCTCAGGTAAACTTACTAAGTCTCATCCAAACCAATCGTTGAATACAATTTACATGCAATCAAGTTTCAATTCGTCCAAACGTTTAACCGCTCGAGCTCTATTGAATATTAAAATTTGCTTAGCATTAAACTAAGCGAGGGTATAAGAGCATTGAGCACAACTTCGGGCGTAAAGCCTTGGCCTGCGCCGGCCGATAGTGCCATTGAAAATAGATTTTCACGCGTCTAGCGGCTAACTTCGTTCAAACAGCGTTCCAAATTTGAAACCCTCAAATAGACTTCATTTTTGAAATGAGAAGCAACGGCTCACAGTACTTTACAACTTGTTTTAAAGTAATTTATAAGTAAAATAAGTAAGATTATAATTTTTGTTTTAAGTAACTGACGTTACTGTGAAATGATTCGTGACGTTTTTGTCTAGGGCAATAAGGATGAATTTTCAATTGATATTGTTTTGAGAATCGCAGTAGTTGGCCGATCTCGTTGAAGCGTGTTCCCAGTAATAAGAACAATTATAACTGCCACCATAACTACACTTAATTGGACCGATAGATTACGAGAATAAATATTATGCGGTTAACCCACACCGAAGCTTAATGGCCGTGAAAAATAGTTGATTTTACTTCCCCGGGTATATCGCTCTGATATACGTTGATAGGTTACCGATTTATTCGAGCCAGCCGTCGTCCGGATATTGTACTCAGTCACGACACTAAAAAAATCGGTTCGAAAAGCACATCACTAGTGTGACGGACGCGGCAATAAAATTCTATTTTTGAAATTTGCGCCATTTATTCCACGTTTAGTTTTTCTACCAAAAGCGGCAGTCTTGCTAGTTACATGCAAGTGTTGCAAGGTTCATGTCTGCAGTTTAATAAAAACGTTAATAAAGTTTGATAGCGCATGGCAAATCCCGCCTTCCTTAGCTATTAATTGGCTTTTTTGCGTTTTTTATCCGTCATGGCGCGATAACAAATTGTAAGCTGAGGTTATATATTGTAAGGTTTTATTGTCTATGCCACACGTGGTGTTCCTGCATAAAATTATATTGATGAAATAAGTTATGTGCCTCCCTGGAATACTTTGTTCTAGTCTGCTGGTTAAGTTAAGGGTATTATAAACAAACTAGATGTTTTTTATAATGCTATATATTCACCAAGTAATTGATATAAATGAAAAAACGTACACAGTCGTTCCCTTCTTAAAGCTAAATTATTATTGAAATGATATTAACATGTATCTAAAGTAAAAACAACTCCCCAAAACCTTCAATGGCGGCCTCCAACGGCCGCGCCTTTCAATTCATTTTTCAAATTTAGAAAAGACAAAGTCACACAGAGCGAGCAAACAGAGACACGAGTCTGAAAGAATCAAAAAGAACGCACGTTGTAAAGCAGTGTACACATTAATGACAAAGGACGAGGTATAAATCTGCGGAGACAATAGCACCGTTGTGCATTAGCCTTTGTCCGCATCGATAGGGATGGACTCAAATAGATTGAATTTCAGATAATTCCGAAGGGTTACGGTTTTCTTATTTGCCGCGTAATTGTACGGTTTTTATTGAGGTTTAGGAATTTAAATGGCGAGTTATCGGTGTTTCGCGATTTACATTTTCGCGGATTATGTTTTGCATTCATGTAGCGAAACGTTTGCAGCAAACAATTTCGAACTGAACATTTTTAATTATTGTCTTTCTAATTACTTAATGTCGGATAAAGTCGGTATTGTCGATTCCCAGCGTTCTTGGGCTCTTGTTCCGTTAGTTAATATCGAACAGCCTCATTTAGTGTCCGTTGTCGGGCAGTAATGAGCTGTTAGTGGTTATACACCCATCAGCGGCGTGGGAACAATATGATACTCTAGCATTTTATGCACTGATTTGCTAGCGTTTGAATGGGATTAAATTATATGCTGCGTCATTTGTTTATTAAACGTCATAATATAAAGAAGATGCTTAGTGAACAAGTTGTACATCGAAACATCATTTAAACTGAAACTCTTATCCCGACCGAGCCTAAGCTAACGTTTTATACTTATCCGATATTTTCCACAAACGCTATACTTTCCCATACAATAGAGTGGACTGCCATGATTGCTCAATACCATGTCATTTGCCTACGTTTCCTAGTTCCCACGTGTCCTGTCCGTCCGTATGTAATGTTGCGAAACGCCGTTCACACGAGACGTTTATGGCATAGATTTGCAAATTACGTGTTGGTTACGTACCGTCTAACAATACACTTGTGCTTTGACGGTTCCGATTTTTTTGATTCAATCGTAAATGCCTGTCACGTCACTAGAATTTCTTAAAGTCTGTGGTTGGTGTCGTTTTTCATAGCATAGATCTAACTATGCGTTGTTATTTTAAAGTAATTGCAACCCGATCGTACCTTGTTCTCATTAATTTAAAAACAAGCTTTTATAAGGAGTTTTTAAACTTAACTACAGAGAATATCATGGAAAAATCTCACAGACTGTAACGTAATAATATGAGCAAAAAATGCAACGTCAGGGTAGCGGGAAAATAAAGTTCAAAGGGAAAAATTATAAAGCTTAAACCCATTTACAAGGAAAGCTGGAGCTGATACTGAAAACCGAAGCTAGAGACGTGTCCGCTTTACACTTACCGTTTATTAAATCGGTAATGAAATTTTAAAATAAAATAGAACAAGATGGCGGACTTTATTAACAAAAGAAACACGTTTCGAAACAATAAATCGAAGTCACCAACACCCCGGGAGGATGCAGTTGCCAGCGAGGCGTGCTCGCTTGACCATATCTATTTAGTCTGCCCCCTTCCCCCCTTATGTAACTAGGGTGGGGACAGTTCAGATCTTTCCGCTGTAGTGTCACGCGACGGGAGGGGAGGGAGGTCAGGGTTAGGAGAACAAAACAAAACAAATAAAAAGTTAACCTAAAAGTGCGGACGCCATTACCCAACCGTTCCAAATTTAAAAATGATTGGGCAATGGTTAAGTGCATAAAGAAGACCATAGATTATCAGGTCGTTTAACCTATTGTTTTCGTCTAAAGACTCGGTAAACGTAGCTATCTGCATTCCTGGTGTGATTGATGAGCCCTATTGTCAGGTGCCTTGACAAGCCTGATAACGTAGCGTGCCAAACCGTTCGGAAGATTGCGCTAAGGGGGCGGAATGATGGACGAAGCATGCAAGAGTTGACACAAGTTGGCGTTGCATTTAACACGCAATTTTTCTTAGCCACAGGTTTGGGGATCAGTTTGATAGTGAGTGCCTAGTTTTATAAATAAAACTGACACTGGCCATACGACAAAAATCCTCAAATTTGAAATACATGGACAGTGGTTCCAATTTTGAATATATGCAACAAAATGTACACCATAAACAAGTTCAATAAAGGCTATTTCATGCGTCCTGATTGTCTATTTATGGCTTTGATGACAGTTTTTTATCCAATTTTAATAGAAAATTAGGCTTGTTAAATAGGTCTTATCAAACTTGTCCATGTAAACAAAAAATACGTCAAATAGTACCTTTCTTAGGAATGAGCGACTTGAGCAGCATCACGGCCGCTTCATCACAAGCCCACGCGTGCATCTTCCTATACGAGTCCCTCCCCTTTTCCGTCAGCTTGTCCCAGGGCTTCGGCTTCGAGAGGAGCTCCGATACAGTCCCTTGCGAGAGCCCTAACACATACTTTGCAAACAGCCTCTGTCCAATATTGTGAACAGAGAGCAACTCTCGAACCCGGCGGCTTATATGCAGCGTGTCTAAGTTGGTATTGGCGTATTTATCCATGTTATAGCGCAGCATTTCTTGCAGTCTCGCTTCCATAGGATCTCCTTTGGGGATGAGGGAGTCTCCTAGTCTGCCTACGAGCGCTCCGGGCGGGAGAGGGCCCATGTCGTCGGCGAAGCGGTAAGGGCGGTGCTCCTCGAATCGGAAGGGACTTGGAGGCGGCAGCGGCAGCGGCGGATTGTTGTTGTGGTGCGTCGTGTTGTTGTTGAGCGGCGGAGTGCTCGGCCAGTCCTCGCCACCTGCCACAGAGCTCAGTCAGGGAGGGAAGGGGGGGGAGTCGCAGACCTGAGCGGGCAACGTGGCCCATGGCAGGGCTACATCGCTAGGAAAGTGAAGCGAACACGGACTAGCTACGGACGACAAAAACACAGAAGAATCGGGATTCTTCTCTGCTTTTGGACTAACGATAACTTGACTAATATTGCAAACTGCCACTCCTGCGCTACAAGTGCTATAACAGGTTTTTATGACTTATAAGCAACCGTTATACGATTACCGTATAATGGTGGTATGAGAGTGGTAATAGTGATATTAGTAAAGTCGGGTTGTTTAGCTTACCTGTGTCACGTCGCTCACTGCTACCGCGCTCGTCGTCGTCGCGGTGCGCGGGCGCAGCGGGCGATCGCAGCGGTTCGGGTTTGCGCTCGTGGCGCTCGTTTCGCTCGGTTCGCTCGGCGCGCTCGGCCACGTCGCGCAAGTCCATTGAGCGGAGCATGCTGTAACAAAGAAACATGGATTAGTATAGTTGCCCTATGCTTTTCATTAATATCTAGTTATTTAAATAATCACTAATGGCGAGGCTTGGAGAAAGGTAATATACGATTTTCCATTAAAATTGCTATGATGATGAACAGCGCTTCTCAAAAAGATTCCAGTAAGCTCCTTACTTTGTCTACCGAAGATTAGAATCGTAGTGCTAAACATTATTTGAAACCACGACGCCGAAATAAAATAATAAATAATAATAAATAAATATCAGGGGACAATCTCACACAAATTGACCTAGTCCCAAACTAAGCTCTAGGCTTGTAATATGGGTACTAGACAACGATAAACATACTTAAATAGAGAAATACATACTTAAATATATATAGAAAACATCCAAGACTCAGGAACAAATATTCGCGCTCATCACACAAATATCTGCCCTTACCGGGATTTGAACCCAGGACCGCTGGCTTCGGAGGCAGAGTCACTCCCAACTAGGCCAACGTGTCGTCGATGTTTCATAAAATTGTATTAAAGTTCTATTACTAGCATAGAGGCATTCCATCTTAGTCCTCAGGGTTGGCAACGCATTTGAGGTCTTAGGATTATAGTCTTGAGAATTCAAATGTCTATGGATCTCAGATTCCACTTACCATCAGGTGGCCTGAGTGTTCGTGTGCCTTCTCCTTAACATAAAAAAAAAAAAAAAAAAAAACCTCTATTAGTCCCTAATCAACATAAAATGACCCAAGACTAATGAATCATGTTTACATTAAAACAACCACCTTTTCAAATAATTTCGACACAGTTTTTCAATTCAAGCCTCAGAACTTCTTAACCAATACAACATTTCACCGCAAAATCCTTCACGAAATAAATGCAATTAAAAATTCCAAAATACCTCTACAAGGAGAAATTCACCTCCAAAATATCAAAGGGGCATTCTGAATTACCTTTAGCCGATGGCGTAATTAAGATAGGGTCAGCTATACCTTAATAAATCGAGCCGAATTGATTAAAACCATTTCAGGTGAATTAATTAAGTATAGTAATTAATAGGATGTTCCTTATTGGCAATACGCTTTTCAAGTTATTGAGATTCAAGCCTGGAGCTTCATAATCACATTTTATACGGCTCCTATATAACATCAACGGCGCCATATTGATTTTACGTTATACGGATGTTTTATTAAGTTAAGAATTTTGCGAACGTTTCACGAATGCTTGTTTTAAAGGGACTTACAAAGAAGTTAGATGTTATCCAAATGTTTAAAAAATAAACTTGGAATTTACAGAACTGTTTATCTTAAAAGGGTATTATAGAATTCTTTCCTGCCAGAGTTAGGTATTAAGCAAATAGATAAAGGTTGTATACTTAATGTGTTTGTTATATTTTTTTACGGAGCTGAAATATTAACAAGAACACCGCTAAAACCCCGTAAAACATTACCGTTACAACTTTGTTCAATCTTAACAAAACTAACCGGAATTCACCTAAGGCAAAGTTACAAGTGTTGAGTTAAAATCAAACACCGCACTAAATTCATACAAAATGTATAGAAATGAGACGTTTAGTCCGTTCACCTGTTAACAGTCACCTCGGGACCGACACAATTCATGCTATAATGAACCATATTGCTTTTATACGACTAAATTAGGAAGTTAGGTAACTTAAGTTGTTAAAGGGGTGTAGTAGACTACTGTATTTAGCAGCGTGTCCCGATCGGGATCTAATTGGCGATATATTAAATTGTAATTAAGGTACATTGTGGAGGTGTGAAAAGCTCCGAGCGATCGGAGGGCGGATCCGTCGGCCGATTAGTTTGGAGACAACGCTTTATAATTTATGTTCGCCTGGTAGTTCAGACCTGTTAGTTAGGGTTAGAAGTTCTTTTAATGATAGAATGGTAGAGCGATTTTAGTTACAGCAGAGGGAAGTAATTCCTACTAGTTAGGTATAACAGAAAAAAGTGTTCAATGTATTCACAGATAAACAAAAAGACGTAATTTTTGGGATAGAGGTAGCAGAGGGTTAAAGAGTGACATACATTCATACAGTTCCTTCGGGAATAGCGTTTAATTACTTCCTCCTCTGCTTGATCAAAGGCAAAAGCTAGTATATAAATAGAAATATTTTTTGTCGCATAACAATCACAACTCATCCTGTAACCTAATCTTTGTTAAAAAATAAAATGCGATTTGTATTAACTAAACGTTTTAATATCCTTTGTTAATGATATGACCTCAAGGAAGTTTGGCTATAGGGCCGTTAACGTATTCAATACCACGAACTAACGTTTGTATGCAGCTCGAGCACATAAACGTGTCTTGGGCGTCGAATGTGTTAAACACTGATACCCTTGTATATATAGCGGGAAGTGGATGAGGTGATAGCGGAGTTTTAACAGCGCGACAGAAAATTAGTGGAGTCGCTCAAAATGATCCCAGCGTCTCCACTACATGTCGATCATTTAAATTATGTGTGCTTATGATAAAACAAAATGGCGGCATTTTTTAGTGAAAGTGTTTTTAGAATCTGATCTGAGTAGGTATGCTAATTTAACGGCAGTTCTGAATTATAATGTCGTTTAAAAAATAAGATAATTAAATGGAATCGCAATGCAGTACACTGTATTAATGCTAATGTTTTACAGTAAGTTAAAAATATGTCTATGTTACTAAAAGGATTTTTTTTTAGGATAAGCCCTACAGTGGGCAAATTTAGGTCTAGTAACTCACTTGCTCAAGTGGTGTCTATAGGGCTGAGCGGGTCTCGGGATCGAGTCCCGGAATGGGACAAATTGTCTCGGGTCTGGCTCTGAAGCCACGAGGTGACTGGGTCTCCTATGAAGGGAATTTCAAATTTAAACATTTTCAATACTAAAACAGTTACATACTATAAATCGGCCCAATTTAGACACCATAATTTGCTAAAATTCATTTAAAATTTGCTAAAATTTCTAAAACTTATATGACGAACACACGAACATACTTGCGTCCCGCGTTCTAGTCATGGATAAAGCTTCATTATTGAAAGAATTTCTGAAATCGGTTTAGTAGTTTCAGAGATTGTAATACAAACCAACAAACAAAAAGGAAACGAATTTTAGCTTTTAAAATTTGTAATAATAATATATAGATGGTATAGATATGGATAAAACTACAAAAAAGCACCAATACTTACACAACATCACGCCATCATTCCCAGGGAGGGGTAGGCAGAGCTACAGAAATACCAAAACCTCCAAAAAGACTTGTTGATAATTTTGTAACCACATTTTGCACAATCAGGCCAAGAAGTTTACTAGCGTAATATAGGTTGCACGCCCATCGCCTAAGAGTACTACAATACTTATTGATCAAATAATCCGCGGTCTACTCCAAGCGTCCTATGTTCTCGGAAAGCTTAAAAGCATCTTTGTCTTTGCGAAGGCCTTAAATTTAATACTTGTTCTCCACAATGAATATTTTACCAAACACCGCACCTACTTACGGTTACCACAAATACATAGCACACAAGGGATGGGCAGGAAGAGCTTGTGTAGTGTGCTAATCTTTTAGTCTTAAATATACTCCACTGTTTCCTTGTTAAAGTGTCACAACTCACCCTGAATTCTTTATTTTTTATTTATTCGCTTTTTTATGTTAAGGAGAAGTGAAGTGTAGTGTAGAAGGTAAGTGAAATCTGAGACCCATAGACATTTGAATTCTCAAGACTATAATCCTAAGACCTCAAATGCGTCGCCAACCCTGAGGACTAAGATGGAATGCCTCTATGCTAGTAGTTTCACCGGTGGTCTTATCCCCACACCGGAACACAACAATGCGAAAACTGTTGCTTGGCGGGTGGTTAATGGATAAGATGGGGGTAGCGATCCGGACGGACCCTGCTACCACAATCTACTCAAAGTATCTAATTTAATTAATCAGAATAAGTCATCAACATAGAAGGATAACTTAAAGTACGAGTAAGTAAGCGAATGTGTCAAAAGTTTTGTTAATATTTATTTCGCTTTAATTCATTGTTTAGGATACTAATTCTATGACGAAAATGAGATATCTACAAAATCAACCGACTTAAGGGACCTACAAATATTTATCGATATCAAAATCTTCAAACAAAATGGCATCCGAGATATTATTCGGAATATTAACATCAAAAGGGCCGTGGAATCTGTTTCAATCGATATCGAACCCCTAACGAAGAAATATGTCTTTGACTCGGAACCCCTTTACAATGCAGGCGTTGATCAAATTGCGACTGATTCTTTAATTACTTTAAGCCCGGCAATAGACAAGGGAATTAATTAAACAGATTTTGTATCTTATTAGTGGCTTAACTTGGTTAAAGTTAGAAGTTTAGCACGATCAATTATTCAAAAATGTGACTCAATAACCTTCCAATTACAAAAAAGTTTAGATGGAAATCACCTTGGCCAATTTACCTCGCATTCAACTGCAAATTGTTTTTTTTCATTAGGATTAAATTTCAGATACCAGGCAACAATGACCATGTAGGCGTACGAGAAAGACTTGTTACGTCACAATCGAACGCTATCAACCAAATCATCGAGCGCCGATAACGAGGCTCCGCCCCGTTCGATCGCGCTGACCAATCGCCGTCCGATTGATTGGTCAACGGACGCCTTCGGCTCGCGTTCGAAAATGGAACATATTCAAAATACGAACGCATCATTGGTCCCGACTCCAAACATTGACATAGAGTGCACATATTGACACAAAAGCATTTCCACGTTTTTAAATTTCGAATTTCCTTAATCAAACTCCTTGTGTAAACACGGTAAAGAGCTTAGGAGAATTCTTTACAGCCACGAAAAAACTAAGGTAAATTAGTTGATAATTTGTGTGTGACAGAGTTAGGCTAACTTTCGTTAAATGTTAGATAAACATTGCCTAAGCAAATGGAGACAGGTGCCGAGATCGTGTATTGATATATAGAAGGCAAACGTTCCGTGCGTGTGTTAGTCCCTAAGATACATGTAAATCACATGCATGTTTTTAATTAAACAAGATAAACTTTTTTCTATTTGCTTTTTTAATTTCCGAGCGTCGCGGCATAATCTGTGGTGCATTTACGATATTTGAGGTTGTGTTTTTGTCGATTAAAATTAGAGCTCTCATAAAAAAGTTGGAAATGTGATTTTGGATGATAGCTGAATAAACAAATTAAGTTATAAAATATATTTTTCTTTTTCTTGTCGTTATCTTTCTTTATTTTAGACACCAAGAATTGTCAAGCATGTATCATTAACACCAGATATAGACAGCGTGCATTCTCGAATAACTAAGTCACATACATTATGCGTCAAACTGTCACAATACTCGATCTATCGCCCAATTACAGCTAATAGAAAAAGCATAAGTTTCCGAATACACGGAACGATAGAAAAATAACAATAGGAAAATACCCATTTCAATTATTGCGAGGAGCACGCGAACATTTGTCCGTTCCCATGATCGGACATCGAGGTGTAATCTTGTCGCATGCCACATCATCTTCGATGTAGCATGACGCATCTTTCATGTAACGCATACTGTGCTGTGCATAGTTTTTTAGTCATATTAATTCGTTTTATATTTATAGATATTGTCAACGGCGTTAGAAAGATTGACCTACTAACTTAGAAGAAAGAAAGTAGAAAGAAAAGATAGAAGAAAATAATTCTAATATTTGTAGGTTACTAATATGATGTCAAACTTATATAACTTATACCAGTTTATTTCTTACAAGACAATCTTTTAATTATCTTAACATCTAATCTAAACTTATAAAGACTAAAGTGTCATTCTATGGAACTTGCTAACTATGTAAACAAGCCGCCATACTAAAATTGACATTAGATGTCAATTTCAATATATTGTTTGTTTACATAGTTAGCAAGTTCCATAGAATTACAGTATAAATAATATAATATTGCATTTGATAAACATTTTGGCCAATGCAAAATGTGGTTACAGACTTGTCAAGAAGTCTTTTTAGAGTTGTTTGTATTTCTGTAGCTCTGCCTACCCCACTCTGGGATTGAAGGCGTGATGTTATGTTATGTTTATGTTTTAATATTGCATTTTCTTATATAGCTTTTAACAGTGAGAATAAGTTGGATCCTTTACATCAATTAGACCACATAAAGGTACTGTAACTTCGGGATAATGTGGTAAAAAATCATGCGGCAAGACAACAGAGTGTGAAATTGCCGCAGCGTATCGAACTAAGTAAACTCACACTAAGCAATATAAGGCACCTGTAGCGGTTTATAGCTTATTTATTCCGCTTCTCAAGTCGGGATTAAGTTATAGCCAGCCTCCGCAGATTAAAGCTTAATAGGGGTTGGATAGATTGATTTCTGCGCGCCGAATCTCTCTCCGGATTGGCTTGTTTGCATTCTGATTACATTTTGAATTTCAAAATATTAGCGTTCGAAAATTTCAAAATTGATTCCAATTTCGAATCGGTCTACGTTGCTAGTATTTTGAATTTTAAATTCTCGAACTAATTTGAATGTGAAACTAGTAACGCAAACATGCCTGTCATAGCTCATGTTGTGTATTTCGACATAAAATACCTAGTAACAAATGAATCATTATAACAGCCTCATTCTTAAGGACCGTTTAGTTGTCATTTACTACCAAGAAAAAACCTATTACTATGAGTTTCATGAATGAGGGTTAAATGACAATAACTTTACGGTTTCCACAGCTTTTTTACTGCCAATATGTCCCGAGTCAAGGGACGCCGCCTCTGATGTTTACAGCCGCCTAGCCGTCCAAACATTGTTGGCCATAGACGATGTTTCGGGCTTAGAGTATATGATGTTTTTCCAATATGGCCGCGTTTGATCATCAAAGAGATCAAAGGCGGGTGACATCAAACTATCTGTTAATAGTATCGATGGCTTTGAGTTTGATATACGTGATAAATGCAAGCGTGTTAATATTTATATGGGAAATAGCGTTTACACGCGGGTTGCTAGGAATGAATAGTTGTTTCTCCACAAAATATTTTACAAGTCAGGTATTCTATATGCCTCTCCTGCTACCCTGTTGCTCCATTTAAGAGAGAAGAGAGAACAAACCAACAACGTATGTAATTTCACATATATATAGGATATCAACGGAGAGACTGACCAGATATCTCTACTCTACTAATCACTTTACGATAAACTTAAGAAGTTAACGGAACCAGAACTACACAATAGACATTAACTACACATTAACCAACAACAGCTTTGTAATAATCTTTAGTAGTTTCAGTACATAACTTAACAAATCTGTCAAGCGGGTGTTTATGTAGAACAAGAGGCAATGAAAGCTGGTAAACACGTAGATCCCTTTCCCTTGTTTGAACTGCGCATGCGACCGATAACGCGGCGCCGCCTTATCGCCTAAGGTTGCGTCAATCCTCATGTACAAATTACCAACAAAACTTTTAAATAAGAATACTTAACATCATGAAAAGATTATCAGCTGATCACTGCATGTCAGAAATCTATGAACAACACTCAGAACAGCTTTCTAAGAACGTTTGGCACCCTACTTTAAACGCAATAATACCCTCTTAATACTTAATGATCTTTCAAAACAAGCGCTCGAACGGTCTCGGATGACCGAACTCTTTGACAAGTTCCCGAGAACATTAAAAAACGCGTTTAGGAAGTGCCGACAAAATAAACAGAGCAGTTCATTACAGCTCCAAACTTACTTAGGTATTTTTAGAACAACTTTAATGTCATTGTTAATATGTTCATGTGGAGTACCTCAGGGTTGTACTCTTGGTCTTCGTCTCTTAACTACTACCCTTATTGTAGCTACCTGCTACTTTAGGATAGTACATGGTCGTGTTGTCTTCGTTAAAAATATAAACGAAAAGAGTTTTGAAATACAAGCAGAAAAAGTATTGACTAACACAAAAAAATGCTCCTCAGAAAACGGTCAGCCAATATTGTCCAACTAACCGAGAGTCTACAGGGCGTTTACCAATACCGTCATAGGCGGCCATTTTCCTTTTTTTTATCTGTCACAATCCCACAGCCTCCTAGCACGACCCCGCTAAACGGTTCGAGATACGGAATTTAGCGCTCTCCGTGTTTGAACTTGATATTGGTGCTCCCTGAGAAATCTTTTTTTATTTCCTGCTCAGTGGGAAATATAAATAGGATTATCGGTTAATTTGCTGGTGTCGTGGGACTTTTAAAATTAATGTGACTTCCGCCATTTTGGGAAGACAAATAAAACGTATTTGCGTTTTGGTTTCCGGTCTGGCACAACAAATATAAGGTCCTATCTACTGCCGTTTTTTTATTACCGTCCTCAAATATATTATGAATGGCTCGAGGTATCGGAGTAACGAATTTATTTGCGCATAAAATATATATCAGTATCCATTTACTGTTGGGTATATGCGTCTTCCTTATCAAGTCTCACTCCTCGGTCCGGCGGCGTTCATAGCATCCAGTGTCTTAACAACAATTATATCAATATACCATTACAATTGCTAGTATTTGAATCTCCTGTTTCAATAATTCTCAGTACTCGCATGTTAGAAACACGAGTACTTCCTCATAAGCATTATTACTTCATACGACAATCTCGGTGACTAATCGCTTCCGGCCCAGATTCACGAGTTCATCTATCATCAGTTTTATCTAAATTATGTTTAATATAAACTACCAACCATGTTATAGTGAGAAAATATGACAATTCACCTATCTATCTAATTTGTGGAATTGAAATTACTACTATAAAATAAAAAATATGTTTCAATTTATAAAAAGAGAAAAAAAGGGGTTGTTACTCGTAGTACAAGACAGCGATAAATATACTTATATAGAGAAATACATACTACAATACATAGACATCATCTAAGACTCTTCAATAAGTACTGGCGCTCATCACACAAATAGGTGATATGTGATCGCTAGCTTCACAGGAAGGGGTCACTACCAACTAGATTAAATGCTTCAACAGTATTTAAGTTGAAAACAAAAGCAAGTTAACAGACAATCCCAGTTCAAGTCAAGTCATCAGTACAGAAGATAACCTTCTATACTGGTGACTTGACTTGAACTGGGATAGTCTATAAAACCTACTCCAAGGCCTATAAAGCTATCATAAAGGCGACGACCCACCTGAAGGCCTCGTGTCCCCATTGTAAACACTGGTATCAGGCAAACAGGTCGTTGAACTACGTTATCACTATCATGCTTCAGGTGCAAGCTGCATACCTTGATGAGGTTAGAGAATTACATGCTGATATGAGATCACTTGAACTATGCGGTGGTAAGGCATAGTTGAAAAAGTAAACAATGATTCAGCATAGAGAATTGATGAGATTGTGGGTGAATTTCTGGTGGTAGTTCTGCGTTGTAACAAGCTACCCAATTGAAAATATACACCGGTATCACTTGTATTTCTGTGTTACGTATACGTAAAATTGTTTGTCCTGATGTATTGTTTTGTCTAAATTTTTTTCATCTAACATCCTTTTAGGCTGATATTACAGAATTTAATGAACATGTATTTACTTTTTATTGTAAAAACCGTTTTTGACCAAATAATACATTAGACCAAGCAATGATTATGCCACTCAATAAAGATCCGCTGTTTATACGCTCTGAAGGAACAACGTAAGCCCGGGTAATTCATTAAAAAAATGCTAAAGTAATGCGACGCGCACAAATTCCCGTGTGAGTTTGTATGGTACGTTTGTCGTCTATTTGCATTTGCACATAAGAATGCAAACGATAGGTACATACACTCTTAAAAACAAGAATTGTCTCTCCTGTGGTCAATAAGTTATGTTTTTATATGATAGGTCTAAAGCAGTCCTGACGGCGTTTTTTCGGGTATGGGCTTAGCCAGAAAATTAGACCTGAACAACGTTAACTTTCGGTGTGTCCACAGGAAAGATGGTAACCTAAATCTATGTGTGACCCATACAGTTTCCGTAAACTTTGTTTTGTACTCATGTCTTTTCGTTGCCACTTTTTGCTTTCTTATTTTTCTCAATCACCCAAAGGTTAGCTGGAAGAGATCCCTTAAGGGGATAAGTTCGCCTTTGTACGTTCCTATTCTGTGAATATTGTATTTGAATTTCTGTTTATAGTACAATAAAGTGTTTACATACATACATACATTTATTTATGTGTAGCATATTGATGTTAATTTTGATATTGAATATGTGATTGATGATGCTGATACGTTAGTATTTGTAATTATTTGTGCTGCTGGTTTAAGTATTTCCGTGAAGATTGGGCTCATGAGTCATTGTGAAGACAATAGAGGAGTAAATACAATGCTTTTGTCTAGCAAGATGCTTATATATTTCTTAGTGCCTTTGTAATAATCAGATCGCTTCAACCGTTTCACCACCTTGTTGTTATAAGGTCGACTCTTCAAAGCAAAGTGTTTCCAAATGTAATAAAATGATTTAATTAAAAGTTTGCTGATAAACCTAATTGTATATTTAAATTTATTAAAAAAGGATTCTCGTTTCATTATTTACGTAAAGTTATAAATTGGCTTTAACATATTATAAGTCATTCAAGCTTGTTATTCGTGTATCTCAGTTGACGCGTTCCTTATTGATGTAGTCGTGATTTGGTCCACGTCTCACATTATCTTTCCTCTGAATCATACTGCCTACAGTCAATACACAAATGTACTCAGCTTGTATTGTTTTAGTAAATAAAGGAGGGAAGTACTGGTGATTAAACAGTCATAGGGAAAACAGATGGTGAAACTAAGTTTGATGATTAATCACCTGATGATATCCAAAATAAATAAAAGTCCTTTGACATTGTCAGTCTCCTCATAATGATATTCCTTTTTTACATTATTTTCTCTAAGAAAATATAGTAATACCGCCTGTTTATAATATAGGTAATTAAACTGAGCCTACACACGACATTGTCCAAACATTGTTCGTTTGTGATCATGTTCTATATCGCTACCAATGTTAAGTCACACCCATGTTTTTCTAAGAGAAGAGATGCAAGAGACAAAATATACTGACCACCAAATGCTCTAGAAACATTCAACTGTGAAGGATAATGCAGTCGAATTGACTTGCATAGAGGCATTCCATAATCCTCAGAGCATAGTCTGCAGTTGCATGGGTCTCAGAGCCAACATAAACCTAGTCTGTGTGCTCGTTTGCCTTTATCATGCCATAAAAATAAAAGAATCACCTGAGGTCCCGCTTCACATCCTCATAGTCCCGCTGGTTGTCCAGCCTGGCTTCCAGCCGCGCTATGTGCTGCTTCTTCTCGTCCAGCCGCTCTTCCAGCCGTTGGAGCTGCTGCGCGTGCGCCTCTTGCAGCGCCGCGAGTGACGCCTGCAGTCTTCGCACGTCCTCCACTAGTTGCGCAATCTGGAACAAAGAGGCGCTGTTGTTTATTTATTCAATCTTACGTATTTAGTGTATGCAATTGACGTGTACGCTGCAATATCGCAACGCCGAAAAATCGCCGGACAAAACGCTGGTGTTAAGGGCCCTTAGTAATGAAAACGCGGTTCATTGCAGATCCCCACTTTTAAGATAGTTGATAGTAATCCTTTACAGTTGCCTAAGAATGTATGAATTTTAAGATAGTTTAAACAAGTCTCAGGAAATTTAATTGGAAAAACTAACACCAAGTAATGACAATCATCAATGCAAAGATTGCAAAAACGAAGCAGTCCAATTTTTATTCTGTTAATATTATATCACCCTTATTAATCGAGAAATGTTTAATAACTGCCAATAAAACACCGTTGACGATCACATAACGGGGTTTCTTGACTTGCGAAACTAATCCAGGCTGGCTGTTTCTGTTTAAGATTTTGTACGGTTTCATACCTTGAAATACCCTCTACGTTCTGTGAAATTAAAAATACTCGTTCTAATTCTAGCACCTTACGAAAGTTCTTAATGGAATCGGTTATATAAGAGCTCTATTTAAGTGGGACGAGGACTTTTTATGAAAAAAACATTAGTCAAAATCATACGATATTATACAGTTTTTGCTTATAACCCGATGCTTCTAACTATGCGTACGGTACCCAACTCCAACTAGGTTGAAAAGTATTGTTCGGACAAGATTTATGTAAAAGAAATCTTTATCTTTAGTGAAATAGAGTGTTACGTATTTAAATAGTAAACTCGTATCAGTCAAATATTTGCTCTAAATGAAATACACCCAATGTCTCGAGATTATAAGACTTAAAAATGGAGTGTGTAATAACAATAATTTATATTGGATGGATGGAAAATCCAGTGCCTCAATTACGAGTAATTAAAACAAAACTTAATTGTTCTCACTGCGTCACAAAAAGTGGTAAACACGATTACACAAATACAAATTTAACTTTACTATTGAACACCGCGCCATTGTCGAACTGAGAACTCGAAATTGTATCGAAATATATGAGTTCACAGATTTTACCCTCTGCATAATATAAGTTGGTAATAATATGTTTGCATTGGCATTATTTCGTTAATATGGCGGCCTCGGAGCAGCTGATCGGCAAATATTTACCCGCTAATGCCTGGGCTTTCATTTGACATGTGTGAAGGAAATGTGTCATTCGAGAAATACAGCAAAATGACAGTTTGTCGTGTCGTTATCAGTGAATCAAAGTATTTTAACGATTTGTTTGATAAGGCTTCACTTTGCACCAAATTGTTTGACAATCACCAGGTTTTATAATGACGCGGGAAACATCAACTAGAATATCACATGTGACAGCGCTAGTGAGATATTGAACGTCAGTAAAGATTGTGATCTATTTATCTTCCTCACACACGTACGCAAAAGCACAGTCAGAGTGTGTCAGATGTAGATTTCTTACCCTTGACTATACACAGACAATAATAAGCGTTAAATCAAAATCTTCGAATGCATTGCGTGGTTTCCGCGCCATCTATCTTCCTCGATATGCATCTTCACGCTTCACAGCCGACCGCCAACAATTGATATCTTCCGAAGGTCAACAAATAACATACTGTGAGGCCTTCGCGTCTAACCAAACAACTTCAACTCTAAATCATTTAACACAAGTCTTTAAATCCTTTGTAATTTGAATTGTAATAAACAAACTTGTATTTACGTTTTAATTTGATCAGGATATGTTTTATTGTCAGGTAATAAAGGTTGTAATTCAATGGTGTTTGGTTTGTCATTTGTAAAGGAATATGCTAACGTTGCTGGCGTCGCTGTTGGTTTACTGATTGTAACTTGAATAAAAACCTTAGAAGCTTCAATTATAGTATGGAAAATTCGCTTCAGAACGCTTGCGTGAATATTTACATGTACGTAACAGTTGTGTTTGAGACATACCTTAATGATTATCTGTGGTATATAATGTAAGGTAAAGGACTGTCATGTTGACAGTCTGCAACCAGTCAGTTAAAGGTTGTGTTATTTCTTGGTTATAATTAACAAATACCATAGACAAAACCCCCCGATATAGCACCTTCTATCAGATCTGATATCTCTTGAACGCCTCAACCAATTTTCATAAATCCTAGCTCAACCTATCCCCAGTAAACTAGCTTTCTCATAAAAAAAAGAACGTCCAAATTAGTTCATCCGTTTGGAACCCCCTTTTTTGTCTGGGGTTAAAATAAACGATAATTACAATTAACGTTTGATTTTACATCATTGAATCATTTTGAATCATTTTCGGGGTTAATGTCGAATTACATATAAATATCTAATATAATATCTGTAATGGCCATACCTATACAGATTTAAATTTATAGGTATGGCCAGGTTTGGGTAATACTATACAAAACAGGGATATTGTTGAAATATGAACCGTTAGACGAGTAACTTTGTCTACAGTTATGCCTTTACACTTTTTAAAATTTCGGAGTGGACGCCGTGAATGTTTTCTTGGCCCACATAATTACAAAGAAGCAACAACCAATAAAATACTAGTGTATAGTTAAAAGTTAGGTTACTTATACATAACTTGTATTTGATGAGAAAACCGTATAAAGCGGCCATTTTCGCAGCCATTAATAAATAACGCGTGATTGGTTGATTTTAAGTGAGATCAAATATGTTGACATGTTATCAATGCTTTAATATCAGTCAATAATCTTTATTACCAAAGTTTAAAGACGAAAATGCTTTGATAAGATTACACCTTGACATCGATAACCATTATCAGATGATAACAATGTTTGATGTATTCCTAATCGGTAAAGTACGGTGATAAATCTTATTCATTTTATCAAGTTTATAGTCTTCCTTTTATATCTTGGGAAACATATCTAATGTAGTAAAATTAATTATATTTACTGAAATATCTACAAGACAAGAGTAATGTTTATATCCTCGTAAGAGCCCATTTTAGTAACATTGAAATTTAAACCTTGTTAAATTAATTATAGGGTGCCTTTTATATTTGGTATTATGTCCTCAGAACAAACCTGGGGAGTCTGGTGGCCAAGTTTTCTCAGCTCTCCTTATACAACGTGTTACAAAAGTAGTGTCAACCCTAGTATACTGTATACCTAAGATACTGGACTGACGTTATTTAATAAGGGTTTACACTACTTTTGTAATTTCTTTTTTACGGATTTTTTTGTAACACGTTGTATACCGATGCCTCAAACTAAAGTTTAGGTGCAGGACTCGCACATGTTTTCTTAACACTGTTATAGCCTAATGTATTTTGTTAAACAACGCATTTAAACCAAATCTTAGATTGTACGACAGATACAGTTAACCTCAAATCGTTTGTCCCAAAAAGGCTAAATTTAAGAACATCTCTAAAGGTTTTCCGAATCATTAACCTAACCCAATGAAGGTTTGAAGGGCCGAAGTCCATGCCGGACAAAAAGGGTTGTAATTAAACTAAAAATGCGGTGAGCCCCAATAAAAACCTGACAGTCCGAGCCATAATTGTCCATAGTAATGATTCTAGGTAATTGGCCCTTACCCTTTGGGGCTGGAGGTGGAAGCGTGGTTAAATTTGACAGTCGTGACAACTCGGGACTTTTGTTATAGCCTTATATTACTATGGTACCTATTGTACACAAGGAACAGTAAGAATCAGACAAAAGGTTTTTTTTAGATTAAGCTCAGTTTAAGCGACCGAGTTACTTGAAACTGTTCCAATATGAAATTCTTGCAAGTTTTGTTCAGTAACGTGTATTATTAACATGCCAAATATAATATATATTCTAACGTAAAAGTAATCCACTGCCACTTTCTTTTTATTATTTTCCTCAATCACCAAGAAGCTTGAAGAGATCCCTTAAAACGATAAGTTCGCCTTTGTACATTCCCATTTTGTATTGTATTTGATTTTTAGTGATTTGTACAGTAATATGTTTATTTATTTATCTTTAAATCTCAAAGACAGCTATATTTTCCAAAATAAAAAACCTCTTACTCTTTCTATCGCTCCCGTTTCCGCTCCCGCTTCTGTTTGGTGCCTCACAAACGGGCGGACAGGGAATTAAGACATAACGACGCGGCAAGTTTTCGTTTCGGCTAATACTTTTCACGCTCGCTAAAACGTGTTCTAGAACTCTATTACAGTTTTAGTAATGTTACGTTTAATGTGTACGTTTTATTGTAGGTAAATAGGTATAACGTTCAAGTTAATTAGTATCAGTTTGTTGGAGACGGTAGGAGAGAAAAATGTTGATGATTTTCATAATTAGTACACAGCTAAAATAAGACTTAATTGGTAATAAATACTCAATGAAATAAGTAGTGAATTGACTAACGATTTAACAATTCTGTTCCAATATGGCTGGTCAAAAGGTTCGTAGTGTGCTACGAAGCGTAGCAGTGCTACGAGGATACCGAAATCACTTTCTGTAAATTGACTAATCGACAGATTTAAATTTTAAATATTACTAGTGCCTTTACTTTCACATTTTAGTGCATAAAATAAAGGTATTTAAAAATGTACGCTAGAAACGTGCTCTAAAATCAAAAGGTACAAAAATGTTACGGTTTCCTCCTCTTCTTCCATTTCTTCCTATTAAAGGTCGTGTTTCGAAAAATCCTTTCATAGTTTACCTCCACACAACCACAGGAGCATATTCCAATTACCTCTTTTCTGCATTTCAGTCAGTTATATATCCATAGACTATACGACGTCGAGTAAGTAAAAAAGGATGTATTATTAATAGGTAAGCAACAATGACGCCAACAATACAAGTCCCATATACAAGCCAAACGAGCTATCATTTGAAAAGTCAGCCATTTTTATTCAGAGATAGCGTGGCGCGATATATTATCCGTAATACTGCATTCTTTGCAAATGCAAATAGTTGCAAGTGGCGGTAAATCCCCCCCTTGTCTCCGGGGGGTGACGGAACAGCGGTTATCGGGTTCGAGTGTACTTAAGGGTAGGTTATGGAAAGAATATAGCGCTGAGTGTACCTTGAACTGAAAAATATCATGGTGGGATGGTTCACATAATGGTAAAAAGGACTTTTGGGTGATAGGATTTAAATTGATATATGGAAAGAGGAACAAATCTCAAAACTGCTAAGCATTAAGAAGATAAAGAATATTCTAGAATTAAACATTGACATAAAAAAACCATTAATTCGTTTCGAAGCGATTTAATACCTTGTACTCGGACATTATGTCATTAAAACGAACTTCATGTTGGCACAAGTAATTAAGTCTGTTAAGGTGCCAATATTTAAGTTTAGGCAATTCAAGTTGCTACTAAATCTTCTACAAATATCAATATAATATCCTTCACGCGGTCAATAGATAAACATAATTCCCCAGAGGCTCAATATTAAGCCATAATCCAAAAATATATCAATACAGCCGTTTTCAAAAGTTGCCATAGACATCAGACCCCAATCTTCGCGAGGATTACTCAGACCGTAATAACTTGTGTGTTGTTTTCCTTTTGTGCCGGATTTATGTATGGGAGCTTTCCGTACAGGGGCAGCAGAGCTTTCGAAAGCTTTGATTCTTCGTCTGTTAGTTACTTTGGATCTTAAAACCGTTATCGAAACGGTTTAATAATATATTATGCAATTGTTGACAAATAGCCCGTCAAAAACAACATCTAGACAATTTGGTAATTGAACTCTTTAAAACGCATTCGCCGGGATTGCAGCTTTATACACATTATATCGTGTACATACACGTCCGAGCTCACGTCGAACCTTCATTAAAATATTCGTTCCTTTCCGTTGCAAGCGCTAGCCGTCTTTTTTTAATCCCTCCGTAGAACGGTAAGGTACCTATATTCGCATATCTACCAGAAATTAATAAGAGAGTCAATAGTATTCAATCAAATCCAGATTGATCATCAATTCACGAAAAGAAAAGAAAATGACAAACGGAAACAAAGAACGATCCCAAATTGCCAATAGACAACTCACAACTAATAAAGAAACAAAACCGAACCAATTCTCTTTGACAATGCATCGTTACAAATTCCGGCTCACAAAAGAAGTGATGAAAGACAAGTGAACGAATGAAAAAAGCATAATACGCCATTTTGCCGCCAGAAAAGTAGATTTCATGTCGGCGATCTGTCAAAACGGCCAAACATGAGGCGGGCCGAACCGATATTAGCCGGCAAAATGCAAACCGCGCTGGAACGTTCGAATTCAGAACGCCCGTCTCGAAATTCAAACAGCGGAATCCTGCAGTACCAACTGCGAGAAAAAAGACGCCGCGAAACGCCCGGGAAGTTTGCTGTTCGACTTTTTTTACGTATCTATCGCAGTGACTGCTTAGTTTGACGAGGCCAGTTTCATTTCGGGGAAAAATGATAAATGACGTGAATGATTGAGCAGACGGACAGCGAAAAGAGATTCGGCTACTATCCGCTTTTCATTCCCTCGGCTTTGAGTCTCTATCGGAATTAAAATGCGAAAATTCAACCGCTTTAACGAATTGTCACGACATTCGTTACGCATTGAATTCATAAATATTCACAACAATTGAGTGAAATGCTTTTACAAAACATGATTTTGATTGACAAAAAACGTCATGACCATCAATCAGGTGTCAGTGCCGATGCATGCAAGTGGTAAAAATTAAATTCTCAAATATAAATAGTCTATTGTTGCTGGCTGGGAACAAGGTTGAAAATCGAATGCTAATTTGTTTTTGAATTTGACATCTGCAAATATGGCCCGGTGACGTTGAAGCGCAGCAAAAACCGGCGGGAAACTTGTCTATGCACTTTTGATTTGTCTACGTCAGTCTCGTCTGGATTTCGTGTTTGAAAAACGAATTACAATGTGCCATGAGCGTTCGATTAGTGAGTTGTTCTTTTAATATTGAGGGTTTATCTTTGAAGTTGAAACCGTCATAGCATCAGATTGTCTGATGCACGTGAATTCTAAACATCAGATTTATCAAAACTATGATTCAATAGGTACTATCATAAAAATTAGTTCTCTATTGTTATTATTATTTAAACTACAGTTCATAAAGGGCAGTGATTCTCAAGACAAGCAATTTAAAAATCAAATATTTTATGTCAAACATGAATAAAATATGCCATAGACAATCCGTGTGCAGTCGTTTCCGACTGCGAAATGAAGCAATTATAAGTTTTGAACTTCATTTATAGCCTGTCTATCGTACGCAGTTATAAAACTGAATGAAACTAAGTTCCACTTGTTGTGGTTATAACTTTGCATTATAGAGGGGTCGATATTGTTTCTCATTCAAACTAGTACCAACATAAAAAGAGTAACTGGCCGGTGACAAGTTCTTTTTATTCAATGTAACTTCTTGCTGGCCAGTGTGAGTTTTAACTTTAATGTAGCAAGACATGAAAACGCGCTCGCTTTAAAATTTTCGTAGTTTGTGATTAAATCGTAGACGTCACTAGGGATTACAGAAAAAATGGCGGGTGTTTCGTTTTCTTACGTTGCAAGAGCGCATATATCATTAAGTTTGGTCGGTCGGGGTGTTTCGCGAGATATCAGAGGTAGATAATTTTGACTAACGACCGGCGCGATGCGGGTGGAAAAAAGTGCAAGCAACTATAAATTATTGTTTTGGTGCAATTAAAAGGTACGCCCGCGTTCGTTTGGGGCGAGGAAGGTTTTTATTTAAATCAGCCACGTATAATTAAGTTTCAAATTTGGCTTATTTACTTCTATATTTGCTTCGTATGTGCAGTTTTGTAGCTGTTATAACTGTAATCATAGTTACTTTGTTGGTAAAAAATAGTCTTATTTTGTGTAATACTTGATGAATGATGTCAGGCAGAACTGAGATAGATAGATAACATTTTTAAAGCATTGGAATTCCCAATTCCAATTGCATTTTTGTGCAAGGCATTGCAGTATTTGATGCGGTATGCACTTAATTCCCAAAACTACAATCAAGATAATTATTTTAATTCTGTTTCGACTCGCTCAGCTATCACCCGGCCTCCATCACAATCTCTACCGAATTTATATTCTACTTTCTAGTTGTAATTTTAGCGATATGGATGGCAGGCTTTTTGATAAAGCAGTTTTGGCATTTAATAACGTTTCTATTGTATATTTCAATTATAATAAGCAGTTGAGTTGAGGTGTTTGGTTTGTATGTATAATTAAAGGAGCATTATCTTAAATAGATGCATAATATACCAAGTTGATTAAAATAATAGTTATGATGACCCTAATTCAGTTCGAATTGAAGAATTGAGTGTTTCTTAAAAACTTCCACTCTTTTTAAAACGTCATAGTAAAATGAAAAAAATGGCATAATATATGCTATTTTTTTCATTTTACTGATGTGTAATATTTTAAATTTATTTTATATCCTACAAAATATACTTCCCAATTGCTTATTCAAAACATCGACATTGTATTAAATTTTTGTCATGACAAGGCAATAGAATCAGCAAACAGCCAAACCTTTGCAGAACGGTTTGACTGCTCGCGCGTACTCGATGGCTTCCCTATTACGGCTACTCGAACATCGGTGTTGCCAGCCCGGAAATTGATGGAATTATGACGTTTCGCTCGGGTGGCACCACTGCTTTTAAGTTTCGATTCGGAGTTTTGAATATGGAAAGCTAGCTGATTTTCGTTTGTTTTGGAATCGCAAGGAAAACAAATGGAAAGTTATTTGACAAAATAAACGAGTAATCACATAATGTTTTAAAACAAAATTAAGTAGTTTTTCTTTTGGAATCTTCGTCTAATGTGAAAGGACGTACAGTCAGCAGGGACAATTCGATAGGAGTCATTAGCAGAGTTTTGTAATTAGACTAAGCACACAGCGAAATAAAGCATTAAGGAGGCGAGCAAATACGGGGAGGGGCGTTTAGGAGGTAAAAGTGCTGGATGAGACGCACATACAAAGTTGTTTACTTAAGACATTAAAGTTTATTATATAAATTGGTCCTAGGTTCAAATCCCAGTAAGGGCAGATATTTGTGTGATGAGTACGAGTATTTGATGTTTTCTATGTATTTAAGTATGTATTTCTCTATATAAATGTTTATCGTTGTCTAGTACCCGTAGTACAAGCCTAGAGCTTAGTTTGGGAATAGGTCGATTTGTGTGACATTATCCAGTAATATTTATATTTATTTATTTTTAAATGTACAATACAAAATACTTTGAGGAAATATTGAAAAAGCCTAACTTTAGATTTCGTGTTTTGTAATTACGGCTTCGGAACCCTACACTGAGCATGTGATGGCCCGATATGTCTTTGCCCGGTGTTTTTATAGAATCTGCCAACACAAACATAATATACAACACAACACAACAAAACAAACAAGACAAAGTATGTAACAAGGGTTACTAAAAGTTTTTGACTGCTATAGGTACAGTCAGCATCAAAAGTATCTGGCCACTTCAAGCGACTTTTGTACTTTATCGCATTTACACATTAGACAATCTTGTTTAACATTGCTTATGTGGCAGTTAAGCGAAAAGGTACTAAAGTGATCAGTTACTTATGACGCTGACTGTACTAATGGTTTTATTTGGTGATCTGGTTGGTCGTTGGTAAAGAGTTTTATGGTACAACCAGCTGCTACTATGACATTTAGTATCAAAATATTTTTTCGCAAATGTAAATCTTAGACATAAAGGTACAATTCTATAGCAAAGTCAATTTCAACTTTCTCTTGTCTTGTTATCTATTAATGTTATTGTAATAAGTTTGTATTAACGCTTCCAGTGTTACTAACACACAGACCCGTATGCACGGTTCGTAGGCAAATAATATGACAGGATAAAGAGAATCGAGAAACGTTTTCTATTAAAGGGGTAATACAAATGCGGAGTTGTTTTTATTATCGCTAATTTGTATTATAAGGAATTTGTAATGGAATTCTAACACGTAGTTGCATAAACTTTTATAAGAATGAATGTCCAATTAGGACACGTGTCACTTTCTAATTAAGTAAAGTGACGTCAAGCGTGAGCGTACTCGTAATGAATAATACTTTGCTACTAGCAAACCTAAACTAATACATCAGTGCGTATAAACCACACATTAATACGTGTATTTGGCCTTGATCGCTCATCCTGCTGCCAAAGTCGAAGGCTAACGCCGCAACATGTCCAAGATTGTCGATAGAATTCAAATAAAACTATTTTCCAGTCACTTACGATTTGATAGACAGATCGTTAGAGCTGTAAATAATAGGCGCGTTCACATATCAAGCAAGTTGCGAACGTTAAGTGTTAGAACGGCTAATATGTCTAACCAGTTCTTCATAATAATTTGCTACTAAGCATTTGCCCGCGACGTTGTCCGCATAAAACTCGTTTAGAATTAGGACAGTATTTATTTTTCAGGATGAAAACAATTCTATTTGCTACTGAAGTACCTGTATGCCAAATTTCATCCAAATCCTAACAGCTATACGAATTTTCGTGATTAAAAGCCAACCATTAAACATCTTAACTGACTTTCACATTTCTAATATTAGTAGGATTATTTACCTTTCGATACTTGTTTAATAATTATATCTGAAAACTGGAAACATGTTCTTATCATAACATAGTTTCTACGTCAAGCCTATCACATAGAGCTGTGCTATAATTATAATCACAGCGTTATTACAGCGTTTAATTGGACTGTGAAAAAAACGCGGCGGCTTTGAACGAGTGACCGCGCTGAGATGCGATGTGGTAATTGCCTAGAGTAGGCTACTTATAAGCGATAATGACAGTTGACAGTACTTGACAGGATGTCATTCTATTTAAGTGTATTATGCTGAAGGATTTTTTAAACATGCTAGTTTTTTTGTGGTTTTTAAAATGTTATTTGATATGATACTGAATTACTGACGTTATTAGAATCGCCATTGCTTGATCTTGGAGTAGGTACTTTGATAGCTTTGTTAGAGCTTGAAGCGAGAGGAATCGATCACTTTCTAGTCGATATCCGAATATCACAATAGATTTTTATTTTTGGTCTTTATTTCGTCTATAGGTAATTATCTAAGCCATCAAAAAAAAATATTTAAGTGCTTATATCATTAAACCAGTTCAAACTTATATGCGACCGCGGCCAGCCCTAGTCAACATGCACAGAATTCCTAGGAACAGCTAACCCACTTTAAAAATAAGACGCAATTAATGTCAATTTTGTTTATAATTGCGCGGCGGCTATAAGAGCGAAATCATTTCGAAATACCTGCGACGAATTATCAGAAGGAATTTTACTTGATATAAATGGAGAGCAAATTTCATAAACGCTGCAGTTTTATTCGTATTAAAAAACGTATGCACAGATTGCCAAGTAGCTCATTATTTATGTTTATTAATAATGTGTGTTTTACATTTTAGTTTACTTTTTTTTCTGACAACTCGTATCAAGCGACTTAGACAATTCAACCTAGTACAGTCAGCAACAGAAGTAGCTAGGCAACCGAAGAGCTCATGATCTGCACTCGACTCTATTGTCAAGAGAATACGTCGTGTCCAAATAATTTTTAACATGGTTTTCTGCTTAGTAACTTTTTATACTGACTGTACAAGAGTCCTAGACAACTTACGATACACAATTCAAATACAAAAAAATATATACAAGTTTCGGAAACAAATATATTGGTAGTCTTAATCAAATCCAGGATCGCTAACTTCGTAAGCAAGGTCTCTAGCTTTCAGACTACTAGGTCGTAGTAATATCACTAATGTGTTACACGTATAAACACAACGCCTGTTATTTTAAATCAGTCCTAACCACAAGAAGCCCTTTGAAGTCAAAATTATGAATTCTCAATACACGAGGTTAACGGCGCATTAAAAAATCGATATCAAAAGAGCTCACAATTAAGAACGGAGTCGCATCCCTCAAACGTCAAGGCGTTTGCAAAACAATACAACCCACGAAACGATACAGCACCCCTAACAAGTAAATAGCAAAGTTCAATTTTGAATGACAGGCAGTTTCCCAAGCGCATTGTATCGGTGTAAAAATATACCCCAAAGGGGAGAGCGGGCAATTTGGGCAATATGCAAAAGGGGAGGTGGGGGTGATTAGGCCGTGTGTGACGATGCGCGTCTTATGCCCGCATTACCCTTTCGTTTTCCTTCCGATATCTGCCTTTGTACCCGCACTTATCTACAAAAGTATGACGTCACGGTTTTCTTGATCGGACGCTTTGATTTTTGACGCGTGTGTTTTCTTATTATCATGACGTGTGTGTTTGGAACTATCGCTATCGTTATGGTTAAGGATTTTTAGATAGAATGTGTGCAACTGTCATATTTTACTTTCGCCTGACACGATTCTCTTTTCGATCCAAATACAAATTACCTACCGAAGATTTTACTAGATGCCACTTTATGAACATACAACTTTAGCTCCATTTTGAGGTGAGACACACTTTAACATTTATTATTAGTTAGACACAAACTTGGAGTTTAAACTTTTCCCATACAGTCTCGATCATTACACATTTCCAATTAGCACACTCGCCGCCACAAAATCAGAATTACAAGCAATTTGAACACACAGTTGTGTCAGTGGCACTGAAATCATTAACATTTTCAGTGCAAAGTTATACGACCATACTGATTGATATATATAAGGTTTTTGGCATTTCAAGTGTAATTCTTACAGCCAGAGACAAACTCGTTCCTTTTTCAAACTTGTTCCTTTTTCAAAAATTGTTCCTTTTTCAAACTTGTGTATGAAAAATCGTCACTAAAGAACGACTTAAACGTAAATACACCGACTCTGAGTGTGGCCGTTGGTTTACCAACAAATCTAATACTTGAAGACTGATTTGTGCACTCAAATTCCTAACGTGCTTTTTTATGATATGGAGTAGGCTGAGATCCTGAGCACACAGGCCATCTGACGGCCAGTGGGCTCAGTGGGTACAGTGTTGCCAGTTAAATGTAAGGAATACTTACTAATATAAAGTTTTTATTAGGTTACGGTAATCTTGGTAGTTTCCCTCAAATAAGTCGGTGTTCTTGTCCGATTTAACAATAACTCACTATTGGTAAGAGTTAGAGTAACCTTTAGAGAATTCCCTGGATAGATTTAGTGACATCGGTACTTTGAGAAATCATCAACGACCTAAAAAAATACTAACTAGGTTTTATTGAAAACCTCTGAATCTGGCAACACTGTGCTCTTATGGACAAAACATACAATCTCAAGATTGAAAACGCGTTATCAACCTTGAGGACTCGGAAATACCTCGATGCTCTTTTTTATGGCAAGTAAGAAATAAATTCAAGTCCGTATCGGTGAAGTCAGTGATCTCTTTTGAGAATTGCTCATTGTAATGATCGTATTATGATATTACTATAAATATTACAACCATTCCCAGCTCTCTTTAACCAGCAAGAACAAACTAATAACTCCACATTTAATATGCAGAATTACTCCCCCCGAATCGAGGTATAGCTCCCTTAAAGCGTTCAACGCCACTAACGCACTCCGCGCGTCTTAAATTTATACAAAAGACGTTCACGGGCGCTGAACACGCCTTAATCCAACACAGTTGTAACGGGCGGTATCACGCGGTCGGTTGCAACCCTGTCGCAGCAATCTATACTGATTTCCCTTGGAACCAATGTAGCATATAAATACCGTTATTCGGAAACAATTCGCGTCTTCGCCCCCTTTCGTATTGTTTTTGGCATTTCAGATGAAGGTGTTTGTAAGATTTGTTCAGTTGTGTGACAAAAATGGAGGGAAAGTATTGATCGTACATTTATTGCATGATTACATGTGTGAATAAGAAATAATGGCAAGGGGTTCCATTCATCTGGCATAACTTTTTTTGGCATAATCATCATTTGGCATACAGTCATTTTTTTCAGAAACCGTATACTTTCAGGATTATTTAAAATAGCGTTGCATAGAGCCCATTAGGTTAGGTTAGGTTTATTTTATAACAATCCTAAAAAGTATACGGTTTCTGAAAAAAAAAGACTGTATGCCAAAAAAAGTTATGCCAGATGAATGTAAATCAATGGCAAGGAATAGCACATACTTATATTATACACCTACATTAAATCATTAAAATCTTTAGTTTTCATGCGGTAATACGAATCGGACGTGGACACTTTACTTCAAATTTAATATGCCAACTTTTGTTCTCGATTACGTTAGCATTAAATACATCTCGCAAGATTGTACACTAGATTTCTAACTCTGTAGTAAACTTTCGAATTTGAAGTAATAGTCACCAACCGCCGCTCGAATCATTACGTATGATAGTTCCACCAGGCACTTATAAATTGTATAAAGCATTAATTACACTGTACTCTTTACTAATCACTTGATAGGAGAACTCGACGTCAACCATTCAATCTCAACATTAATAAATAAACACTATTTAACGCACACGACGATATTATCACAACGTCAAATATACGCACACACACAAAATCAAACCCAATTGTAGATTCAATTAGTACACAGCAGTTACTTCTTATCGGGAGACAATTTCACGAACGAATTAATCCGAAAACATACGATTCGTATCTCCCCTCCCCCTCTATTGTTTGGGGGGTGCAATTAAGTATGTGGATTGGAGTCTTATGACGAGTTTGAATCAGTTGAGACGGCGTCTATAGGCTTTATAAAGTATATGGTTTTGATTTGTTTTGTTGCTGGCAGGTAAGACGTTCGATTTATGAAAGTTGGTTTTGGCGCGCTAATAGGCGTGTCAAAACCATAGACAACTGTCAAACTAGCTGTTAAAACAGATGAGTTGATTTACGTATTTAATATTCAAAATAAAGACATCCATATCAATTACTAAACCAGTATGCTTATAACTAAATCAAATAACCCAATGTGTCACAACAAACGAATCGAATTAAATGTTCTAAACCGATGACGCTATAACCCTATTAATCCGATTCGATACCGATACAATCGATTAAAAATAAATAATTCAATACACTCGACAATCACAACAACCATAGATAAAAGATTTGAGGGGAAAAAATAGGGTATTTTTTATCGCTTATTGATCAATTGCTCGCGCCTCTATTGACGATCATTGATAGATTGATATTAATGCTTTTTCATACAATAGTCGGTTAGGGTGACGTTTTTTTATTACGTCGTTGACTGAACCACAATTGGTTATTGTGTGCAATCGATTTTATTATTCTGCTTGCGATTATTTGTTTACTTTTACGGAATAACATTTTGTGGAACATTGGTAAAAAGCATACACATTTCCGCCAAAACATTGACAGTTACATTTTTTAATTTACATCCAAGACGCGCCCTATAGACAAAATCAATAAGACTCCGTAAAACAGGATTACAAAGCTGCCAGTAATATATTCTCTCACTTCAATATGCGTAATTGACACCGCAATATTACAAACAGAAATAATACAGCCACCCCGAGGGAGGTACTTTATTGTACCAAGACGTCTCACGATTGAAACCAATTGTTAATTGAGTCGTATCTATGAAAATTGCGTCAGCGATTCTTATCGGAATTTGTCGTTAAATTTATTACAATGCCGGATTTTACGGAAGCCGTTACGATTGGGTTTATAATCGTATTAATATTCCAGTCGATTAATAATTTATTTCACGCGGTGTTTTAATTTTGATTTCAATTATCTGAAATTAAATTTCTGATACTCGCAAACAAAAATAGAATGCAAAAACGTGTCGTTCGAATTTCGAATTCGATAATCAAAACACCGCTATAGGTAAGTAGTTTATTACAATAACTCAAATCGTCGGAATTCCGACAATGGGCTAGACAAATGAATAAATCCAAATGGAAATTTCCCTATTCGTGAACAATAGTTAGATTTTAGAGGCTGTATCTCATACAGACAGATTGATTGGGCCCTTCCTACGGCTGCGAAGTATGGATGCGGCTCATAATATTTTGAAATTAAAACAAAAACATTCTAATTCCAAAAAAAAAATATTTTTTTGCTCTTTTCTACTAGATTCGTACAGTTTGTAATGGTTTTGTAATCAGCCAGTATTATTTTGTATTATTTTCTGAAGAGGTTTTTCCTTATCTGAAATATCGTTACATTTATCAAAATAAGATCGCGTTCGTATAAATCCCGTTTCTCTCTTCATATTTTGTTACCTGTTCCGTTTGTTACCATTATATTATGAAAATGAATGGCAGCCGAACGGGTGAGGGTGGGGGTGGAAGGGGTTCTAATTCGTACATTCACTACAACTATAGAGTTTTATGGACCGAATCTTTTATAGGATAATCAAATTTTGTAATATTAATGCGCTTAGCGTTTGGGAATCGATTTAGAAGTTTTGGGTTTCGTGTTGTATTAGTTTTGTTTGGGTGTTTAATAAATAGTTAACGGGAAAATGTTGCTGTCTGGGTGAGATATGACTGTGAGTTACATTTTATGCTAATTAAAATGAATGCATTACTACGCTACTTCCTTCACCACAATTTCGAATTGTTAAACGTAAAAGCTTTGAATAAACAATATATGTGTATGTCTGTGCACACAAATCGCCCGATACGTTACAATACAAACCAACTTCGTTCCAAACAAACATTAATTAAATTAAAGGCAAATACGTTTTCTTTGTGTCCTTAAGTTATTTTTGACATTCGGTTTCCTTTAGAATTAATTTGCGGGTTGTACGCCGCCATATTAAGACAAATATGTTTATTTGTTTGTTCCGTTACGTTCTTTGTGAACACCCTCGTATTTAGTATCGCGTTTTGTTCCAAATAATTGGAATTTTCATTGTTCAAGCTTAATTGCGCCGTCAAAGTCTCACATTTAAAAGAAAATAAAGTTACCGTTGTCTGTTGCACAATTAACACTGGCTGGTAATATTGTACTTAATTGGGTCAAATACATAATGATATCTAAACACGGCATTCCAAATTCGAACGGAGAAAACTTTCGAACCGCAAAAACAAATGAATTCGAATGCTACCGTAAATAATTTGAATTTAGAGCGTTGTCTATGGTCGATTTCGAATCGAAAGCGCCTCTACCTCGTAAGCGTAATCGTGGAAACCTGTGAAAATATGTAAATTGATCCTCCGAGACGGACCGACCGACGGACGCAAATTTGAATATAAACTTTCACAGACAACCGTATAAGCGTCATTTATTTTGGCCTCCCATAAAATATAATGATTTTTGACGAAGCCTGTATATTAATTTTGCGGGTAACGCCTGGGGTGTGTATTAATATTAATATTTATACCTACACAACGATCCATATAGCAGTATTTGCGTATTCATGCTTGACGACACTCATATGTACGATGCTGAAGAGTATTAAGTATTGAAAATTATCTCCAGTTACAAAATTTTATTATTAGGTAACCTATAAAATCCTTCATAAAACAGTGTTCTAAAAAACTAATGCATTTAAAACTCAAAACAACAACAAATCGTGAGAAACATGTCGCAACTACTTAGTAAAAAGACGTAAAACAGAACGCATCTTAATAAAAATTCCCGAACGTCTAAACAATAAATCGGAACGCAAAAGGAAAAAGCTGCAAAATGGACGCCACTCGGCTGAATAAGAGATCGGGTATTTACATAAAAAACAGATAGCTAACACTCGGAGACGGGATGCGCGCATAAAATTAAAATCGATGTGAAATATTCTACCCTTCGAATTAAATATCATTGCCCCTCACACACACAGACGGATCTAGATTACCGCTCAAGGGTCGGAGAACCGATAATTTTTAGGGTACCGTCTCAAACAACAAGAATCCGAATCAGTATCCAAAAAATGGCGCGCTTTAAAACTTCCAAACCATAGAGAACAGACATTTCGACATGCGACAATGGGGTTGCTTAAAATATCGGTCCGTATTTGCATACTAACTAAAATAATTTATTATTTTTTCGAGGGGTGACCGTGTAGGGTGAGTACAATAGAAATAACTAGAACCTAAGTGATATTGGCGCGATCGCGTAGTCACAATTCGAAATAGAATTCCATTCCACGATGTACGAGAACTATTCTAAAACAAATATTAAATTAAACGTACACGGAAATGCAATATCGTACGTCAAAATACTGCTTAAAAGTTATCAAAGCGGTTCGGAAATCAGAGTACGGTGCGCAGAGTCGCATCCTTACAAATATGTGATTGCGGGACAAAGCGGAGCAGATAACTTTGGAGCGGAAAAAGTTCCACTTTGCGGTATTTCGCGGCGCATTGTCGTTCCGACGTCTATTGATTCCGCATTCCTAATTTGAATTGTGAAAAACAAAACAGAATCATTTTTTGGAACGCACTAGTTCGTAATTTGAAAATGAAAATCATTTTTGTTTTTTAAATGCCAAATTCGTACTTTAAAGAACCAAACGGAAATAATACAGATTGCTCTAGATTATCAAAATGCATTAGGAAATGAAACACGAAACGAAGAGAAAGAGTTAATCAGTTTTTCAATGAGTCTGGAGATTGTATCAAGGACCTCTCAATCACTGCAAATGTTAACTGGAAGGGAACCAAAGAGTCCTTTCGAATATTTCCAGGTACAAAACTAATTGCTTCAACCAACTGTTCTGCCGACGCTGCGAAATTATCAGAATCAAAGGGAATATTTTACAACATATAATATGTTTGGTACACACAAGCAGCCAGACCGAAGATTTATTCACTGATACGGTCGACGCGCACTGAAGCATTATATGTATTTTTTTTTCGTCTGCCCCTTTGTTTTTGTGTGAGTGCGGTTTGCAAGGCGTCTGGACTGAAAGAGTTATTAATTGTTGATGAGTTATGAAATTCGTTGTATCCTCTATTTGGCAATTTAGTAGCTGATTGTTTTAATGCTGAAGCTTTTGCGACAATTAAATAAGAAGTGGACGTAAAAGACGTTGAATAAATTACCAAAGTTAATGAATAAAAAGATAATATTGTTCTTTTTAACTTCCAGATTATCGATGTTTTTTTTTAAATTGAGAGCTAATTGATTTCGTTGCACGTTTACATGACAGCACATAAGATGGCTGCGTTTTTACATCAAGCTCTTTGATACTGAGTAAGCTTACAAAGTTGATAAGAAGATAGGCTCTTATTAGAAATTCTTCGGATTACTAGTCTTTAGTCTTTTCTTAGTCTCGGAGTCTGTATAAGTAACTAGGTCAAATTTAATTTAGTCAATTCGATGATCATTAATTTCGCACAGCTTTAAGCCATCCAGTATTGGAATAATATAACAGTAACCCTTTCAAAGACTTCCATTACCGTGTTTCTTTTGAATTGCTATTCATATGCAAATATTTATAAAGAAAGAACCCGGCAATTTATCGGTGTCTTTAGAATGGGGAATGAAATTATAGGTTGCTGTTCATAAAAATATGGAATTTTCTAGAAGGAATAAAAGGTAAAAATTGAGTCAGAAAAATCGCAGATGTTCAAACGAATAAATGTTATCGGTGTATCGGTAAACAAGTTCATGGAATCTGCAAATCGATGTGATTGGATCAGGAGTTTGAAGAGTTCTTGAACAGGATCATAAACAAATTTGTAATAAGTTTAATGATAATATGTAAAGATACGTAGATTCTTAAACTATACTACTATCGTAAGTAGATTGTTAATAGTAATTTATGTTGTAAATGAAACTTTGCCAAAAACCAACGCCAAATCGGCAACCAACATGCGTGTAGTATAAAACACAACAGGGGGAGATGCATCGAGCAAAAGATATCGGACAGGAAAAGGGGTTGATTTTGATTGAATATCTGCTATTAAGACCCTCCCTACCCACACAGACAAACAAATATTAAATAATATACATACTTAGTTTATAAATATGCATGAGTTCTGGCTAAATTTCGTGCGGGGTTCGGAGACGGGCTGGAATGGTTTGATTTGATAAAGAAAATGCATTTTGTTGTAGTCATTGGCACGTAGCATGTCGATACACAAACATACAAATGCGAATATATAACAAAGCACTTTAGGCTACCAATACCGCATCCCTTAAAGTAATTATCTATGCTAAATAGATAATTACTTTAAGGGATGCGGTATTGGTAGGTAATAGAACAATGATCTGGAACAAAATTGTACGCACGACACAGCTTGTATTAGGGTCATACACACTCTTAAAAACAAAATTAGTCTCTCCTGTGGCTAATAGTTAAAAGCTTGTGTGCATATAAGTTGTGTTTTTATATGATAGGTCTAAAACAGCCCAGACGGCGTTTTTGCGGAAATGGGCTTAGCCAAAAAATTAGGCTTTAAAAACGTTAACTTTTGGTGTGTCCACAGGAAAGACGGTAACCTAAATCTGTGTATGACCCATTATTAAAATTCAGTTGCTCCTGCCCTGAGACTCTCTTGTACTCGTTAGAACGATATTTCTTTTGACATGTTATCGTATTGTTAACAAGCGTTATCATAAGGCTTTGGCGATGTTTCGAAATATAGGTGTCATTTGTCAATTGTCCCATTTCTCTCGAACAATATAACACCCTTTTCGAACGTCATTGGGAAAACATACAAACGTCCGTTATTTCTCCAGAAAATGGCAAACTCACGACAATAGCTTACATTTTAATTTTTTGCTGAAAATTTCTTACATAACTCAGTACCTTATATATTGTATACAAATATAATTATGCTGGATAATTAATGGCTTTCAAGAATGTGAGATTTCCTTTCACAGAATTTGCCTTATTGTTGGCTCTGGAGTATTTTTTGTTGGAAATGAAATTAATTTTGCGCCGCGAACAGATTCAATGGTCGGGACGGGTGAAACAAGAGATTTTATTTGGATATTTTGATTATTAGACCTTTATTAGTGGTTTAATTAATACGCATATGAATTTCGGGCTCAAATAAATCCATTTCTCTTTTGGTTGTCTGTTATCGAACCATTTCAAAACACCCTGTAGTTACAACCTTCTTTAGCTGCGTCAGTAAAAATAGGTAGGTGTTTGAAAAAGCATCGCGTTTTTGATCATTTACGATTAATAATCCAAAGATATTGGAGATGAATATCTAAAATCCCAGACATCACGTAAATTCATTAAGTTAGAGACAACCTTCGACTAAATATAACCAAATCGTGATTGGCATGCTGTAATCAAATTGGCATCGCTTGGCTAGATGGCGCTCGAGTCGGCCATCATTAGTAGCTGTCAATGTCAGCTGTCACTTGCGCTGACAGCGCGTACGACTTAAGACGATATGACATCTTATGTTGTTAAATATTGAGGAAAAGAGATCGCTTTAGGAAGGGATATTTTTGGGAATCTCATTTGAGCACTTTGATTATTAGGCAAGAATGTGTTTTTTTAGGTACTGTAAGATCATATCAAACACTTCAACGTGTAGCTATGCCATTTAATGTTAACACTTTGAGTTTAATACATATTTTACGAAACTATTAAAATAAATAAATAATAAATAAATCACAGTCCCAAACTAAGCTCTAGGCTTGTACTATGGGTACTAGACAAACTTACTTATATATAGAAATATATACTGAAATACATAGAAAACATCCAAGACTCAGGAACAAATACTCGTGCTCATCACACAAATATCTGCCCTTACCGGAATTTGAACCCCTAGCTCCGAAAGCAGGGTCGCTATTAACTAGGCTAGCGTGTCGTCAAATTACAGTGAATGTTATTTTTCAATAAAAATCAGACTCAACTCGCAATTAAGTGGTTTTGTACAGTAATAAAATTCTTTAACGCATTTGTATTAAGGAATTTAATTACTGTCAATCAACAAATCAAATTGCTGGTCCGGCCTTGTATTTACGATAGACTTTACTAAAGAAAATATTTGGATTATTCTCTCAACAAAATCTATGGTCGATTATATTCTTTTAAATATTCGGTCAATTGACAAATGTTGATTTTAATGAAGCTTGGCGATGTCGAACGACGAGAAACAAATCCTCGTCAGTTTATTGGCAAGGTGCCAGATTTTTCTAAATTACTTAAAACTACGCGTAATGATTCGTTAGTATGCTCTGCCCTGAGGACGGATAAATGGCTTGAATTATAAGAGAGAAGCGACTTGCGGCTTTATTGTATCAATTTAAATGTAAATAACAGGTATTGAACACGGAAAAACATTTCTCATGAGCACGTCTCATCTACGACCAGATTAGAAGGTCCAATCGTATACGTCTGCACATAAAACTTTTTTTTTTTAGTGAACTTGTTTCGAAATTTTACTGATAGATGGCATTGAAGTTAATTTAAATTATCGGCATAACCTCAAAACTTAAATGTTAACTTAACTGTGATTGGATTTGCTGGTAGAAAATGTAGCAAGTCCTTCGACATTCAACTGGGTATTAAAAAAAAACCATTTGAATTTGACATGAACTAAGGACGTACACAGACAGGATTAATACAAAATGTGATATACCTAATGCGGCTCGGCACTCGTCGCTTGCATATTAAGAAACCCTTTTTATCAGGGTTGTTCACCTCGTTAGGGTTAATCTAAAGGGCCGCAGACGGACCGATTTGTTTTAGCCGCCATCTTTGTTTTGTTGCGATTCGATATTTTTGAGGTTATGATTGTGTCACTTATTTGTAGACGTTTGGACGTTTTTCGGGAAAATACAGCTGGTATTAATAGAAAGACGAATGATGGGTATTTGGCCATTGAATAAGATTTAGCAAATTGATTCATTTATCTATTTTCATTGCACAGTATAAAAGTAAAAATAGATGCCTTTAGGTATTCTTTAACAGTGGATAGAAAAAGGAGCCAATCAGAAACCATTTAAGCTTGGTGCATTATGAGTGGTAAGAAAATTTCAGCAGCATTTACACTTAAAAAAACAGTGAAAGTAATTTTAAATATTTTAACCCACTTTACATGACAAAATGTTACTCCAGAGTGCAATCTGCATATTATATATTATTCATCTAATGTATCTTTAGTATATACAGATAATTACACTTTCCAAGGGTGTAAGCCCACGGGACTTGCATTTGAAAGGGCAAAAATCAAATTCGATCGAACCCTATAGATTCTTGTGCAAAGGGTTGGAGATGAGGGGTGACACATTTAGGGGGTCAATATTTTTAGATATACATGCGTATTGATTTGGGTGTGATTGGTTTTTATCGATGATGTCATCGATATAATCAAACCTATACATAGCTGTGTGTATACATTTAACTAGGAAAAGAAGGGTAGACGCCTAACACGCTCTACAGACTAGTGGCCCTAGACAAGATGTATTGCGAGAACGTTATCGTTATCGAAAATGTATATAATCAACGTTTTCGAAAATTGTTTACGGAAAGGTTAAGCATCTTATCTAGGGTCCCATGTTGGTACATATCTCGATATCATAATACACAATACTTTACATTTGTCTGTTGGAACTGATGGCGGCGCATCGTTCAAGAGACTCGTGAGGAAATGACCACGACTCTCATTAATGAAAAAACTTATGCAAAGAGGTGCAGAAAAGAAAATGAATTTTCATAAATAACATCACGCCTTCATTCTCAGAGTTGGGTAGGCAGAGGTACAAAATACCAACTACTCTAAAAAGACTTGTTTACAATTCTGTAACCACGTTTTGCACAATCAGGCCATGAAATTTACCAGTGTATTAGTGACAGGTTGAAAGTCCATCGCCTAACAGTACTACAAGCCCTTATTCCCTTAGTCGCCTCTTACGACATCCACGGGAAGACATGGAGTCTCACCATTCTAACCCGGCATCCACTCGGGTTTGATGACTTTCCAAATGGTCGATTATCTGTAAATGTGTCGATTTTTCATTAAAACATCATCGCTATATCCATAAAACATCACGAAGTATTGCAAGCACCACCAAAATTCGCTCACATACTTTTAATCACGTTACAAGTACAACATCAAAACTCACAATCTTGTTGATCTCCCGAACGTTACATGGCTTGTGACATTAGTAAATAATAGGGTGGTCATTGATTGCCAAGGACAGGGGCGCTCAAAGGGGTAGTTTAAAATATTGCAAGGGGTAGTGACGTTTAATGCTTCTATGTAGCTTTTGTCTCCACCCTGATGACGTCACGTCTCGTTAAAATTGGAACGATTGGGGACAAATCGGAATGAGAGGTTGTAGTGGTGAGTTTTGTTTTGGACAAGTTAGATTCGCAAAAAGTGAAGGTGTTTTAGTAAGTGAGTAAAGAAATTTGGATTGAGAAAAAGGATTTTTTGGTTTTGAAGCTTATACCTACAAAATATTCCAGCAGCGGCAAAGCAGACCATGACGTCATTATAAAACAAAAGAAAAAAAATGCTGTAGAAAATATTTTATATTTTCACTATTTCTTTATTACTTCCTATTCAAGACATTAAAAGTGCCACAGTAAAACGGTAGCCATATTACTCGTGTCACCACAATAGATAATACTCGACTGTAAACCCTCGTTAGCTGTATAATAGTGACAAAAACACCAGAAATATGCAAAACAAATGCTCAACCCGAGGTCGAAACCGCCAATTTACGACATCCACCAAAAACAAAAGAGTTTTGTAGGCTGATAATGCAGTTTTATTATCAGTTATCACGCGATTGCGATGGTTTAGTGCAAAATAGACTGATAACGGAGGGTTTTTGGCGATAATCAGGATATGCTTTGCTTTTCAATGCGTGTTGAAACATTTGAAAAGTTTATGCACCGATGCTAGTGGTTGTGGATTAGGTGGCGGCTTAGTACAAGACTTTTGCAATGATTTCGGGTTACCTTCAGTTAAATTTCATTACTCTATTACTTATAAAGTTAAATGAATTGATCATAGAATTCAGCCACATAAAAATGGTATCTATTTCAAGTGAAATATTCAAGTAATGATACCGTGATCATAAATATTAAATGATTGGTTATGCAATATTTAGATAACCTCCTGAGGCCCACGTCAAATTTTACTAGTTCAAAAAAGAACCTTGTGTAAGTCAACTAAACTCTAAAGTCACTTGGACAAATGTCCTAAATTTAGGCCTCTGGGTCTTACGAGGCTATGACAACAAAAAATTACAAATGATGAAAGATGAATGTCGTTTCCAAATAAAGATAATACTTCATAAACTCAAACACAGCAAGTAAGTCAAAAACTGTTTAAAACAAGCAATGTAAGTAAAACGTTTATGCCTAACTACCCTAATGAGAATGCAGTCGCGTGTCGGCCGAGGCGCGACATGGCGGGTAGTTCGCACTCCAAATTTCGCGTGTACCCGCATTTCGAAAGAGATCGCTATCGCCGCTATAGGCTTCGTGGAAATCACTATTTTTGGGGTTATCTTTACTTTGGGTTGTTACAGAACTGAGTGTTTTAGTTAAAACTACTTAAAATATAGTAACGGTAGTTTGCAGTTTAGGTTTAGTTTAGTGATCAAAAATATTAAGGTGAGCGTGATTATAATTATAAATTATTTTTTAAATGAGATACTCAAATGAAGTTGTGTAGATGTTTGATAGTACGTAAATCATTATAGCAGATTCAGATTCAAAAACTAGAATATTATTTTAGATTTTTATAATCGCAACACAGCGTAACCCTTCAAATGTTCACTAAAAAATAAATATTAATGACATACACACACATACACACCAGCTAACCCTTTCTTTCGCCCCCATCAAACATATCGGAGGAGAAATTTTACTAATAAATGAGAGTAATTAATCACACAATGTGGGTAGGAGTAAAAACAGGCGTTAGTTTCACAGTAACGATTTAACTAGAACATGTCATAAATTCTATATTGTACCAAGTATTTTTATTTACGACCTAGATTTTACACGTACACTTTGAAAAAGTTTGTGATGAGGTGTTGAGGTGGATTTATAGCTAAAGCCTTACTTAACGAAGATATATTTAAAAAGTCAAAATGTCAAAAATATCATTAACATAAATCTTTGACATGTACGGAATAGAAACAAATGACAATATACTATTATAGACACAAAAAGATGGTGAAAGAGATTTAAAACCAGATGTAAAATAACCTCAACAGGAAAGTTTCAAATGTAAAGAAAAAAAAGGTTAATTTTCAATCTACGGAGAAATATTATACGTGATAATATATCTGTATTCCCAAACGTAACCCCTTTCTTTGGCGTAATTATAATGAATATTGATTCTCCGTTAGATTTTAATTAATCACGTAGGTATTGTGTGCGAAGATGATTTATGTGGATCCTTTGAGACGCAGATGGATCATTGATTTTTGATGACTATGAATATTTGAGGACACGGTACAACTCATTAACACATTTACGAAGTAAAATAGACGAACGGACCAATTTCTAGACGAAGACAAGGCAAAGCCGGGTATACTCGCTTAAGAGTAAATAAGAGCGAGCGGGAGAGAAATACAAACCCGAAAGTGGGTTTATCATTGTATTCTATATTCATCCTTCTTATTATGCAAGGCCAGTGTCTAAAAATGTACAGCTTATACATTCAAAATTTAAAAAATTAGGATACTGTCCGTAGAGAATTGGCAACATGATCCAATTTTGACCTAATCGCTGTTCCTTAATGAACAAATGCAATATGGTGGTTGCTATTTGAGAATAATATAGATCCATCTTTTTGCCACGCTCTGCGCCAACCAACTAACTCCTTTGCAGTTTTCTAAAAATAATAACTGCCGTTTCTTTTTGTTTTAGATTGTGATTTTTTTCAGCCACCCAGCCAGTTAATTGAAAGACCAAATATTGCTTTGTCTTTCAATTGGCTATGACAATCTTTTTAAAGTGCCAAGGTTTTTAAAAAGTCCTGGATACTATTCAAATCGCCAAAGAACTGTCATAACATAAAACACTGGCATAAAAGTATTTGTCTCAAAAGAAGTTGAAACGGGTTATTAATTCGAATCGCTAAATATTAATAATTTCCCTTTTTAACGAGAAAAATATGCAGATGGGGACGTTACGCGTTTTCTTTTATTGGCATTTTATCGTTCGGAAACTGGAAATGACCGTAGAAGAGTGCTACTCTCCCAAGTAAAAAGGCTATATAGCACATTAACACCCTAAGAATATTAAACCGTGTTTATTTACGTATAAGGTTGCTTTTGCGAAATGAATGCTATGAATGATAGTTCTTTTTCTTATAAAAAGGAAGAATATTCGATACAGGGTGATGACGGAAAGGATGTCTTCGGAAAGGGAATGAGTTTACAAATGAGGTGATAAAGTCATATTATTTTTAATGAATTTACAGCTGTTTTTCAAGATTTATAGAAATGATTTTGATACATTATTTTACCCCTTTATAATAAATTACTGACCAATTTAGATAGTTACATACTTAATTTGAAAAATTTCGAATTCTATACCTATTAGGACTCATCACTAAACACTGCATTTATTTTGCCCTTACCCGATCGAAACCGGGACAGCTAGCTTCATAAGCAATTTTACAACGTTTTACCTACAGTTATTATTTTTGTACAAAATATTAATCAAAGCACCCACATGCATCTACTATCGAAATAATTTTGTAAGGGACACTCAAATTCTCAAATCATTTATAAGGGTGACTGTACACGATCAATTTGACATCTGTAAAGGATTACCGCTCTACTATTGTCTATGGCAGACGACCGATAACGAGTTTTTTAAAAATGGTCGCTTTTAATAGTCACGCGATTTGGAGACATTTGACGTTTGAGATTACAGCCATTAGTTTATTAAGGGGTATTTAGAATCAGGTAATTAATTGGGGTTTTAAAGATTATTTATTGTTTTTGTCTATGCATTCGCATTTGACAGCTGGAATATCAAAGTGAGCTTTACTGTTCATTACTAAGGAGTCACGATTTAGTTCTAAACCCTTACCTTACCACTCAATTCTTATTTTACCTTAACATTCTGCCCGCGACTTCGTCCGCGTCGATTTCGAATTATCGTTATTACCTCGGGAACGTAGGGTAAGAAACTAACACAAACAAACATTCGCATTTCTAATATTAGTGGGATGTAGCACCAATGATGATAGTTTTGATAGTATTATTATAGTTTAGATATATTTTTATTTTGCATTATTTTAAACAAGATTGGTTATTTTTGTGTTGAAATCTTAAAATGTACGACGAAAATCGTTCCTATAAATTTTCGAGTGTTATTTTGAACATTGATTAAATGTAGCCAAAGTATCTCCAATAGTTTTATTCTCCTTAAACAATACCTGATTGACTAATGCCCCATTACCTAATCGTCCATTAATGCGTTTAATCGGCGATCATGTCTCGAGTGACAGCAACAAAGCGTCGAGATTGACTCGCAAGTACTTAGCTGATTGTGAACGGTGACTTACCTGGAAAAAAAAAGTTCAATTAAAAACAAAACTCTATGGTTCAAGTAGGCTTATTACTACAGTACCTAAATGTATTCTTACCTCTAATGTACGCAATATTAGAGGTTGCGAATGTTTTAGAGTTGGAATAAACTTTAATAATGCCGAAAATACGAGAAGCCAAATAAAATAATAATATTAATAAATTAGGGAAAATTGTCACAAATGTTGTCCTAGTCTCAAGCTCTACACTTTTACTGTGAAATGTGTGACTTTTGTCGTGTTGGAAAATGAGGACGGCCTACATGTTCGAATAAATCAGCAAATCTATACAAATCAGTAAAAATTATAGATATTAAAAATTTTATTGGTCTACGCTTGATCTTCATGCCATTCAAATATTTAAAAATAATAAAAAACATATGGAACGCAATTTCAAAATTCGAATTTGAATTTAGAACATTCGAATCGTCAGTGTTCGATTTAATTGTAATCAATTACACGCAGGGTTGTCACTCCACGTCGGTTCTGTTCAGGGTTGTCGGACAAAAGACACGTCTTGTCGCAATTACTAAGGCGATGTCAAGGGGCGCGTAGAAAACGTGTTAGGGTGAACGTATGCGGCGTCTTGGATACCGCATCGAGTTAATTACGTATTTTAATTGTTATTTTTGAGTTATTCCGTTGAAGTAGACGCATCCACTTTACGATTGTAAATTATTTATGTTAATAAAAAAACTTGTAAAATTAGTCAGTTGTAAAACATATAGAACAAATTGTAGTTGAGGGTGTTGTTGTAGAGCTTAAATAAATTGTATTATATTTTTCAATGCACAGCGCAGCTTGGTAAAGGTGATGTAGAGTCATTTCATGAGAAGGCACACGAGCACTCAGGCCACCTGATAGTAAGTGGAATCTGAAATCCATAGACATTTAAATTCTCAAGACTATGATCTGCAATTCTAAGACCTCAAATGCGTTGCCAACCCTGAAGACTAAGATGGAATGACTCTATCCTAGTAATTTCACCGGTTGTCTTATCCCCCAGACCGGAACACAACACTGTTGCTTGGTAGGTTTAATGGATAAGATGGTAGTGGTGATCCGGACGGACCCTGCACGGGGTCCTACCACCACTAAAACACCTAAAAAGCACTTAAAAAGTTACTTGTAAATGGGTCATAAACATAAATGTATTTCTAGTGTGCGTCCACCCTAACAGGGCTGTGCCAAAGAATAAGACCCAGTGTAAGGGAATTAATTGTATTATAGTAGGGGCGGAAGAATTATCAATTAGAAGAAATACGGATGCTGAATGTATTTATTTGTGTATTCGTATGCTTCGTGTGGTTTTCGCAAACGGCTTGAGGAATAAGAATAAGGTCTTTTCAATTGTTTTAACCGTTAATTAGTTTAATTTAAGAATCAGATGAAAGTACACTGCGAAAAAGGAAATCAGTGCAGTTGTTAAGTAATCACGTAGATTCAGAAGATTTAACTAACTTAACCAAATTTAAAATAAATTCTTGATGCTTCATGCCTAAAACTATAGGAAACACCTTCGTGTAAGTTCAGCGATTTTCATTAATTTCGGAATTTGATGATTATTTATTAAATTCTGCTGTACTGTTTTGTATGTGACCACTTTTTTCATCATTTGTAATTCAAGTTCCATACATAAAAAAGCGTACGTGATATTTTTACAAAGTTTGAGGGCACGTACATTTTTTTTTGTAAGCGTTCTTTAAAACTGAAAGCTTTTATTACCATAAGGATAAAAATTGATAAATTATTAGAACCATAGCTTTTAAAAGCTCGGCTCGCATACTAAACATGGCGGAATATTGTTAGTGTCGTAAATCAGGGAGGGGGAAACGGGGGGGGGAGGTTCGATTTTCCGCAACATTCGTCCCGGCACCGCGCTCCTTGTTTCTTTAATTGTATGAAATCCGGAGGGAATTTTAAGTATTGTTTGTATGTATGGTTACAGCGTGATGGAACCAGTAATGGACAAGAACCAATGATGGACACTTGATTCTTATACTACAGAAGGTAAGGGTTTTTCATTTGTTTTGTAACAATTAATTTATGATCGTATGATCTTTGACTTAAAGTGTCCAAAACTGCTGTCGCCGTACATAAAAAAAAATCTTTTAAAATTGTAATATAAAATTTATTTAAGTAACTGTTGCAGATAGTTGGGAGTTTCAGAATCAGAATCAGAATCAGAATAATCTTTATTCAAGTAGGTTTACAAATAATAAACTCTTTTGAAACGTCATAGTAGCGACTTAGCCTAAATTGACTGCAGGTTCAAATCGCGACCGATCAGAGAAGAACCTGTAAGAAACTCTGTCGGATGTCTTTTTTTTTTTTTCGACGTTCGCAACCTTTTGTCGTAAGGACTAAACATTTTATTACAAGCAATTCAGTCCCAAGCATTGTTATCATTAATATAGTCTTTAATACAATAATATGCTTTAGAAATTAGTTTACGCTTAACGTAACTCTTAAATTTATTTACTGATAGTTCAGTAACATTACTTGGGAGCTTATTATAGAACCTAATACAATTACCAATAAAAGAGTTTTTTATTTTATGGAGCCGCGTGAAGGGCACTGCGAGCTTATATTTATTTCTGGTATTAACATTATGTATGTCACAGTTCTTTCTAAATTTAGCGATGTTTTTATGAACATAAATAATGTTTTCATAAATGTATTGACTGTGCATGGTCAATATATTAATTTCTTTAAACTTATCTCTAAGCGAGTCTCTCTGGCCCATCTTGTAGACAGCACGAATAGCCCTCTTCTGCAGAACAAAGATGCTATTTACATCAGCAGCACTACCCCACAGTAAAATACCATATGACATAATACTATGGAAGTAACTAAAATAAACTAATCGAGCGGTATCTAAGTCTATTAATTGCCGAATCTTATTAACTGCAAAAACTGCTGAACCGAGTCTACCCGCCAATCCAGCAAGATGAGGACCCCATTGGAGCTTGGAGTCTAACGTTATACCAAGAAACACTGTATCATTAACTAGGTCTAGTTTGTCATTTTTAATAGTTACAGTAGTTTGACTATTTTTCACATTAGTAGTCATGAACTTTATACATTTCGTCTTTTTTTCATTCAGTAATAAATTATTAACACTAAACCAATCGACTACTTTTGATATAGCATTGTTTACATCGACATTAAACTGCTGTTGTCGTTTAACTTTGAACACAAGTGACGTATCATCAGCAAACAATACTATATCATGGTTGTCCTTTATAAGGTAAGGTAAGTCATTTATGTAGATGAGGAATAAAAATGGACCCAATATTGAGCCCTGTGGTACGCCCATTGAGACCAATGACCCAGGTGATCGTACTCCATTCACGTCTACCCTTTGTATTCTCCCGTATAAGTACGTTTTTATTAAGTTTAGCGCAGTACCTCTAACTCCATAGTGGTGTAGTTTCCTGATCAATGTGTCATGGTTAACGCAATCGAAGGCCTTGGACAAATCTCTTTCTTTTTGCAGTAACTGTTGATACTTGTACCTTTTAAGGGTTTATTTTCAAAACCCTTTCAATGCCTTTTGTGGCAATCCATTTTAGTTCTCAGGGTTGGTAACGCATTTGACGTCTTAGGATTGCAGTCTTGAGAATTCAAATGTCTATGGGTCTTAGATTACACTCACCATCAGTTGGCGAGTGCTCGTGTGCCTTCCCCTTGTCATTTTTTATTGTTTTGCCGGTTTTGCTTCTTTTCGTGATTTTACAGTTAAAATTCCGCTTTTCTATAAGTTTGCACATCATGAAATATAATTTCAGTTATGATCGAATTAATGAGCTACTTTTTAAGTAGCCGAAATCAAAAACAATTTTTTGCCCATTTCCTATAAAATTTTACCAAGCAACATTTTTTTTTACACGAGAAAATATATACAGGTGGTAAAAAGTAATAAATTGTAATTTTTTCATACATTTTAGACGTCAAAACGATTCGTGAATATGCGATATTCTAAACCTCTTACAGCAAAATTCACAAAACATTCGCCGGTTTCAGATCGATTAATCAAAATACAATAATAAAAACAAAAAAGTAGCTCAAAGATTCGTTGAAAATCGTAATTATCTTTCGTGTTGCGCATTATTATTTGTATTTCAACTGTAAAATCACGTAAATCAGCGAAATCGGCAAAATTTCGTTTACGGCCTCTTAATTACTTTTCGTTAGTTCGATTCACACTTGACCCTGTTCTTTATCATTCTTTTAAAGGATCACCAATGTTGGTCCAAACCTAAACATTGGCCAACATTCGACGAAACTGTCCCCTCGATAATTGAGAAGGATTCCATTTAATAACTTTCGATTATTTAAGTCTTTTCCCACCTGGGACGGGAAATCGGCAAAAAACAAATGAAAATCGCTTATTAACCCAACCTTATTTCACCTCTATGGTACAGCGTTAAGGTTGATTGTTGCATGAGTTATAGTTGAAAGGGTGGTCTTTACAAGTATTTCGCTTAAGTAGCTTAATTTGTACTTTAAATATTGGTTGGACATCGGTAATTGGCGGGGGTTCTTGGAAAGTTTGTCGGAGTTCGATCAGTTTAGTAAGTAAGGACTGGTTAGATTTTTGGATAAAACCGGACAAAAAGTTGGATACAGGCATTTATCAGTTGTCCCAACTGCCGCCTACTAAATAAATAATAATAATAAAGTGGCAGTAGATAATTTATGATTTGGCAGTATTCTATAATTACGTTGTTTAGAAATTTATTAGCTTACTTTTTAGGGACTATTTAATGCCTGATAATATTAAATATTTAACTTCAAACACATCACAGGTTAACTGGGCGAGATCCTTTAAAGGCACAAGTTAACTTATTCGTAATTGTTTTTTTGTGCAATGTAGAATTCACAAACGCACATACACGTTAAATTATTAATTAATTTAGATTAAAACCAGTTTTTATTATACTCGTTGATTAGCTATATTAATTGATTTACAATAAGTACTTCCACATCATATAACATCAAGCAATCGAAGACAATAATATTTTATAGTTTCTCAAAGCTATAAATATCTAATTAATAAAGCGTACCATTGACTATGAAGTATCCAATCTAATATACCGTTATTTTTAATATTTATTCCATGCATCGTAAAATACAAGTGCAATTTTCCATTGAAACATAAAAATCGGCATATTACGAAGAAATTACTTCCCGCGGAATCGAACCCATTATCCTCGCCAGCGACAGGCTCACTCGACCGACTCCACTCGAATTATGGTAAATGTGGTCTCATAAATAATTTTTATTTGACTTTGCACGGAAAAAAGTTAGAAATATTGCATAAAACACTTACGAAAATGTTTTTTCTTGTATTTGTTACGAAAACAACAGTACGATAAAAAGATGAGGTTTTTTACAGATTTTTTTAAATCTCCTTATTTATTTATCACCAAAAAATCCGACTAATTATTTTTATTTCCGTCCTGTACTCATAAATCTCTGTATATTTAAAAATAAACTAGGCAAAATGTATTCTATATTCCAACACATCTTGTCTTGTTAGTTGTATTCGTCAATAAGATCCAACTGGCATAAGGTCGTGTATACACACTGCGCGGTACAACAAGTGTGGTGAGGTCATAATTAAAAAAATTGGACAGTATCCTTCCCTAAAAATCTCCACCATGTCGAAGGAGCTGTCAGCAAAACAAAAGTCCAAGATGGTACAGTTAGAAACTAAAGTTTATCAATTTATGACTAACACGTCGTTTATCATCCTTGGGAGCTGTCAATTTTTTCGAGATTTATTTAGGGCTAGCTATAAACTAGCCCTGTACCAAATCTCACGTCAATCAAATGAGGCCTTAACCCGGGAAAACGGACTCAACAAACAAACATACTTAACCCAATTATGTTTGCTACTCATGCTGAAGTTTTCACAAGATCTACTCGACACAAGGATAAACTGTACTTGCCTCGGTCAAAATGTAATGTTTTCAAAGTCAACTGTTACTTTATGGCAATTAAAATTTACAATCATTTACCTAGGCTAATACAGAAATGTCCCTTAAACAAATTTGACAATTTAATCACAAGGTGGCTATGCGAAATATGTTTTAACTCCGTCCGGGAGTTTTTGATGAAAAACGATCTGTATTGTAACATTGCATGCCTAATTAAGGTAGAACATAAGCACATCCTGTTCCACGACGATCTATATAACGACTATCTTCTGGCAATAAATGTCTTTGTCTTTTTCTTTTTATCTGGCGCATTATTTTCACTTTTTTAGATTACTGACAAAACGTGGACCCAAGAATAGTATGAACAAGACCTTACACGGAATGTCATAAATCGTAGCATTAATTTAACGACAGCGCATTAGATCTCACTCTCCTTAGGGAACTATTCCGATAGATTGGTTCGAAAGCCTCGTCCTTAATGAAACTAGTAACTCTTTCAACAGTGGAATCGCAACTCTACTAAGAACACTACACAGTTCAATTTAGAACTAAGACAGTACCGTTTACTTGTAATTCCAAATTCGAATCTCAAGGACAGTTTGATGTGTAATTGATTTTTGATCTTATCGATGCTTCCGTAAGGTTTAGATTGGATTGTGTGATAGGGACATTAGGTAGATTGCTTAATGCTTCGAACGTTGAATCGAAATGTTTTGTGTTGCTATTGTCTGTTCTATCGAACGATTCTAATTGAATTTGTGTTGCATTAATTGGTTTATTTAGTAAATTGCTGAGCAAAAGCATCGGTCTGTTTATAAATAGGCACTATACATACAAGACTCTCGCGACTGATTGATTAACTTATAGAAAACGCACAGCCTAAAAAAAATGTTCCTTTGGGTACGCTAGAAGCTCCTACGAATCGATTTTTAAAAAATGAACTCCCAAACGGGAATACATTTAGAAAAAAGTGGGAACCTAATTCGCGTACGAAGTCGCGGGCGCATAAAGCAAGCAAGTTACATAATATATCACATGTTAAATCCAACAGTGACACTAAATGATAGATATATATATTTGAATAGTGATATTATTATTGCGTTTAAAAAGAAATTAACTTTTGAATAAATTCATTTTTTGTAGTGTCACTGTCGGATTAACTGTGCGATATTTTATAAAACTCCTGACGTGGTTAAAACGTAATAAGATGCGTTCCATTTTTCATCTCCTTCTTGGTAAAGTCAATGTCAATGATAATTTTGTACCTTATCGCTTGCCACCGTTTGGCAATGTTGTTCAGAATTATAACAGGAGCTCTATTCTACTTGGTGGAGCCATATTGCTTTTAATATGTTATCGTATTGTCATCGTTAAGATAGCTCTCATTTACTTGATACTATTCGTTAGCTGAGTTAAAAACAATACGATAATATGACAAAAGCAACATGGTTATATCAGGTAAGATAGAGTTGGTTGAATACGAAATAAACAAACACACAGTGCTGGGCATCTATTCAGGTGCGTTAAAACGATATCGTGTTTGACACGTTTAAGAATCGTTTATGTCACAGTCGGCATTATTGTAAATGACATAAGAGTTATCAAAACGTTGACAATACGGAAACAGGTCAAAAACGATATCGTTATAACGCAGTTGAATAGAGGCCCAGGGCCTCTTAAACCCAATATTGTTTTTACTGTGTTGAACAAAAGCCCAGGGCCTCTATTCAACTGCGTTATAACGATATCGTTTTTGACCTGTTTCCGTATTGTCAACGTTTTGATAACTCTTATGTCATTTACAATAATGGCGACTGTGACATAAACGATTCTTAAACGTGTCAAACACGATATCGTTTTAACGCACCTGAATAGAGGCCCTGGACTTTTGTTCAACACAGTAAAAACAATATTGGGTTTAACGTGTTTTAGTATCGTTTTTTACTCTGCTGCTATACATGTCAAGTAAATAAGACTTTTCAAAACGTTGACGATAAGGAAACACATCAAAAACAATATCGTTTTTACCGTGTAGAACCTCAGCACATGGCCTCTTTTCAACAAGGTGAAACGATGTTTGCTTTTGACATGTTATGGTATTGTTTATAACTTGACCGCCATTACTGTCAATTAAATAAGAACTATCAAAACCTTGACAATACGGAAACACAAGCAGTCTTGTTTCGCCGTGTTGAGGAGTTCTTAAAACGTCCTCCACTCCACAACATAAACTTACTTGGTACACTATGATAAAAAGGTAAGGAGATAATGACAGATGTCAAATAACTAACCTCTTCAGCGTCCAATCGGCCATGTTTGCGCACGCGCGGTACCCGCGGCAGTTCGTACAGATATGATCAATTAAAATGGAATAGGAACTCTCGTGTTATCGCTCTATAATTAGTAGGTAATCGATCGATTGTGAATCCAAAACAATTGGGGTTTGTTCTCAAAGTTTTGTTGTTTTTTTATACAAATAGTATTTAGCTTTGGCTTGCTTGTGTTTAAATGATTATAATATACTCTGTGGACTGACACGGTGTTCTAAGAAGACTTTTGAATTAAGATTATTATAAAAACATATCTAGAAGCATGTTAGCATTTTTAGGTGCTAGGAGTTTTGCAGGGTTAGCTACCACACCTATCACTATCTTACCATCTACCATCATCCTTGCCATCTATCAGCATATGCTTGTTCATCCCATCATATATCTTCTATCCTCAGACTTGCTATGGCTCACTTACCATGTGGTAGAGTTCGCCGAGTGAGCCAAGCAAATTTTTTTGATATAGGTACATCATCAAATAAAATATTTTTTTAACTAAAAAGTTTTAGTAACGCACAATCTTTATCAACTATAGATAAAGAGTTCATTCTCTTAAACCGACAAAAACGGTTAACGGTCTGATAACGCTGTCAATGACTTATGGTTGCGGATACATAGATATTCAATATTTTGGCATATGAGCTGTTGCGTCATTTTAACAATCATTGGTAGATTGTTTTTTTTTATGTTAAGGAGAAGGCACATGAGCACTCAGGCCACCTGATGGTAAGTGGAATCTGAGACCCATAGACATTTGAATTCTCAAGACTATAATCCTAAGAACTCAAATGCGTTGCCAACCCTGAGGACTAAGATGGAATGCCTCTATGCTAGTAATTTCACCGGTTGTCTTATCCCCACACCGGAACACAACAATGCGAACACTGTTGCTTGGCAGGTGGTTAATGGATAAGATGGTATGTATGGTATGGTGTGTGGTGGTTGTATGGTATTAGCTTGGAGTTGAAAATCATTAGCTCATTAACTTCTTCATCATCGACACCATTAACATTATCAGACTAGCAATGATCATCGGACTTTTCTCCAGCTTGTTGTGATCTCTTATTGCTGACCTTTTTACTCCTTATTATGACGATCTTTACTCGTAAATATCTCCCTTAACAATGCTCGAAGTCTTTGTATGTCCTTCTTTACATCGAAGGTGACAATTTCAAGTCACAACAGAATCAAAATCAACCCTTAATTTATTTTTACAATAACACCACCCTTTCCTCAAACCTCAGGTCAAAATCTTCGGTATCAGCTTTCATTAAAATAACAAAGCGATCAACAAATGCAAAAGGGGTTCCGCACAAAATTAATATTAACGATATCCGACACAATGGGGAAAAAAACCGAAAATTTATTCGAGACATTTCTTTTGACGCCTTTGTCGGAATATTGAATATAATTGGACATTTCCTTTTTTCGTGTTTTTTCACCCTTTGGGTCATCAGTTTTGGAAACAATAGGTGTCTTTGCTGAAGCATTGAACACGGTGGAATTTTTTCCTTGAATAAGTTATCGCAAGAGGTACCAAAAACTCATGGAGATCAAGAGAAGGGGCCCCCCCGAGCAGCAGTGGGGGGTAAAAAAAAGTAGTTGTCATAGTTGTCCACATTTTTAATAATGTTGATGATGAAAATCGGCCAGGTGGTACAAGTAATCTTATTCATGGTACCATATTAAGAATTTCGCATGGAAGCAATAACGAGATACTTAAGAGAAAATGTACAAAATTTTATTTCTTGTCACACTTTTACACTTAATCTTTCACCATATTAAAAGATTGTACCTATTTATGATAATAAAATAAACTCCACAAGGATCTACACTTTTTGACTATGATCTCCAGTTTATGTATGGAAATGGCTGGCATAGAACTGTTAATACCTTTTGGACTACCTATCTGATAGTTAAAAATCGTCCCCTGGTCATTTAATCATTATTATTCATAAAAAACACAATAGCGACGCGTGATTCGCCAATAGCATAAAAAACATCAATAGATCGTTCGATTAAGGGCAGCTGGTCACTAAATCCAGATTGTGAACAACGTGCCAAATGCAACTGTCACGCAAACATGAAATAATAAAAAGAACTTTATACTACTTCAGACAAAGTTCTAATATCAATGGAGCCCGTCACTGTTTGTGTCGCAAGCTTGGTGGTGAGGTGTACGAAATTCGATTGAATGGTATTTTATTAAGAACCGGTTCGAACCGGTTCGGACCCCGACACGTGGTCACTTTTGTCATTCAAAGTATTAAAATTATCGGTCTCTTTGTCCCTTCGTCCTTTGTGTTCGATTTATTAGAAATTTCCTGATTTACACAGCACCCATCTGCGTATTCTTTATTGAAAAGTATCTAACATCAGCTTTATTTTTTAACTTCACTAAGATATTAATCGCATGTGTCAAGAAGGTTAAAGACGAAACTTAAAGTCGTTGTAATCATCTCGTATTAAAAACAGACATCAATAAGATATCCGCGAACCGTAAAATGTATCAAAGGATACCGATATTAATATTCCAAATATCTGAACTACCACCCTCCCGGGGGTAGAGGGGAGACACCCCCATGAATCCTTAATGACTAAATTAACAACACCTATTGTTTAGCGGCGTTTTTTAATATTAATATTTCTTCATTGTCTCGCTGGGGGCGTAAAGAAAAATGTTATTCCATTCAACGTTGGGGGAAAGTTGAAATTGATTGATTTTTGCATTAATTTCAATAAGAACAATAGTCCTGTCTGTTCCCGACAGCTCATAATTGCATTCGAAGAAAACCAAGTTGCAGCCCAAGTTTTTGACAAACTAAATCTTGTTAAAACCAACAAAGCCTTTTTAAGTTTCAATTCGCGAACGGAAGCGTTCGTTCCGAGAAGTATTAATCATCTAATAAAAACTAACCTTTATGATTCAACAAAGGTTCTTCAAATAAAAATAGATATCAAACATCAAATAACTAGAACCGATAGCGATAATAACGACAATTATGTAATTAATCAAACAGAAAGCCATTATGAAGCAAGTTGTCTTGAAATTCGTCAATTACTCAGAACTGGGCGCACAATAGCGCACTAATATGTCTTTAGTTCCTCAGATTTCAAAAGACGCAAGTGTAGCAGGAATCTTAGAGATACAAGATGTTTTGAAACTCATAGGGATATATAGATATAGCATTATTCCGATAATGTCACAAATCATCTACGTATGTACAAAGTTTGTAATGAATTGACATATTCAGAACATGTGTGGCTTCAAACCGCTTCAATTCAAGTTGAACTTTAGCCTAATCGGAATTGAACTCCCAATCGATTAACTAGCGTGTTAAACGGATAGCTAACACTAGCATATGTCGTAGTAGTTACAAACGTTCCATATGGAACCCAATGTCAACAAGATTTGAGTAGGATTTTAGATAGCTCGGCGAAATAGCAAATGTCGTTGGAAGTAGTAGCTTGTTAGAATGTTTTAGAGTTTATTTTGCGTTGGTACGAATTATCAGTTGTGTTTGAACGTCGAATTCCAATAAGTAGTGTAATACGCAAACTGTTGATTGTTATTGCCATTAATATTAATGTATCCATAATGATTTTCAGAACGTTCTTAAGCTTCCTTGTTTCGGTATTGTTACTTGAATTTCAAATAAGCATCTGGAGTCAGTTTATCAAAACAGCATGTCACTTGAAATTTTATTTTAATTATTGTATAGGGATAGTGATGGCGTGGTTAAATGTGTTAGAAGTAACTCTGTCTACAAAGTAAGCGGTGCTAAGTTCAATTCTTGTAAGGGTATTTTAAGATAAACAATAATATTTGTTTGCGATCCTTGATTGTTGATATTTAAGAGTAAGTATCTGTGTAAATGTACTTCCTTGCTTAACAGAGAAGGCAATACTTTTCAGAGACAAGTTTAGTTTGGGACTAGGTCAATTGCACTATGCAAATTGTAAAAACGTGTTTCCATCATTAACATTTCAAATGTTAAATGAATTAAACTTGAAATCGAATATCTCTCCCCTCCGATATGACATCCCAAAGACACTCCCAAAATATAGTAGGAACAGATGCGTCGCTTCAACTCTGGAAGTGAAGACCAACGAAAGAAACTCAAGGCTTTATTAATATCCGATGAATACAAATAAATTTGAAAACAGTAGTGTGTTTTATTTGCATAGTTCTAAATATGACGCAAGTTAATTTAGTACTTAAATGCAATTAGGTCATGATTGAAATTTGTACAAATTATGTTCGAGACATGCCGTTTTTTGCCAAATAAACAATATATGCCGATCTACATGTGTCACTCTTTCAGGGCCTCCTGACTCAGTTCTGTAAACTTTTCATGACCATGACTAATAATGACTAAAACAGTGATGTCATTAAATACTTTAATCGACTTGGCATCACTCTCGGTGTTATCTTCATTTATTTCAACGTTATCTCCAAATTTATGAAGCGTTCTTAATACATCAAATTGCGATAAAAGAACGTTTGCTTATTAATAATCCTACAATGTTACAAACTGGAAACAAGCTACGCTTTGATGATGAATTATCGCATAAACCTGCATAAGAAAGAATTGTTGATAAACATCGATCATTAAATATGTAACTGTTGTCGTAAAGACGAACCAGAATATCACTTCGCAGGAATCGTAAGTTTTATTAGTTTCTGGTACACTTAGATTAAAAACGAAATTCCGCGGATCATTTGCGCCGTCCGTTTGATCGCCTGGCGACGTCTAATCGTTCGGATTTTTCTCAACGCATCGCCGGTACTGATTTATCACCGGACCGATGGTATCGCCGGTCCGGCGGCTAATAGACGCAACAGGTGCGTCGGTGGTCCCGCTCCTTTTTTGTTTACATTTCACGAATTTATCGCGGCCGGTGACGTCTCGAGGCGCTCGCTTGATTCATATGCTTACGTTGTCGCTTTTTAATACTGATTTACAATAAAAAAACAGAACTGTGGCACGGCGATTGATGTGAGTTATGATTAATGCACCGTCTTTGATGTTACCAGCTATGAATCTATCAAGCCGGCTCCTGGATATCGACGCGGCGACTTATAAATATACGGGGACGAGCGCGTTTTAGTTAATTATGAGGTTATTAAAGAAACTGTCCGTGAGTTTACACTCTACAGGAAACAATCAGATAGCGTTGTCACGGTATCAACAAATTACGCTTTTTTGGAGCCGAAATTAGACTAATCATTTGGTACAAAGAAGCAGATCTCTTTCATCATCGACAAGATGATGTTTACGTCGAATCTTCTGAGAAACGGGGCGCAGCATTCAATACTTGGAAATAAATATGGGAGTTTGACATTTGCTTTCATGTGTTGGCTTGCGTGTTCTGCCTGTAATTACGGTGTTTTTGGTAGTCTTACTGCTTTGGGTTAAGAGTCGTTGTTGCTCTTTTTCGTCTATGCGGCCCTAGTACGTTTTTTGTTATTAAATTATCGTGCGTGCCGATTCTGACAAGATGATAGGTTGTGTTTGATGCCGCGTCTGATTGCCTCTTGTCGACATTTTGGGCTTTCTCTTTGATTGACTTGCGTTCAGATGCCAGTAATCTCGGATACGGCTATGGATTAAGACAAACTTGCTTTGAAAAATGTTTGCTAGCTGTCTGACACGAAACCAAAGAAGATAGGATGTTTACATTGTTAATATAAACATCTAAATAGATGCTTCGTGATTTTCGCGATAGCACCGTTTAAATTTTCGTGATATGTTATAAGTTTTATTCAAAAGCACGACGATTACCATTATAAAGAACTCTAAATAAGTTGGTCTATTTTTTTAATAAGTATGTATACAAATACATGATTATGTTAACATTTACCTGATAGCTTAACGACCTACATAGTTATCAATGGTCGTGAGTTTTCACCGATTTTGGTGCGATAGTGTAATACATGTTAAGCTACATAATATAGTGGCAGTAAAACTTCGTTAAGGTTCTAAAGTCTCCAAAATTAGTAAAAAACTTGGAACTTGAAAATAATTTGTTCTTGGCCCACTTCATTGTAAAAGTTCACAGACGTGTGGTGGTTTCCAAGTCATTGTCATACACCAATGAAAAATTATGCCCGAATTTAAAAAAGTCACACTCAATTTTACCCAATAAGCAAGCATTGCGCTAGCTTTCTTAGTTAGTAAGAAAACTGAGAAAGCAGTATATAATACGAACTGTTCCAATAAAATACGATGTTATTCACTATATCTGTACCACTGTAGCATTCTATTTGCGAAGTGATTGGAACTGCGTGAGTAATTGATTTGTCCCGATGCATTAGAAACTGCATTTGCCACCCAACTGTCATTACTCAAGCGCATCCAAATATATATCACCGTCGAAGCAACGCTTTACGACGTCCAGGCTTAATAAGATACGCCGACAAAAATAACAAAATTAAAATAAATCGAACGACAGACAGACGTCATAAACTAATTTCGAGCGTTTTCGTTTTGGATACAAAAATAGCGTCATCACTCTTTCATGTTATGCGCCGGAGTGGCATTAAAGAAGAATTACTGTTCGGTACAGCGCCCTCTAGGATGAAAGTAGGGTTTTACTGCTTGAAAATAAAGGTGTTTATGATTTATGCGTCACTATTATTACATGGAAATTAAATGCGCTACTGTCGATTTTAGACGTGTTTTTATTACTGTTTACATTCCAAGCAGGTGTCGACTACTAACAGGAAGTAAAAAAAGGATTATCTCAAAGGAAAAAGTTCAAATCAAATCACAACCGCAATCACGGCCGATTCAGCCCTAATCAAAAAAGTTCCGAAACTGAATCGTTTATCGAACGTCATCAAAAAGAAATAACATTTCTCCAACTCACCCCTTTCGCGAACTTAATTAAAATCGAGTAAGATTCTGAAAAAACACAGCGGAAAAAGTTGTCCTTTCAATACGGGTAATAAGTCGGGCGCTAAAGGGACTGAAAAATCATAAGTTTCTTTTACAATTTTCTTGTTTGCGGCTTCTGTTTGATTTTCGATCAATGGCCGTTCATTTAGCCTAAGTCGGAAGAACTTCAAGAGTTGGAAAGAAAATTCAATGGTTCTTTGTTTCACATGAACTGTAGGCGTGATTCTGTTTTGATGATTTCAAATTAAAAGCACAATTTAATGAAAAATTATTACACAGTATGAAAGGCGAACGATTTTGTTAAGATTCCTTTAGTTATAGAACGTGTGTGTTGCGCGTGATTGCTGGTAAAAACATAACTGGCGAAGTCGGTGGGATATTTCTTGAAATGTGAATTACCTTGTTTAACTAGTCCAGCTTAGAAGTTTTTAGGGGTGGTAGGACCGGGTCCGTCCGAATTGCTACCACCATCTTGTCCTTTAACCTACAACCAAGAAGCAGTGTTCGCATTGTTGTGTTCCGGTGTAGGGATAAGACAACCGGTGAAATGACTAGCATAAAACCATTCCATCTTTGTCTTCAGGGTTGGCAACGTAATTGTAGTCTCGCTAATAATGCAAGTGTCTATAGGTTTCAAATGCACAGGTAGCCTGTGTGCTCATTTCCCTTATCTATGCCATGAAGCAGACGTTTAAAAAAAAACTATTCATGAGTGGGATAGGACCTGTGCAAGGTCCGTCCGGATTGTTACCACCATCTTATCCATTAACCTACCGCCAAGCAGCAGTGTTCGCATTGTGGTGTTCCGGGATAAGACAACCGGGTGAAATTACTAGCATAAAGGCATTCCATCCTAGTCCTCAGGGTTGGCAACGCATTTGAGGTCTTAAGACTACATTCTTTAGATTATAGCCTTGAGAATTCAAATGTCTATGGGTCTCAGATTCCGCTTATCGTCAATGCTCGAGCCTACTCCTTGCCATGAAAAAAACACGAAAAATACTCATTTCAGACATTGTTAGTAATTTCAACCCTTTTGAGATATCAGATCCGCTCGGTCAGTGAGAGCTTTCATAGATTGAAAAGGCTTGCTTCTTCAAATTCGGCGTTTCAATGGCTAATTACTAAGGCTTGAATGAGTTTGTAGCTTTATCTAGACCGCTTGCAGCGCTGAGTAGCACTCAAATAGGATGGGGTTTGGCGTCTTTGTGCATAGTTGGATGCAGTTTTTGTTGGTTTGCTTTTGGTACATTGGACTGAAAGAGCGTTTTTGCTTGTCTTTTATCTGAAATTTGGGAGATAAATGGACTTTTACGGATCATTCCAGAAACATTGAAAACTCTGGAAATGTTTTGTCGTAAGCGTTGCAGACCTAAGTGGGGTTTGAATTACTGTGCACGAAGTTAAATGCTATAATTCTCCATTATTAACCCTTAATTTGGCAAAAAATCAAAAAGTCGTGAATTCAAACCCTATTTGATTTTGAACCAGCATAAAAAAATATCAATCCAAAAAAAAACAAAAAGTGAACATTATGTTATGCTTATGTCAAGTATACTATACACTATCAAATTAAGGGTTAAAAGGATATATCCTTATTATAAGAAAACATCGATTCACGCACGGCAATCATAAATAATAGTTGATCGGATGTGGGCAACGGGCAGTGTTGCCAGCAATTGGGCTAACGCCGCGTCACGGTGTTGCCACTTGCTTTAATTGTCTGCGTCGATAATATTGATTGATTGATTGATTGATCGTAATGATACTGGTGGCAAGATGAATGGGTTCGATACACTATACAGAGTGTTTGAAGGTTTACATTAATTTTAAATTTATTATTTTTTGACTATCAGTGTTTTTTTAAAGGGATTTTTTTGACAAATGTTTAAGTACTTTAAGGACTATGATAATCATGTTTTAAGGTTTTATTATCTATATAGAAAATTAAAGTATAGGTTAGGACTTTAATTATTATGCCTCTATGGAACCCTGTCATAATGACAGCGTCAAACCACATGAAAGAAAGCTAAAATTAATGATTAACGCTGTCATTATGACAGGGTTCAATGGTGGCATAACAATTAGAGTCCTTGACCGTACCTTACTCAGGTGTATTCGATATTGCATGATTTTATGTAACCTAAACTTTGCGAAATCGAATCTTAAATAAAGACCTACGATAGTTAAACACAATAAAACCTTTCTTAAGTACTTCCTGTATCCAAGTCATAAAGTAAAGAGTTGGAATTATCAATCGGGCATAGAGCGTACGATATTTATTTAGTGCAAGGATTATCGTCCGTTCGTGATCAATCATTCCATTGAATGTATCCTGTTTCCTTCGGTAGGGGCGGGCGACCCGATCAGAGAACCACATCGATGGTTTAGACGATATTAAAAAAGAAAAAGTATTGGCCGGTAGGAATTGGAGACGCTTTAAATAAAATTAAGCTTGGCAAAAAAGACATTAGATTTTTGTGTGTGTAAGAACTGTATTAGCAATATTATATTTTTTTGCTGTCACTGCTGTTTCACGTAGGTTACCAATGACTTGATAATGACTTAAAAGATTTCGTCCCAGTTTTGGCCTCGCTTTTTTTTTTGATGGTTGTTTAACTTTATCTATATTTTTTGGTAAAGATGGAAGTACAAGAAATTCCTTTGTCATTGTATTGTTATGTGACTTATGTGTATGTATTTCTTTCTTTTAATTTCCCTAATCAAACAATATATCACCATATTATAAAATGTATTATTAATTAATTAAAACGGTACTTGTTATTGTTTCTGTCTTTCTAAGTTTTGAATGTAAAAGAAGAGTTTTAATATTTCTCCTCCTAGCAGACTTAGTAAGATTAATCTTAAAAAACACTACCATCGACTTGCCCCATCCCTAGATCTAGCCAACTGTCAAATCCAATTCACGTTGCCCCTGCGCATGTAATTGATTTATAGATCGTACGTTAAATTCGATACCATATGACTGGCGCAGTTACAAGGCTACTGCATCCTTTAACTGTAATTTTCTAACCAGTTAACCGGGTGACCTTAGAACGTAACTCATCGTTATAGGACTTATAAGACTTATAAGGACTGTAAGAGCTTTCTGATACTGGACGTACGTAATGGGTCATTTCGGGGATATTAATATATTATTATTGATGTATGATTGACCGTGTAAGGGGTTACTTTATGTGATTTTAGAAAAAAGGAAAATACATAAGGAATTGTGTGGTGACTTAAGGTTTACTAAGTAGTTTTAATTTAGTTTTGTTAAGTTTTTCGATCGATGATAGTGTTTTGTTCAAAATATATAAAAGAGCTTTTGTTGATGTAACAAGTTATTTTTGTCTTATGTTGTTATTTTTATTTTGATATCAGTTTTTTAGCATACTCAAAAACAAAAGAGGTTCTCAATGCATCTTTTGTTTTAATGTATGATAAACGATAATGGAGGTCCTGCATTAAAATAGTTATTTATGTGGCTGGTGCATAATGAGAGGCATTAAAGCACGAGTGTGGTTTTATGAAACGAGCCGAAGGCGAGTTTCATAATAAGATCACACGAGTGTTTTAATGCCTAATTATGCGTACAGTCGCATACATAACTTTATCTACATACATATCGTAAATTTTCTACAATATGTACAATCCGGCAAACATTTTCAAGTAACTTTATTTTCTGGTCTACGCACTATTCGAGAGTTCGAAACAAATGAGTGCGGTGCGGTGCAGGTGGGGGGCGCGCGCGCGGGTGCTGCAGGTTTGCTGGATTGTTCTAAGAAGATGTTCGAAATTTGAACGTGATTAAAGTTTCGGCTACCTGCACTTTAATTTAAACATTATGATGCAACCACAGATACATGTTTAGTAATGTATGTCATTTGCTTATCGTTTCTGAACATATTATAGGGAAGTTATACCATGGATGTAGATAAATACTATTTATTTGGTATGAAACTTTACGACACGCTAGCCTAGTTGGTAGTGACCCTGCCTTCGAAGCTAGGGGTCCTGGGTTCAAATCCTGGTAAGGGCAAATATTTGTGTGATGAGCACGAGTATTTGTTCCCGAGTCTTGGATGTTTTCTATGTATTTAAGTATATATTTCTTTATGTAAGTATGTTTATCGTTGTCTAGTACCCATAGTACAAGCCTAGAGCTTAGTTTGGGACTAGGTCAATTTGTGTGACATTGTCCTGTGATTTATTTATTTATTTAAAAATTGATTTCTCAATTAGGTTTTTAAAGTTATGAAACATAAGAAATTCCACTTCACAAGTAGAATCGAAAAGTAAATTTTCTCAAATATGCTCGGAAAGGATAGCTTTTTTTAAAACGATGACGGATAGAGCCTCAGTTTTTTCCTAGAAGTAAAAGAAACATATGGAAACACACTCCTGTACGCTGCAATGTTTTATTTAAAAATGATCTCTATTGCCTGTAAACCAAAAAGACCAAGAAAAAAATCCCATACACCCAATTTAATAAAAGGTGGGTGCAGCGCGGGGCGGCGGCGGCGGATCATTGTGAAATTATCTCAATACTTACTTGTAGTTTTGAGAAGAAGGTTCTCTCTCAACTCGTCGATTTTTAGTTTACAAATACTTCTTTTGACGACACGTTGGCCTAGTTGGGAGTGACCCTGCCTCTGAAGCCATTGGTCCTGGGTTCGAATCCCGGTAAGGGCAGATATGTGTGATGAGCACGAGTATTTGTTCCTGAGTTTTGGAAGTTTTTTATGTATTTCTCTATATAAGTATGTCTATCGTTGTCTAGTACCCATAGTACAAGCTTAAAGATTAGTTTGGGACTAGATCAATTTGTGTGAGATTGTCCCCTGATCATTATTTATTATTATTTATTTATTATTTAAGCATTTGTATCATTTCCTCGCATTTATTGAGAAAACCATTATATATGCCTCGGCGGAAATGGGATTGCCTGACTCGTATTTTAGGAGGCCTCACCAAAGCTTGACGATACGTTGGCCTAGTTGGGAGTGATCCTGCCTCCGAACCAGCGGTCCCGGGGTCAAATCCCGGTAAGAGCAGATATTTGTGTGATGAGCACGAGTATTTGTTCCTGAGTCTTGGATGTTTTCTATGTATTTATTTCTCTATCTAAGTATGTTTATCGTTGTCTAGTACCCATAGTACAAGCCTAGAGCTTAAGACTAGGTCAATTTGTGTGACATTGTCCCGGGATATTTATTTAAAGCCCGCTAACCACCTCATCAATCGTCTATTTTCCGGGCCTAGACAATAATGTACTATTAAAGTCCCAATACATCATCATTTTCTTGCCCTTATCCCATTTACTTGGGGTCGGCGCAGCATGTCCTTTTCTTCCATACCTCCCTGTCACTCGTCATCTCGTGACTTCCTTCCTCTTCATATCGTCTCTCACACAGTCCATCCACCTTTTCCTTGGCCTACCTTGCCTCTTCCATCCCTCCACTTTCATACCCAATATATATATTTATAATAACATTGAAAGAACTTACCTCTTTCTCCTTAGCAGCAAGTTCGCTCTCCAGCCCCCCCTGAGGGCTACTTCTCGCAGAGTTGCTTCTGGCCAGTTCCATCTTCTCCTCGTTTTCCTCCTTAATCTCCGGGCTGAACCGGTCTATCTCACCCTGGTCTCTAAGCTCCAAGCCATTGGTCTTGGACACGGGGCTGGGGCTGGTGGTAGCTAGCTGCTCTTTCAGGGTTGTGACTTCTTTTTCAGCCAATGTGGCTCGCTAAAACAAGAGAGATGGAGTTTAGATGTTTTTAGGTTAGAAATAGATATTAATATACTTTAACCCTTATTTTATCTTGTCTTATCATCGATACACATCGACCCCTTTGGGATCTTTTGTGAAATTACGCTCTTACACACTCAGCCGTTTGAATGTGCAGGTTTCCTCACGATGTTTTTCCTTCACCGTAAGAGCATCGGGTAATGTGCTTAAGTTAGAAAAACTCATTAGTACATGGTGACCGCGGAGGTTTGAACTCGGTACCTTGCGATCACGAGTCAACCCCCTAAGCCACTAGGCCAACGACGCTCTCATCTTTAACCTTAAATTGGCAGTGTACATCACAGTGTAAGTACGGTCGGCTTTATAACTGCACAGTTTAGTGCTTTGTCACTTTAACGTGATATTTGAACTGTTACAATTATTTGCCAAAGGTGTTAAACTGACAAGGTACAAAAGTGAGCTGCTACTTATAAGCTAGACTATACACATCATAATCTTAATTAAATTGTTATCTTTTATGCTATCAAAATCAAAAGGGGAATGAAATCATGACTATTTTATTTTTGTTAATTTATCATTTTACTTTAATTTTTGAATATTAGAGTTAAGTAACTTGTGGGTCCCTCCGTCCCTTAGCTTTCACATTGATTCACAGACAGACCAACTATTTTACATGGGATAGATCACTACCTCACGAGATTAACCTAGTCTCAATATCATCTTCCTACGAGGGTGGTATGATAAGTAGTGAGCCTACCCAAGAAAAAATTTTTTTTTTGTTATTTTTTGTTTTTATTTTTCTACGTAGTCCCCTTTCAAAAGTATGCACTTATCCCAACGCGTCTCCAACTTCTTTAAGCCCTCCAAAAAATGTCTTCGGAAACTCTGCAAAATACTCCTCTGTGGCCTCTATGACCTCTTCATTTGACATGAAGCGTTTGCCTCCGAGCCAAGATTTCATGTTTGGGGACAAGAAGAAATCGCACGAGGCTAAATCTGGCGAATAAGGAGCGTGCGGCAGTATTTTGTAGCCCAATTGATCCAGTTTGGCCTTGACGATGTGAGATGAATGGGCCGGAGCATTATCCTGGTGAAATAACACTTTTTTGCGGGCTAAACGGGGCCGTTTTTTCTTTAATTCTTCATCAAATCGAGACAATAAATCAGAGTAATATTGCCCCGTGATCGTTCTTCCCTTCGCTAAATAGTCAATGTGGATAACTCCTTAGGAATCCCAAAAAACGGTCGCCATAACCTTCCCGGCCGACGGAACCGTTTTTGCTTTTTTTGGAGCATTTTCGCCGGGGCAGGTCCACTGCTTGGACTGTAGTTTTGTTTCGAGAGTATAGTGGTGGATCCACGTTTCGTCCACGGTAACATAACGCATAAAAAAGTCTTTCGGATTATGTTTTAATAGTGCCAAACACTCTTTGGAAGTGGCTACACGATTCTGCTTATTTTCTTCTGTTAGCAAACGCGGTACCCATCGGGCCGATAACTTCCTCATTCCCAAATGTTTATGAACAATATTTTGTACACGCTCCAGTGACAAGCCACATACCTCAGCTACCTCCCTCAACTTCAGTCTACGATCGTTCATCAACATTTCACGGACTTTGTTGATGTTTTCCTTCGTGGTCACCTCATTTGGACGTCCTGGGCGGGCCTCATCAAACACAGATATTCTTCCATTTCTGAACTCGTTATACCACCGCTTTACTGTGGCAATAGAAGGTGAAGCATCGCCATATACGGTATCTAACTCAGTTTTAATTTCATCACGCGTTTTCCCCTTCAAAAACAGAAAGCGAATCACTGATCGATATTGTTCTTTTTCCATTTTACACAAACAATGCCACTCGTTCTGTTTAAAAAAATATATGTCATGAAGTAATTGACGGAATCATTTGAAACTATCAATTTTCCCGCGTCCAAGATGGCGGATGTAGGCAAAGACATTTTTAATATTCAGCCAAACCGCGTAGCTTCAAGGCTCATTACTTATCATACCACCCTCGTATAAATGTGTGAGAAAACAGCTTCCATAATGTTTGTGCTCGCAAATAAATGTGCTTGTTGTTTTGGCCTAAAGTTGCATTTCAATGCAAGAGTATTTTTATACGGGTGTCCCAAAAATCGACGTCAAGACGAAAATAGGTGATAGATCAGCTCATAAGCTATCGATTTAACCCCCATGTATGTTTAGCGATTTTTAGTACTTTCGGAGATATTATTATAATAATTATTGATCATTAAAAATAATTCGCAAATAGCTTTAAAATCATCCTAAGTTCATAATGATTCTATCGATGAAAGAATCCACTGAAAAAATACTGAATAATACATGAACTTAAGGGTTTTCGTAACATGGACATAAGGAAAACTTACAATGATCAATATCTTCGAAAGTACAAAAAATGGCTGAACATACATGGGGGTTAAATCGATAGCTTATGAGCTGCTCTATCACCTATTTCTGGCTTGACGTCGATTTTTGGTACACCCTGTATAATACTTGTATAATCAAAAGTACCCGAGATCGTCGTACGCGCATGTAGAGATTGATTAAGGTAGAGGAATCGAAAGTTGTATGTTTAGACCGGTGCCTGGCGCTCCATGGTCTCCGCCTACCCCACTGGGAGACAGGCGTGAAGGTATGTACGAGGGGCGGCTGAAAAGTTCTAAGCCTAAGGTAGAAAAAAAAGGTTCAGATTTTTTTTACTATTTTTATTTTTCAATATAATCTCCCTCTAATTCAATGCATTTATTACATTTTTTAAATAATGCTTTTAGACCGTTAAAAAAATAAGTTTTATTTTGGCTGTCGAAATGTTCCTGTACAGCCGCCTTCATCTCTTCATCACTGCCAAATCGCTTTCCCCTTAAATCTTTCTTCAAATTGCTGAATAGAAAATAATCACTAGGGGCCAGATCTGGACTGTAAGGTGGATGATCAATTTCCTCGAAGCCAGTTTCCTTCAGAGCAAGCTTGGCAACACGAGCGGTGTGAACGGGGGCGTTGTCTTGCAAAAACAAAATGCCTTTGCTCAGTTTGCCCCTTCGTTTCTCGACTATGGCTTGTCGCACTTTTCTTAATAGCTCAGCATAATAAACTGCATTTATTGTAGAGCCTTTCGCCAAATAGTCTATTAAAAGAATGCCATCGCAATCCCAGAACACGGTGGCCATTAGCTTAGACGCCGATCTTTGAACCTTGAATTTCTTTGGCGGCCTTTCACCCTTTTCAATCCACTGCATAGATTCAGACTTCGACTCTGGATCATACTGTCTGATCCATGTTTCATCAACAGTTACTATGCGGGAACAAACTTCATCTAAACCTTCTTCACATAATTCTAAAAATGCCTGAGAAGTTTGAACACGACGTTCTCTATCGAAAGCTGTGAGCATTTTCGGCACCCAACGAGCACTTACTTTTGTCATATGCAAATGTTGATGCAAAATCTCTCCAACTCTTTCCTTACTAATACCTAAGGCTTCAGCTATTTGCCAAACCTTAATTCTCCGATCCTCTAATACTAACTTTTTGACTTTTTCAGTATTTTCTTCAGTCCCAACCGATATTGGCCTTCCTGAGCGAGGATCGTCTTCGATCGACTCCCGTCCAAGTTTAAAAAGTCGACTCCATTTTTTAACAGTGGCATGAGAAGGGCCAGATTCACCGTAAATACTAGACATTTCTTCAAAAATTATTTTCGGCGATTTATCACTTTTTGTGAGGAACTTAATGACTGCACGGTGCTCAATTTTCGTGATATGCGTTGATAATTCACACATGATGACCTTTAGCGTCGGATATCTCGAGATGTAATAAACAAAAGACGACATTTTTTTCTTTTATTTATTAACTTTTTAAATGGTCTTTTTAGTGGCCAGTATCGCTAACGCATATGCAACCTCAACATACCTTAGGCTTAGAACTTTTCAGCCGCCCCTCGTATGTATGTTCTTGTATAATATATAGGTAATTAAATAAATAAATATCAGGGGACAATCTCGCACAAATTGACCTAGTCCCAAACTAAGCTCTAGGCTTGTACTATGGGTACTAGACCACCATAAATATACCGCAGCTTTAGAATTATAGTGACCTAATACATATATTTAGATTTTCGACTTAGGTCTCTATTTTACTACATTTATGACTCGAAATCGAAAGCTGAAAATTTGGGTCACTACAATTCTAAATGTGCGATACTTATATAGAGAAAAACATACTGAAATACATAGAAAACATCCAAGACTCAGGAACAAATATTCGCGCTCATCACACAAAGATTTGAACCCAGGACCGCTGGCTTCGGAGGCAGGGTCACTCCCAACTAGGCCAACGTGTCGTAATTTTTTTTTAAATACTTTTTTCTAATCCACGGCTAAACCTGGCCGCGTTAATCTAGTATTATTACACATAAAGGGACTTTACCTAACATAAAAAATAACTAGTTACTTCCATTAACTTTTGTTTAAACTCAATGACAACGCCATTCATTAATTAATAGCGGAAACATAGGTATACACATACAGACGTATTGTATGTATTGCCCTAATCTAATTATCAATTCCCATAGTTCAGTTGTGTTCAGTTTCCGTCGCATTCATGACTGCCATTCAGGGGGTAATCGGTTCGATCTTGACCGAGGAACGGAAGCGTTATTGGATGATATAGGCCTTTAGTACTTGTGAGCTTAATTATAAAAAAAAAATACTAAGCTTTGTTTTTTTATGGGTTTGTGGTGTATGGTAGTGGATTAAGTCGGACGCACTGAAAGCGACAGTACGGCGGTAATAGTTGTAATACTCAAACTTGTATCGAAATGGTCGCATAGAAATCGGCGCCGCTCCACGACCGTCCCAGTGCGGTTGAAAAACGCTAGAAACTCCACTACACTTACAGATATTTTTTTCCTACAAAACTGAATCAATAGTTAAATAAAAGATTATTTAAACTCAAGGCTCAATGCTCCGCAACTTAGTAATAATATCTACTTGTAAATTACTAATTAGTGGAAGAAAGCAAAAACTCCGATACGCAAGTCCGTGCACGCGTGGCGAGATCCCATCATAAGGGTGGCCGCGCGCGGACGTCGAAATAGTCGCAAGATTTAAAATCGCTGTCAAATAGTCTGATGTGATATTAAGCTATTTTTTTTCTGGATTGTGATCGTTGTGGTCATATTATTTCCCGCCAAATTTTGTGAAAAATCTGAACTTAATTTAACAGTCCGATAAAATCAATAAAAATATCATCACCATCATTCATATACCGTTAATGATTCCACGTGCAGACCTGACAGTTTGACCGTACCCATTTTACTGCAATAAAACTATTGTATTAAAAAAACATTAGCCATTTACTAATTAAGATGTTTCACAGCATTTACGCACCTTATGTCGTACGTGGGAATATTTATTTTTAACTCATGTGGCTTCTCTGTCTCTCTTAGGTAAATCGCAAGTGTGTCAAAAACCTTAGGTGCGCGCACGCATTTTATAGCTTAGTTTCTCGATGAAAACCGCGATAGGATTAGTTTTGGTTTGAAATTAAACCTTATGCATTCATACGTTTACGAGAAAGTCAATGATCGCTTTGGCTAGTTGAGGAGAACATTTATGATATAAGTAACTGTATCAAGTATCAAGAAAACTATATCTATGTTTTATTTCGAATGACTGAATATTATAATAATATGTAGCGGCAGTGTGTAGAGAATGCTTGAGATTCTGTGAGGCGACGGATGCTAGGTCATCAACAGTTCCATTATAATTTGTTTATTTTCTATTATTGTGATATTTATATTTAATAGTTAAGTAGTCTAAGTTTAATGACGCATTGGTTATACTGTAAGGTCATGTAAACGCTTTTATCAATAAATAAATAAATAAATAAATGTATAATTTGAAATTGTATAAATATAAATGGGGTTGTTGAAACCAAAAACGGGTCTCTTAATCGACATAGGGCTTAGAGTGGTGGTAGGACCCTGTGCAGGGTCCGTCCGGTTCGCTACCACCATCTTATCCATTAACCACCCGCCAGCAACAGTGTTCGAATTGTTGTGTTCCGGTGTGGGGATAAGACAACCGGTGAAATTACTAGCATAGAGGCGTTCCACCTTAATCCTCAGGGTTGGCAACACATTTGAGGACTTAGGATTATATCCTTGAGAATTCAAATGCCTATGGGTCTCAGATTCCACTTACCATCAGGTGGCCTGAGTGCTCGAGTGCCTTCTCCTTATAATAAAAAAAAACACGCCGACCCTAAACAAGATCTATCAGAGGTTACGCAGGTGTTCTTATTGTAGATCTTACGTTTCAATTCATGTAATGTATCTTCCTATTCTTTTATCGAAACACCTTTAACCTTTTCAACGCCATTGACGGATATTTCCGTCATGGTTGCCAGCGCAAAATAGACCTTAGTATCTATGAGGCAAAGTTGACATTCGCTCTGGTTTTGAATTTGACATAGGGTTGAAAATGTTAAACGAACGTATCATTATGCAGAATGTTCTTATCGCTAGGCATTTCTCGCCACATGATAGTCCTAAGTCTATCCACGTGGGCTCCTCTGAACCAGCTTGAGACGTGATGGGTGGACTACGGTTAAAGGAGCTTCTTCCCGCAGTTAGGGCGGGGCCGCAGATCAAGAGGATTGTCCCTATCCTCTGTTGCCGGGATTTAAGGGGGGGAGAAGCGCTGGTATTGAGATCTGTCACTCTCCCGTAAAAACATTTTCCCAACGGAAAAAAGCCAATTGTACAGACAATGTTGTCAATGCATTCCGAACAGCGCTTTCATTAAGAATTAAGCCGGTCAAGTGCGAGTCGGACTCGCGCACCAAGGGTTCCGTACAAACTTATAAGAATGTAAAAATGTATTGAGGGACAAACGTGACTTTGCCGTTGAAAATATATAGGTTGCGGTCAGTTAACCAGCTGCAAATAAGTGTGGATAAGTGTGGTGATTTTTGGATTTTTCCCTTAACTTGTGCTGTACGACCTTCCTTCTTGCCGTTTCAGGATTCTAGGTCTATGGGAAGGATACGAGTACATTTGTATTCCCTAGAAAATGTCGAAATATACGTTTTGTTGCGGCATAAACAGCCGTATCTCTTTTTACATTAACATAAAAGTTTCATTTTTTCACACATTCAAGGGACTGTAGACTTGAGTATACGGTTTTAATTTCAAGTCGATACCTTTCTTTTATACAAAATGGGTTTGCTCTTGACCCTAGTCGAGACCAGAAAGTTAGGAGAGGGTCGACGATGAAGCGAGCTTACCCAGAAGGTACCTATTAATCCTATTTTTGAAGGATACCGGGTCAAACGCACAGAAAATACGGACGTCGGCAGGGTGTTCCAAATCTTGGCTGTGCGCATTAGAAAAGTAGATTCGAAGCGCTTGGTTCTGATCTTAGGCACAGCAACTAAGTATGGGTGGTACCCCGCAGTCCGTCTAGAGTTCCTGTGGTAAAAGGCAGAAGGCGGAATCATGTCATGCAGCTCCTGTGCACACTCTCCGAATTACAGTCTGTAAAACACGCACAGTCACGCGACGCCACGCCTATGATCCAGGCTTTGTAGCTTATTTTTAACCAGCCCCGACAGTTATCGAGATAAAGGGTATAAGAGTTCCGTTTTTCCTTTTGAGGTACAGAACCCTTAAAATACCTGAAACTATAACCGCGTTAAAAATGTGTTTTCGATTAGAATCAGGGTCATAAAACCAAATGAGTCATAGTCATAGACAATGACAGATCTGATCAATCACGCTCAATTTATACTCTTGCGCAATCGGGACATGACAAATCTTAACAGTTTCAAGCCCGGCAGCACCATTTCTATGTAAGATGTACCAGATGTCCCATTCTTGGCACCGAACGTTCTAGGTCCAATTTCGACCCACGTTCCGAGTCCAATGATGACCATTTTTCAAATCAATGACTGGCTTATGTACGGTTTCCTTCGGTTCTGCGATTATGTGAATAGTTTAAAGAGATATGATTGGTTCTCGGATGCATAGTTCATGTTTGATTTAATGCGATTTTAAATTTGGTACCTTGTTAGTTGGGATTGTTTGAAATTTTGTCATGGCAGGTCAAGCCTGAGATAATACGCTTGATCGAAGTTCTGGTAATCGAGTTCTACTTCATAAAAAGTTACCTAATTTAAAATGTACGCCCTAAAATTGTTTATACATGACGCTGCAACTAAAACTCGAAGTGTAACGATTCGTTCGTTGAATTTAAAAATAATTTGCTTTTCACAAGAAGTGATAACTATGACGTTGACTATGGAGAAATTTTCGACATTCAAATTGAATGGGGTTGTATTAACAAAATATAAAAAAGTGTGGTTTTAATATGAATAAAAGTTGTACATTCCCCCGTGTGGTTGCCGGGCTAGAATAGTGCCACTCCATGTCTTCCCGTGGATGTCATGACTAAGGGAATAAGGGCTTGTAGTATTGTTAGGCGATGGGCTTGCAACCTTCTTGGCCTGTTTGTGCAACATGTGGTTACAGAATTATCAAAAAGTCTTTTTAGATCTGTTGGTATTTCTGTAGCTCTGCCTACCCCACTCTAGGAATTAATGCGTGAAGTTATGTATGTATGTATTGAAAGGGAAATACCTAACTGAATTAATGCCATAGCTCCATCGTTCTCGTAATAGTATAATCGTTTAAGTTAACAGTTTGTATGAAACACGGGTGCATAATACACCGTCTGTTGCGAGAGTGAGATATAACTTACTAATATCTTGGAAATACTGTAATTGTCTATTTTCGCTGACCAATGTAGAGGTACTTTTATTTGTAATGTACAGTTTTTAATAGCACCAATTGCCTTGCTTCAAGTACCCAATCGCTACCATCAGCAATCTATACTGAAGATATCTTTTTACATATAGTATGAAGCAGTTGCTTCACGCTGTCTATCTGTCTCTCTCTCCGTATATATGATTACATTTTTAAACTACGTAACGGATTTTAATGTAATTTTAATCAGTAGAGTGTTCACGGGTAACTCATCACTTCATCGAGTGTATCATTTCATTTAATTTAATTTCATCGAATGCTATTTGTTAGGTTAGGTTTTAGATGTTAAAGATACCCTGAAAACATTATGGTTGCAGCAGAAAATAGCGTTCGATGAAAAGATACATTCGATGAAAGGTGTTTCGATGAACTGATAGACACCCGTGTTCAAGAGGAAGGTTTATACATATAGTAACTAGCGACCCGCCCTCGCTTCGCTCCGGGTTAATGTATACATATACACCTTCCTCTTGACTCAATATCTATTTAAAAAAATCCGTTGCGTAGTTTTAAAGATCTAAGCATACATAGAGACAGACAGCGGCAAGCGACTTTGTTTTATACTATGTGGTGATACTACCCAGAGTGAAATAGGGCTTGTAACTACATTTAAATATAGTCGAGTGAAATGAAAACGGGTCACTTAGTACAGAAATTCTAAAGCCTGGTTATAATGGCAACATCTTCTTTCAGAGTTGATATCTCTTAAACGGCCTAACCGATTTTTATGAAACTTAGAACCATCTCAATTAAAATAGCTCTCTTTTAAAAATAATAATATACGAATCGGTCTATCCGTTTAGGAGCTATAATGCCATAGGCACACATATACTTCTCATCTTTCTTTAAAAACAGGTCTCTGTAAGTTTTCATTGCTTTCCTACAGAAATCGCCCAAATCCGTAATCATAGAATCCCCGTTAGTAATTATAGTCGTGAGATCTTCCAAATTACTGCTCAAGTATATTGCCCAAACAACCGATGGCTTAAAAAGATAACGCTTTTGTTTCTTAATGAATAAATCGACTAGAGATTTAATTGTTAGGTAATTCCTAAATGCGTAAGTAACTATACCTTCAAATTGCATCGGTCATTGTTAAAAATAGTGGTTATGGAATCAATTTTGTAAAAAGATTTTGTTTAGAAAATGTATTTGTTTCATTCGAGATAAATATCCGGGGTACCGGGGGTTTAACATGTCACGGTCGAAGGTAAAAAGAGATATTGAAAAAAAAAAAATTGAACTCGTTTTACTGTCGTAATATATTATATTAACGATACAAAATCATATGTTACAATTTGTGCACCTATTAAAAAATTACCCTGTATAGTCAATAACAATGAAAACAGATCACTTAGTACAGAATTTCCATAGGTAGTGACCCGTTTTCATCGCTCCTGAATATAGTTCGAATATTATTCGTCAAATATAAAAAGAGCTCCAGATGCTATGCAAAATGTATGCAAAGCGGAGCTCTTTTTACGTTGGACATAAATACCTATAGAATTCAGGCAGTTAACGTAGCATACTTCATAAATGCTTTCATCGTAGTAAATGATCCGTTATATATCTCAACTAATAATATAAAGGGAAAAGATTTGATTTGTTGTTTGTTTGTAATGAATACACTCAAAAACTATAGGACCAATTATGAAAATCCTTTCACCAGAGGCTACATTATTACTGAGTAAACCAACCTATGTTTTATTTGATTTTTACGCGTACAGAGTCGAGGGCAACAGCTAGTTGAAAATAAAACAAGTAAACAAACAAAGGACATCGTGAAAATGGATCATACACGCTCTTAAAAACAAAAATTGTCTCTCCTGCGGTCAATAGTCAAGAGCTTGTGTGCATATAAGTTATGTTTTTATATGATAGGTTTAAAGCAGTCCTGACGGTGTTTTTGCGGGAATGGGCTTAACCAGAAAATTAGGCCTTCAAAACGTTAACTTTCGGTGTGTCCACAGGAAAGACGGTAACTTAAATCTGTGTATGACCCACATATATTTACTGTACCAGATATGTTACTCAATTTAAAATTGTTAAAGAGCAGAAAGTTACATAGTTCGTAGATATCGCAACAATCGTTATTATTTAACATTAAATGTTAATATAATCAAAATATTGTCTTTTAAAAAAATAACCAGCATTTAAAAAAAAAAAAGCCCGTTTGGTTGCCGGGTTAGAATAGTTCCACTCCATGTCTTCCCGTGGATGTCGTAAGAGATGACTAAGGGACTAAGGGCTTGTAGTATTGTTAGGCGATGGGCTTGCAACCTGTCACTAATACTCTAGTAAATTTCTTGGCCTGATTGTGCAAAATTTGGTTACAGAATTATCAACAAGTCTTTTTCAAGTTGTTGGTATTTCTGTAACTCTGCCTACCCCACTCTGGGAATGAAGGCGTGATGTTATGTATGTGAAAAAAACTATTTACGCTAGACGGTGACCAAAAACGCGCTGCAGTCGAATACACAAAACCGAATGATGTAAACGCCATAACGCAGTAACATTAACTACGCAATTACACGCAGCGTTTGCGCATGAATCAATGTCTTTAGATAATTATCTTTTCGGCTTTCTAGCGCCGTACGTGTTCACATGATTCTCCTACGATCGTCGAATAGATGGCGCGAATAATTTGATGACGAGCTCTACGTGGATCGCTATAGTAGGGTCCATTTCGGATGATCCCTCTGACAGTCTGCCGTAATACGAGAGAAGGCGCTACTTGCAATGTAGCCATCGAAGCATTCTACACTCTCTTCGTAACCACATTCAATTTAAAATAAACTATTACTTTTTTAAACACAAATACGCCTTCATTCCCAAAATGGGGTAGGCAAGGCTACAGAAATACGAACAACTCAAAAAAGACTTCTTGATAATTCTGTAACCATATTTTGCACAATGAGGTCAAGATGTTTACCAGTGTATCAGTGACAGGTTGCAAGCCCATCGCCTAACAGTACTACAAGCCCTGTTTTTAAGCCCACGGAACGCCTGATGGTAAGGAGTCACCATCGCCCATAAACATCAGCAATATCAGGGGCACAGCCAAGTTGCTGCATTTCAGTGAATACTCTCTTTAAGCTATGTCTAAAGGAAGACTTGTGATACTGACGTACTGACGAAGAATCGTGGAAGGAAGTTTATTCCATACTTTCAAAGCGCGAGGAAGAAAGGACCTTGGACTATGCAGTTAGCCGCCTTCTTTGATATGACGGTAGCGAGTGACATGTGATTATAATTGGTTACGTTGACTTTTCATAAATACTTCTTTAATAACCTCGCGCGATGAATAGTTGAAATTTTTGAAATCTGTGAAGAGCACTAAAATTGCCTCCGAAGGAACGTCACAAACAACCCCGAACCTTAAAAGTTCCCAACGTTTTACGTAAAACTTAGAATTGGAAAAAAAAAACCAATACCTTTTTTGTGAGTTAAATTAATACGGCTATCACATGGATCACCCTACAATGACCGCACTATAGATCAATTTGAGCTACGGACGTAATTGATTTATAATCTTTGGACTGCAATCCTAAGACCGCAATTGCGTACTTGGCTAAGGACCAAAAAGTTGGCCACGCTAACTCACCCAATTAAATTTTCTATGAAACTTTTCCGTTGAAACACGAAAATTAGCCATACATTTTGTATAAGGAATTTTCGTGTCACAATGGAACTTTTTTCACTTTTGTTGTTTGTATGGTTAACTACGCTTAACAATGGTCCAATTATGTGGTCCTTACCCACTTGCGTCCCTCAGGCTTGTGTGGGAATTTTATTTTATAACCATAAAGCAATGGAGCAAACGACTGAAAGTCACGTCGCCTGTACCTACTTGCAGACATCAGCCATGTAAGGCACAACTGCCTAAGTACCTTCTAGAGACCGCTCTTTCTCGCTCACGAAATCTTTTTTATTACGTACAACAACAACAGCAAGTATATCTCTCTTGTTTTTCCAATTCCAACCGTAACATTTACGTTTCGGTTATTTTTAATGATACAAAATTATTTTGTTATGTCTCAGTTCACACAGCCGTAATTGAATGGGCTACTTTCATGATTTTTTAATGAACTCATTAATGATTTTTGCCTCTATGCTTTCTAGTTGTAGATTTTATTATTCGACTGAAATTAACGTTACGTAATGAACTAACTGTTTTGGAAACTGCTTTGATTTATATTAGGCTGGCTCTTGTTTTATTAGGCTGTGTGCTGAGTCAATTGGTTGGTTTATTAAAAATACCACGTTTTTTTTTTAAATTTAAATGTAAATAAATCAACAAAGCGATTATCGTTTGAGTTTTCTTTAAGCGAATAATTTGCGGTAACATTCAAATTCAGAACGGATGTCATTTAAACTATAAATCGAACAATTTAAATCCCGAAACTCGGGACGTCCAGAATTTATTAAATAAAACAATTGATTGATTAATCCCGATGAAAGGACAGGAATTAGAAGGGTCCGATTGAACGTTGTATTGTTCCAAACAGCGCTATTGTGCTCTAATCGAATTCGGCTCAAACCTTCTTTCGAACTTCGATGCTTCAATTTGGAACTTAGCATTGGCCACTTTTGATTTTCAAAGTCGGTTTTAATTAAGAATAATAAGCTGATCATTTGGAAATGCTAGGCACTTTTCGAATTTTGAATTGGAAGACTGAACATTTAAAACAGTTTTTATTAAATAGCTTTCGCTAAGGTTGAAATTTTAGTGTGAAAACACTGAAGATTATGTATGTTAATTTCGTTTTGTATATCAAACAAAGATGATGAACATTTTAGAAGCGTCCTTTTTAATAAATATCAACTTTTTAAAGCGGTCTGTGTAAACGCCATGTCAAATTTATAACACGGTGCTGAAGCGATAGGTAAAAGATACGGAACTTCATTTACACTTCTATGTCAAATTTATTCATTTTTTCATAATTTAACATTGTTTTTGTATTCTAATGAACGTGACAAACGTACCAAAATACAATGAATACTCGAATTCATCCAAAACTCTCACCAAAACGTACTTATAAATAAAATCACGATTTATAAATATGTTTGTTATAATTTAGAAGGCTATCTGATCGCGGTCATGCGTCATAGTAATTGATACTCCACATTTTTCTTAATTAGATGGGCTTATTATTTCGGTGTACTGTTTTTATGGCTTTATGTTTTTACGATTCGGTTTTACCCACGGTGAAAATGGGGATTGTTAAATTAATTATGCTTTAGCATTAAATGAACAATAATGGCGTAGTTTTAGTTTATGTATAATGTAACGTTATTCGTTGCTCAACAGTGAATTAAGGCAATTTACTTGTGACCTTTTTGACTTTTCCTTTGCAGTTATTTGATCTTTTACTTCTGTTCCAGGTAGGAAAGCCAAACTGTAAAGTTAATTGATAGACGTTTGAAATAGTTACTAAAAGGGTAGAGAAGTACGCGGAAGAAGTCGCCATAGCAATCGTTTCATTAATAACAAAAAATGACGTAATATTTGTACAAAATGATTTTTTTATCACATTGTGTTAAGGTCAATTACTGAGATTTATTCTTAAATATAACGTTTTATTGCTATACGATTTTGTCGCATTGCTATCTCTACAGCTTAATATGTTTGGTCTGCTTTTATGACACCGATTCCAAGTATATAAGGGCGTATATTGAATGCTTTGTTTGGCCGTTTTGCGTTACGCTTGATAGCGTTACGTTACTTATGTTCATGTTAAATGCAATCTAATGGACATTACTGTACAAGTTCTATGCAAGAAACAAATAAGCATCGCCACCATGTACCTCCTAGTAATTTCTATGGGCAGTAATTTATACTAAGTCAAAATAAACAGAGTGAGTATAGGTATTTGTACATCCTTACACATGTTTGTGAAAACGAAGTTGAATCGATTTAACTAAAAGCACCTAACATGAGTATTTTTGGTGCCCGAATCTCAATGAGAAATTGTCATGATGTCTTGTAGGTAAAATTAGTAAGTAGACATTAACATATTTTTTGTTAATCTTCTAATTGATATTTAAAATGCCATGTGGTTGCCGGGTTGGAATAGTGCCACTCCATGTCTTCCCGTGGATGTCGTAAGAGCGACTAAGGGAATAAGGGCTTGTAGTACTGTTAGGCGATGGGCTTGCAACCTGTCACTAAAATACACTAGTAAACATCTTGGCCTGATTGTGGATACAGAATTATCACCAAGGTTTTTTAGTTGTTGGTAATTCTGGTAGCTCTGCCTACCCCACTCTGGGAACGAAGGCGTGATGTTATGTGTGATATTTAAAATGAGTAGATTTTACTCACATTCAAGCGTATTTTTTTTAAAGATAAACGTAGTAATTAATACAGACAGACACCGTACATTATTATTACATATTCTTCGTCTACTGACTGCTGGGACGATGCCAATTCCGATATAGTTCAATCATTCTCTTTTGTGACAGAAATGATATGACAACCTCTTCTGTTCTGTTGAGATGTAGTCTTTCAAAATATTTTTTGTATAATTTTTGTACAGGATAACACAATGGCGTGTCAGACTTGTACTAAAAATCTATTAATATTTATATAATTACAAACATGTTCAACAATATGAAACCTACGAAATTAAGTAAAACCAAAAAAAAAAAAAATTAAAAAAGACCTAATTGGAAGAAAACTAAACTAGCCCACCTTACAAAAATCTGGTGCTAAATAGGTTCCCAATATCGCTTCAAAGCATAAAACTCCCTATCAAAATGGTTGCTTTACCTCCTCAGATAGCGATATATCGCAATACATCATCATATATCTATATATTAATATACCTACTCCCAACCTTCCCGTCACATCCCAAACCCCTTACACATCTGTAAATCCTCAAAAAACCCAAGACCCTCGGTCATATTTATTTTATTTCGAACCGAATTAAGCCTTTTCCATTAATTAGTGACGGGTTCGAGTCCAGCCCCGTTTTTCTTGAGGGGACGCGTGTTTTTGACACAGGGGATATTAAAATACTATGACTAGCCATTTCTAAGGGTTCCGTTATCTGATGAGGTTTCCAATATGGCGCCTGTGATGTTTTGCAACTATTTAGAATAAATGGAATTTAAAAAGACCCACAATTTCATAACTAAAGAACAGTTTTGCTGGTGTTAAAGTGTTAGGTTTACATGTTAAGTAGCCAATCTTGTTTTATATTAGATACTAACCTGTATTAGAGCAATAATACATGTTAAATTCGACGACAGAGGGTGTCACCTCCATTTCACAACGCGTCTGTGTCTAACCTTATTTACCTCGCCCCTTGGGTCGTCTGACCATTGTCTGCGATTCAACCCTCAAAAATATAATCAGCTTAACCAAACTCAAACAATAAATACCTTCTCACAAAGTGACAAACTGTTCCTTAAAAACACAAATACTTATACAAAAGAAACATAAGTTTATGACGTATCTAATAGTAAAACACATCGTGCGATAAAAACAATGCAATGTTTAAAAAACAAAAGGCAGAACGGTTGTTCGAAATTCAAAATGTCATCAGTTCAAACTAGTATCGGGTATCGAAAGCATTCTTCGAGAGTTTCTAAATTCAAAAATATTCAGCGACGATAAAAATAATGTTGTCTATTCCTCTCCGGTAGATGCCGAACTCAAGGTGCGCTCTTAATCTCTCAATGTCAGTTTTAATTTGCTGCTGGCATCGAATTACCTTCCAAGAGTTTTATTTACGAAGCTTGTTTCGTAGCAAGGCAAAGGAAACGCGTTTCGACAGCCAGAAAAAAGTTAATCTTGCGCTAAAATATTTGAAAAATCGAACGTCGCGCGATACTCTTGACGGATGAACAACGTTAGCAGAATGGCATCTATTTCAAAATTTGAAAGCTTGGAAATTGAAACGTTCTTAATATAAACAGAACGGTATTGATAATCGAGGATACCGCACAAAAGAAAGCTCCCGAAGCGTAAATTCGTCAAACCACATGGAAGGTAGATCGCAACAAAACCCAAACGGGAATCCAAACAGAATCCAATCGAAAACTAAATAATTCAATTCAGTATAATTCGGAACGAACTCAAACTCGGATTGACAAATTCAAATAGGACGCGTTTCGAATTGTGAAAGTTGTCTATCGGCGATAGACAGGTATCAGGGGTACCTAATCATTATTAGATATTGAATTTTCCCAACTTTGGACTCATCCGGTTTCTAATTTACTAATGAATCCAAGTGCTGTTGCCATTAGCTCCCTCCCTATCGCAGGGAGGCGAAAGGGGTAAGAACTCGCGCGAATTTTCGTCTTTTATACATGTAGAACGATAATCCGATTGGTGATTCGGGCGTTCCACATTTGAATATTCGTGTGTTTTCGGTAATTCTCGCGTGCGGTTTGACTGTAGTGACGTTCCATTTTCAAAATTGGTTTCTCAAATTATCTCAATTGATCTCTTATACAGCTAGTAGCTGTATAACAGTTTTAATCGATGGCCTAGTTCTGTGTTAAGTGAAGCGACGTTGTTATAGTTTGAAATTGGAATTAGTTTTGCGAAAGTTTCCGAAGTTGTCACCGCCGCCGCCGATATATGGCTATACGGTAAAGGGGCAGGAAAAGGCAGGGAAAGTTGGGACTAAATCGGGCCCGTCCCATATGTCGTGATGCATTAATAAGCTAATATTGAGTTAGCAACTCGGAGCCAATAAAAGCTTGTTCGCACCTGCAGTGCTTTAGCAGAGCAGTAGGAGTTACGAGAGTGGATAATGCCTCAGTGAGGCAGTTTTTAACAAGTTGATATTTCAAGCTGACCTTATTAAATGAGTTTATTGAAGTTAAAGTTGGGTGATTTCTTCTACGTTTAAAATTGTTCAGTTTAGTAACACCTTTTTTAATTTCAGCAGCGTTATTTAATGTAATTAATTTCAATCGATTATTATTTTTTGTGCCTCCTTGTTTGTCGTTATTTATTGTACTGTCTGACTTAACAGTCTTTAACAACGTGTATGGGCAAAGTTAACCATAGACTAGAGGCGCCGCCCGATCGAACTTGAGCTCGTTACGAACTTTATTCAAAATTTGAATCCGAACGCTTTGTTCGATTGCAAATTCGAATGTTTGTTGACGTTTGAATTTGGAATTGTTTAGCGCTCGTGTAAACTTTCATACGACTTGTTTTGATTTGTAATGTTTGTTTTTATTGTGGTGTAAATATTGGCTTATTAGAGCTATAAAGTCTGTAAAATTGATGTATTCTATACTATTATTACACCGCAATTGCAATAAAGTGTCACAAAAAAGCTTCGGTAAAGTTTTTTGGTTTTATAAAGGTTGCTAAATTAGGTAATCATCTTAAGAACTCCACGTACTTGTCGTATAAAGTTTGTATAGATTGTTGAGCAACTTCTACAAGGCAAATTACCTTACACCTACCCTAGATCAGTCCATCGGACGTGGAACTAACTGTAAGCCCGAACAATGGATGTGAACCGATAGAGATCTAAATGAGCTGGTTAAATATTGTCTAAACGAAGCTTTAACTCGTAATCACAGTCTCGGATTGGCCCCCTAAATAAGGAAATGCTAATTTTTACTAAAACTTCGAAAGTTAGAAATTTAGATTTTATAGCGAGTGTATAGGATTTGAAATGGTTTAGGATAGTTTTGTTAACTTAGCGCGGTTTCCGATTTTCGTGCTAGAAACTATGCTACTAAATTGTGATTTTAATTTCACACCTTTATTTTTTCTATTCTCATGTCTGTAAACAAGAAAAGCATGCTCTGATTCTTTTAAGTCGTTAAAACTGTCCTTGCCCACCTTTAAAAGAGTTTAGTGAAAGTTAACGCTGTTAGGATTGTTTATATTAAAGGTTCTTAGTATAAAGAAACTAAATAACGCGGAAAAAGTGAGTGGACGTCTAGAACGCACAGAAATGGTTCAATACGAAAACATTGTATTATGTTACAAAAAGGTCTGCCTACCTGTCTGCCGCATCAGAAACTAAAGGTGTGAATTGGTGCTAATAAGATACAGTTTTGACTTAAAATGCCAAGAAAACACCTTTTAAGATGTCTTAGCACATCCATTCAACTTGAAAATATATTTATTTATGCAATGTAACTTTGCTGTGACCAAAAATAAAAACTTTAAAACAATTCTATCACCTTATACCACCTATACCTGTAAAGGTTGTATAGAGGTATTTATGGAGGGAATAGCTGAGATAAAAGCATCGGTAGTTGCCAATAACGTCCCCTTTTAAGTGCTAAAGAGTAATTTCATTTTGCGTTTAGACTGTTCACTTAAACCTTATTAAAGCAAGTGAAAGTACAAATTACGTTAACAACACTTTTAACGCATATTTTGACCAGTTTTTCTTTTACTGTACCTGGGTAGTAATTAAAATGAAGAAACTATTATTTTTTAAATATAGGATCGTTAGTGCCATTTTCTCATCCGTATTTTTTTAAATACCTAGTAATTCCTATTTTGAAGATATTTCAGCCACACAAATTTGTGTCGTGTTGCTTTCGAGTTCTAACCATAAATGCCATTTTTTTTACATAAATTGTACGAAATACAGAAAAAACATATTCGACATGTCATTACTCAATGTCATTGATTCTGCCATGTATTTGACCATTTGCAATTCAAAATTAGAACACTTGACATATGCGTAGATAGCCATCCACAGATGCGTCAAATGATGCGTACGCGATTGATCGCCTGAACGACTCACTCTCGTTCGCTCAGTGAATGAACGTTTCATTCATTCGCTGACAGCTCTTCTGACGGTTTGGAACGGTGCCATCTTTGTTCCAAATTCGAATTTCAAATGAGCGGCGATCGGGTTTCGATGAGTTTTTGTTTAGTCATAATTACTCATTTGTGGCTGTTGAAGTAAGAAAACCTTGCAATGGATGGCAGTTACGCTGTTTTAATAAGAATTGTTTTTTTTAATTCTGAAGACTCTTTGTCTTTATTAAAACACTCTATGATACCTTACCAATTTTTTATTTATTGTAATGGGTATTAATGTTGTGTCGAAAAAATTTCAATAGTTTTTTAATCCAGTATTAAACAATATCAAATAAAAACAATAGCGAGAGCGTTTCCAGTTACTAAACATCGTGTTTAAGAGCAATCCGAGACTAACGCAATTATATTGTACTTCGTAAAATTCGAATAGAAATCAAAAGTGAACTGAAAGGGACCGATCGACACACCTGGGGGTCTACTACCGAAATTGAACTTCGTAAATACGTAAGCTCTATCTCCTCTCACAGTTCGTTAAACACTTACGAGCGAGTAGGATAGAGCAAGCCAAGTTACTTGAAAGTGTTTAGAATACACCTGGAGAACCCCCGAAGAAATAATTAAAAGGCGTACTGTAAACTGAACTTAATTCCGATGCCTATTTGTAGCTCATCGAGTTTTGCCGAAGTTGTGCGAAGTTTTACGAAGTTCCGCGAACTTGTCCCCCGCTTAGGAAATATTTGCCCCGACTTTTAGTTCGCCGTTAATTTATAATTACGGCTAATTGGTTATTATCTATACTTGTGTCTGCGGGGTGAAACGGTTTAGTTGCTGAGTCATAGATATCTTGTAAACTTCTATTTCTTTACAAGCTTTTTGCCGCGATATCGTGCGCGTAGAATTATAAAATTAACGTCTACTTGGTTGACGAGACCTCTGGAACAGTGAACAGTTTTTTCTCAAGAAAATGTAGCTTTTGTGTATTCAGGAAAATTTTACATACACTAATTTTGTAGTTAATTCTGTATTTATTGATATGTTAAAATAGCTATTGTAAAATATAAATTGTATTAGATTAAACATGCCTCATTCAGTAAATTCTAAATGTATCTCTACTATGTGTTTTTGATTTACGTTCCATGAAACAGATCACCAAATTATTCGCCTTTGTTCTAAAAAAAACCCTAATTATCTCCCTTCAACAAGAAACTACAACTTCAAAAGACCAGGTAAACAAAACTAAAAATCACAAATCCAAATAATATCCAATGTAACTCAAACGTTGGTGCCACTTCTTAAAACTCAATTTTCGATTGTATTTATTTTAACTTACGACCATTCTCTTTTGTAATTGAAATGTCATCGGTTCGCACCTCATTTACAGAGATCGACGCACTTAATTAGTTCAGAATGCAACTAAATCCAGTTTAAGAAGGACTTTGGCCGGTTTAAGAAAACTGGAGCCACGGCTCATGTTTAATTGGTTAGTGTTTGAATTGGAATCTTATTGGTCTTATTGGTTGATCTCTAAATTTGTCTTGTACCCAAGTCTAATTGGAATGAAATTTACACAAATAGATTGCGTTTCGACTCACTGCGCTATTTTTTTTATTTGCGCTCGGCCAGCGGTAACAATACTTTATTACTTGCTACCTTGTTATCTTTATATTCGTTTAAACTGTCATAAAAATGTTAAATCGATAAAAACGACAAACAATCGGTTAATTGTGGTATAGATACTTCAACCGTAACTTTAGTACCCCCACATACTATCTACATACATACACACATAACATCACACCTTTGTTCCCAGATCGGGGAAGCCAGAGCGACAGAAATACCAACAACTCTAAAAGTAGGCTAAGATGTTTACCAGTGCTTTAGTGACAGGTTGCAAGCTCATCGTCTAACAAGCCCTTATTCCCTTATATTACAGCCATAGCACAGGTTTCATTAGGTATCTAGACTAAGACAGTTTCTATAACAAGCCTTACTAACTACTACATAGGCGAAAATACGCGACAAGTTTCATCATGTCTACACTCACACTATTTTCTCTTACTATTAAAACCAAACGCGCCAAAAACACGATAATAACCTAAAACTAATATATCGTTTTAAAAATACGTTAAATTGTTATAATCGCAGTTTTAAAATTTAAAATATATACAAATACTTTTCAATATAACGACGCGTCAGTTCGACGGCGTAACTTACTTACTCCTTAAATCGTTTAAAAGTTAAGATCCAAGTATTTATCGGAATAGCGATTAACTACGTTAACTTGAACCTTTGGTAATCCCATCGAACCCTATTTACATTGACGTTAATATTGATCTTATTACGAGTTGTTATTTAAAAGTTGTATAAAAGCTGTATAAGGAAGGCACACGCTATGACCACGATCTTAGAATACACAGGTCAAGTAATACAATTGGAGCTACTATATGACCTTTATAACCCTTGTGAGTAGGGGATTAATTCGATACACACAATAATTGACATGCTTATATAGGTGTTATTTCATATATCTAGCATTTTTGTTACCTTGCATTCAATAGAACTACTACAAATAAAAATAAAGGTCACTAATAAGCGGGTGTAAGGCTGTTGACAATACCTTTAAAAAACCTGAAACGTGCTTAAGTAGAAGTCACACATCCCCGAGCTAAATCAATTTGGCCCCTCGAAGGGAAAAACTTGTAACGAGCAACCCTTTTTAATCACATCACCAAACGTTTCTAATTCGCTGTCTTTGTTAATTAAGTCTTCCCTTTGCCCAGCGGTGGGATAGATCAATTGGTTCAGTATTGGGAAGACTGCTTTAACGCTCCGGTCAAATTGGTCAAAGAATGATTTTAAATTCAGTTACAAGTATGAATAGTTGTATAAGAGTCGAGTATAGGTGATGTAGTTGATTTTAGACTACATTGTACAATTTATTAAAAGGTCAATCTTGTTTATACGAGGCCTTACGGTATTAAGATATACCTACGTACCAGGACAGAAAACGACTAAAAAAAACAAACACTGAAACTATATTTCAAAAACCTTGTAACGCTACTTTCAGAGGTAAGATAGAGATCAAATCAAATCTAATTCATTTATTTCATTACATTTAGAAGTTGAGTAGAGATGTTAAACGGCCAAAGTGATCTTGAAGAACTACTTACCATAGTAAAAAAAATACGGCTCATCCGTTTGGAAGCTAGTATGTAACAGATAAATAAATACAAAGATACGTTCGTCAAATTTATAACCATGTAAGTATATCAACAGATCTTAACATCACTTAACTTTGCAAACTGCAACTTCTCTAGACAATTCAAATACATAAGCAAAGAAAATCAAAATTCACAACGTAATAAACGTATCCAACGAAAACAGGTACATATAAAATTCGCTATCGCATAGACTACGCTTTCATTTTGCCGTATCTTACCACGAAAAGTGCTTGACCAATAAAAAATCTTCAAAGGTAACCTGAAATTCCGAACATACCGATAACCTAAGCCTTTTAAAGCAAACGTGAAAATTCAAAGTTAATTAATATCGTAATATCTCGCTCCTTTGTAAAAGCCTTTAAAAACCTAGTGATCTAAAAAGTCGTAAGTCCTTTTACAAGCTATGGACATACGACTTTTAAAATGGGGTGCGTGTGTAAAAACCCCTTTAACTTATGATGAATTAGCGATCTACGCTTTATGTCTCCCGTTATCTCACCCCCTTCCACCCCTTCCCCCGAGGGGGCGTCAATATGATGGAATTAATATGGGTGGAAAAAAGTTTCCAGTTCAGAATTAAATAGAATTGTTTTTGTGTTTTAATTAGGTAGGGTATGGAAATGTGATGAATACATCACGTATGTACATATGAAGTTGATATATAGATTAATTTAACCGACTCCAAATTATTAAGGACTGCCATGACCAGATCTTGCTTTTTAAATGGGACCAAAAAAAAGATAAAATCGGTTGACAATTGACAGTGAAATCAAGTAATTACAGGTAATAAAAAAATAATCGAAAATTTGACACGTAATACGTTGAGATTTAGCCATTAGTTACGATTTTTTACAATTAGTTTAACTACTGATCAATCAATAGGCCCTTAGTAATTTAGTAATTTCACCATGATGCAGAACTAAACTATTGTATATTATTATTTACTGCATAAGCAAAATTATTCACTCCTTAAGCTAGATTATGACTGGCAATAAAAAATACAGAACTTTATTGCTGTCTTACTCTAACATTTAAGTTAGGAAAAGATCACAAGCCAATAAAATTATGCTCCTTCCTCTACAACTGATGTACTTATACAGAGAAAGAGACTCTCATGTCAAAACGTTGTAAGTAGCATAAGGCTGTATTTACTTTACTAAGTCTCTTTCAAAACGTGCCATTTAAGACCTTATCTGCATGTTATTAATCAGTTGGTACATAATAAAAAGCTATACTATCCTTCTAAGTTCAAATAAAACCAAAACAATGGGTCCGCTCCGCACGGCACCCATCCTTTTAACCTAAAAGACTCGTCATGTTTCAGCTAATCCCTCACGCTAAAAACTTGGACCCTGATAAGGGAGATGTTGTGATATCCCCCATCATTCACTTATTCGTGTACTTGTGTGCGCCTATAGAAAAACATTGACGTAAAAAGTGGGTAGGGGGGAATTTGGAAAGGTCCGCTGTCGAATGACCGCTGAGAAGGGTCGAAGGATAACGACGTTATGTGTTGATCAATTTTAATGCGTGCGTTCGTAAACTGGGACGCGTTTTTTAGCGCGTTCAGGGCTAGGTTTCAGGAGTTTCAAATAAATCTGACACCTTTTGGAGTTTGTGGTAGTGAATGTGTCAATGCTTTGGTTGGTAAATGGCCAATAACTGAGCTTTGATACATTTAGTGCTGGCGACACGACTGGCGTGTTTAGATTATATACATAACTTCTTATCGAGTCAAATTATATACATCGAACACATCGGCACAAACATTTCACACGGGTGTTGTCTTAATTTAGTTAGCTCCATAATTATGACCATATAATTTAAGCAAGCTGTATGGGCACCACAATATGTATATTTATGTCCATTCTGTGGATTGTATACTGTGAAATGCTACGTTTATCATGATACTAAATTTTTGACACTGATTTAAAAACATTACTCTTATATTACATACATTGTATAGGCCTATGTTTATTGCTATATTTTATCCAGTAAAATCAAAGATGGCGAAGTCTCGGCACAAAAGTTAGTTTTCCTAATTCAACAAAATGAAGTCCGATTCATTATTCTACTTCTAAACCTCACACTCACGTCCAACCGTTATAAACATAAGATAAACATGTATAGCAAAAAAGGCGCAGCCCGCATAGGGCAAAGATGTCGCTAATTTGAGCTTGTAATTAGCTTGGGGGGGCAAGCGCGGGGCATGGAGGAACCAAGCCTTTTCATCACACGATTTTATCTCTCTTTTTTTTTTTCTGAAATTGGCAAAAGGCGTAGGTTATCGAATGTAATGCCTTGTTTGCGGTTGATGACGAAATTAAGTAAAACTGTTTTAATAAATATTTTATTTAAGTATTTTAAATTTGGTCATAACTATTTTCCTTAAATAATAGTAAAACACATTATACATTGCACATTTCCGAAACGCGTAGCGCCGTAGCAATTGTAGCGTGCTACGAAAAAAACGGCACATTATACTCACCTCCATGTAAAAATTCCTTATTTTCATAATATTTGTATAAAACATTAAATAAGAAACTAACACGTCCATCGAAACACTTTAAAGTCACTTAAAATAAACAAATCACTTTTTAAACCTAAACATTAAAATTAAACCTAAATTTAGAATAAAAGTAAGAATGCGAAACAAAAAATCCAAATTAAAAAAATAAGTTCCGTCCAATTTTCAGCCTTTGAATTTTGAACACTTATTTTTTTAATTTGCGTGTGACGTTGTCGCGTCAAAAGCGCGCACCCAACTAACCGGCAGATAACCAACTCGCATCTCGCCTCCTTATCTCATATTACCATACACACGCTCCCATACTAAATTCCCATACTACTCGTAGTCATTTGCATCCCAAGAAAGCCTATGCAAATCTGCATTCGATATTTAAAATCAAAATCGGCTATCAATTCGTGAAACAGGTTTAGTAAATGCGATGCGCTATTGTGTTCCAAATTTAAAGGATTCATTTGAAGGGTGCAGGTGAGAGAAGGAAGAAGTGACTAAAAGTCAACCAGAGAAATCAGACGCTACCAGTCTACAAATTAAGTTCAAACTCGCTCTACACTTTTGATTGTTACAGTTCGTTTTGGTTTTAAACATTTGGTTTTCTTCAAGATAGGATTAGGGTCACGAGGCAGATGTCAACGGCGTATTGATTTGAATTCGGAAATAGATTTTTTTTAATCTGTTAGGAAACATGGGCATGCATTAATGTTGGAGCAATGCGAAATTTGTTATTGTTGCATTTGTGTTGTAAAGTATGTATGATAAATTATGCTTTGATATTCAAAAGATAAAGTTCTTAAGAACTTAGAATTGTTAGTATTATTATTGGTAAAATATTAGGACTACTATTTAAAATGCTGTCACTTCATTTCCGTGGTAAAATTTGCTACGCATGGTATAATTATTAGTAGAAATTCTAACGGAAAATTGTTCAAATTTTAAATATGGAATACTTAATTGCTACCCCGTCCGATCAATCAACCCCTGCCGTGAGAATGCCCTCAAGAAGGAAACTAATTATTATTCGCATATTAAGTACAGAACCGGTACGAAATAATGTTAAATAATTATTAAAAAAACACATTTACAATGTCACTTACGTATGCATCGGGCATAAATCATAGAACAATTGAGGGGTTAAGATTCGAATTTGGAATTCGATCAGATCGTAAACTGGTTTATTTTAAATGCGTTCCATTTTTTCTTTTTAATTTATTGGGCTATTTAAGGGTGGGTACCGATGGATTGATGGGCAATTATTTGCATGATAATTATGTTTGAACTGGTCGGGTGAGAACGGGGTCCAAGGTTGATTTTATGCATCACGGTTCATTGCGTTTTAATATTATTTCTATTACTTCTTAATCTTGAGACAGCTGTATAAAAATAATAATAATTATAAAATATGTCAGTTTTTTTTATAATACAAACTGGGGAAGAATACGTTTTTGATTCGATCGACGTTTTCAGATTATGAAACGTGATACCTGAACGCACACTATCACTAATTTCTACGTGTGTTTAATTAATGTGTAAAGAGAAACCGGACGTTCTTTAATTGATTACACATCGTACAATTACTTGAGTTTAACTATATCGCCGAAACGGAGCCAGCGGACCGTGGAAAATACCCAAAATAAATGGACACGGTAGATAAAATTTAAAAATTCACCGACTTATTTAAACACACTGTATATATCTGGTGGGAACTACTAACAATGAAAAATGAACTTTGTTTGCCAAAACATAGAGTTAAAATTTGATTGTTAGAATTTGAAGTAAGGTTTAATAGTGACGAGAAAAATTAACAAATGAAAATAGACTATAATTACTATCAGATGGAGTCGAAATTTGAATCGTATCAGTTTCAATGTACAGTCGTGCTAGATTTGAAATCTGATAATGAGCTTATAAAAATGCTTTATTCGTAATTTATTTATATTAATTAAATACCCGGCTAAGTGTACCGTGACGAGTTCAACGGACGAGTACCGTTTTGACAGAATAATACTGATGATTAAAATTTGGGATTATTGTTGATAATGTTGGCTCAGAATGCCAAGAGTGCCTTTTAGGGTCTTGTTTGTATGGGAAACGTTGACGCTGGTAGTGAATGTTGTAAGAATTAGTATGTGGGTAACCGAGCGAGGCGTATAAACTTTAATGCTTAGACTTTTACAGTCGAAGCATTAACTGGTTAAAAAATAGAAATTATGAGTAAAGATAACTCTTTATTTAGCGTTTTCAAACAACAATGAGCCGTGGTAGTACCGGTCGGGCTTATGCTGCACACTTAAGTGCTTTGTCACTTTAACGTTACGTTTGAACTTTGCACCAATCTGTCAAAACTTTTAATGCAACAAGGTACCAAAGCATGCTGATACTTAAGGCCGACTGAATCAAAGATAACGTTCATTTGTTAAACTCCGACAAAAAACAAGCGGTCTGTATATCAGTGTGTCTGTCTGCACCATCGTAGCTCCCAAACGAATGGACCGATTTGAACGCAGTTTTCTTCAAAGTAAAGCTAGTTTAATTACAATGGTTTATAACTAAGTTTCATAAAATTCGGTAAAGCCGTTTAGGAGATATCAGTTTTTGGAGAGGTTGCCAATAAATGGGTAACAATATTAAACTAATTAGGGAAATTGTTATATTGGTGCCTTAATGAATTAACACTATTTTAAAGGTTAATTGAAGAATGCCAATGCCTAGTGTGTTGTTTGTCCGAAGGACCATGGCCCGAACGGTTTTATTCCGGTGATTGTTAGTAGCTAAGTTTCATCAAAATCTGTAGAGCCAACACTAGAACGAGCTCGCGTGGTGTCATTAATTCTAGGTTAGGGCTTAAAAAAAACATCTACTTTATACAAAGTAACAGGACTCAGGACAGGAAAGAAATTGATTTGTATCTTAGAACAGAAGGAGCTGTGTAACTCACTTTTTTAATCCTTCTACGCTTATTAATATCGAATGAAACCATACGAACTTACACAAAATGGACCGAATTTTTATAATGACACGACAAACGTGTGACTCGCTTATCCGGGAATTCTAAATTTAAAATTAATTTGGCCAATCGTAACTACACCATGTTAATTCCATATTCAACCTTAAGTCAATCAGTACTGAGTTGACATCTCCCTGCACATGAACACGTGTAAACTATTACTTTTAATTATAAAGATACGTGTTCACTGTTGGAATCTCAAAGTCAACGATTCTATCGTGTGACTGCGGTTTTATTCGCGATACATATCTTTTTAAACTGAATAATAAAAAACGCGTAGGTAATTTTAATTTCAATGATTTCTTGATAATATTAATGGATATTGCCTTTAGAATTTAAAACGGGTTATTAAACGCTGTGGTTGCTTAGTGGTAGCAGCAAGTCTTTAAGGAAGAAGTTGGTTGAATTAAATTTCTCGCGTATGGGTTTCCGAATGGAAGAAACTATCTGTGTGAACTTTAAATATTTTTGGTTAAAAAATGGCGCAGAGCGCTTTTATGCGTTTATAATTTGGAGCATAGTACAACAGACAGATACAATATTGAAAAAACCCAGTAATTATGACATCCTGTACAAAAGGTGCTAACTCGATCGGTCAGTTAATTGTTTTTATTTTTGTGGCGGAAATCGCTAACTATACGCTTCCGGCTGTATAATGGCGATATAATGGCCATTGATGTGGCTGTTATGTGACTAAGTGTTATCTGAATCGGGACTGCGAATTGTAAACAATTATATTTTTGTTGATTGATAATAATTTTGGGTTGATTTGTGATTTATGTGATTGAAAAGTACATTGTTACATTAAAATATTTTCTGTTTAATAAAATGGTTTTCGTACAAGCAGTACTTTTGAATTTTATATTGTTAATATTTCAAATAATTATCGTGCGGGCGATAAGTAACTCTTATACCGCTAAAATACGGCACCTAAATCGTTTCTGCCTCATTTCCAACCGAAATTTAATCGTCCTTACGCGATTGAAAAGGCCTCAAGATCGCAAAGTGCACCCCAAAGTCTCAATCTACGCACATTTAAATTGCCTTTCCGAACGAAACCTCATTACTGCGAAATATAACCTCTATGGTGCCCATAAATATCGCAACGGCGCGCATATTTCAAAACAAGAAAAAAATAACACATAAAATTTCTTTGCGCGGGGCTTCTAATATTAGTGCGCGTTTCCATTATCGATTAAACGAGTGTAGCGGGGTGTGAAAATGACGTTAACGATATTTTTCTGGTATGTAGTATTATAATAACGTTGTGAAATACAAAAAATAGTTTGAATTTTCATTCACATTCAAGTTTATTTTTCATTTATTATTGAGGCAAAATTTTAATAAACCCGTAATATTTTTTACAGTCGTACTATAAAAAGAAGATTATATAATTTTTTTCCAAAAAAAAAACGCTTTACCTTTGATTCCTTTATTTTTTTGTCTAATAACTCCAAGTCGTCCGTCATTTCCGTATAACAACGGCAACAAACCCAAATGCGTCGCATAGATTTTTGCATTACTTTAGTATGCAAATGTCCCGCCTATCGCGACTGTAAGAGCGATTTGAATTATTTTTTACGACGCCTCGGAGTATTGAGAGTTCCGTCCCGCACCAGAATAACCCCTGATATATTGACTTCGTAAATTTTGAATGAAGTTCTAAAATCGAAATTTCGAATGTACTTTGAAATTGGAACGTGTGTGGTTTAATGTTTTTTAGGCAAAGTGCTTTTATTTTTTCATGTTGGTACTTGGGAGTTGTTTGCGTTTTACGTTACGTTTTTTCCCCGTAGTGTCTTTTTATCCTTGAAACCATTTTGAATTAATGTTATTTGAAAACAACGTTAATTACTCAGCCATTTTTATTACAAAGTGATAAATTTATCCGAAAAAATGGCAATAACTACTAAATTATCCCCCCAACGTATTTAATCCCCGAAAACATTTAGGAAATGTACGAAAAAAATCTGATTAGCTCCGATGATATATAGCCGAGGATTCCTCCTTAATTTGAATATCAGACGCGTTATTGAAAAGAAAACTTTTGGAACGCCTCGTTTAATGGTTATTACCTCCCTGTCTTTAAAAAATTGCTCAGGTGTCTGTGGGATATTAAAAATAATAGTTTTTTTTTAATAAACGATCTCTGTCCACGATTTAAATATGGCGCGTACGAAATTTAAAATCCAATGTTTATTGATGTAAATATTCGGAATAAATGTTTTCTTGTGTCTGCGACAAAACTTAAAATAAGACGTTATTTCAAATAAAGTCATATTCTTCTCAATTAAAAATTGAAATGCAACGGTATTCCTTTTGACTTGTAACGTTATCAATGACCAACAAAAATATTTTATTTAACCGCGTTCCTAATTCAAACGTCGAATATCGAACGGAAGCGGATACAGCACTGATTCTAATTTCATACGAATATCGCAACGTTTCTATTGATAATATTCGTGTCGACATTGTATTGAACGGAAATTAGCGATAGTGTATAATAGGGCACTATAATCACGGAAAGTGCTGTGTACGAAGATAATGATACGTTGGGGTTAGTGACTGTTATGGCAAAAGGACGTTTGGTGGTTTGACACACTTATTATTCACAATTGAGCGTAGGTACCTACTGTGGCTCAAATTGATATAAGCTATGTGGTAGGTCCGATGAAAGATATCTTGCTGGCAATTAGTCCACAGCATTGATATTGTGGTCACAGAATTATCTAGATCTTGGCTGGAATTATTGCATTGGGAATACTCGAAAAGTTACTATTGTTAATACAGAGAATACACAGATAATTCACATTCATTTTCAAAATCTCCAAAAATAATAATTAATAATATTTATTATCATAATGTACGTAATCACCGGATGACTCAAAATAAAATGAAAGCATGCTGATGAAATTGACATCCTCATGTGGCACAAATTTAAATTATGAATCCTACAGATTCATCCATGATATGACTGAATAAAAAGCTATATGTTATACCTAGGCCTCCAACGTGCTACATTCATAAGGCCTTTATGACTTGGTTTTGTTTTTGCTTCCTCTTTGAAGGCACACGATCAAACAACTCTTTTTCTAATATGCAGTATCGAAATAAAACCTAACAAACTCGTCAAAAGCAATCGCAATTTGATCTCGACGACTTTTATTAGCACCCCAATGCGAGACGGGCGACATTACCGGTAATCATGCTTTATGAGTTTCGAGAATACGCCCCCATCGGCGACACGTTAAAAAGTTAAATTGTGCGTACTTATTGGTACCGGCATGAATGTTACCGGTTTTTTATTATCATGTTATCGGTTTTCTGCGTTACTTGGGTGTGAATTTTTGACAATGTGATTAAAAATTATAGAAAAAGTTAAATTTAACTGAAGGAAACGAGTTCAACGTCTTTAATATTTCTGGTTAACAAATTCGTGTCAAACGCAAAGAAAGATTAGAACTTAAGTTTGTTTAATTGTTTAAATCTAAGTACCCTAGAAATGAAGACTGGATAGACAAATCTTTTGAAATTTTCAATTTGACATTAAAATTCAAGCGCGATGTAATTCGACTCTACTAACAATAGGAACAAACAGAATAGGCCCCCGACATTCAAATTAAGAACTATAAAAAGTAAAACTAGTGCTGTGACATTCGAACGCATTCATAATCGATCGATTCAAGACACAGGGAGGTCCGGCGGAAGGATTACAAGACGTATTACCATACGTAATTTGTGAGCACATCTGTCTCTACACGTGGGCGACGCTTATTGTTCAAATATTTCGCTTCAAGACGTTATTGTGAGTAATACGGAAGTTGTGATCGTGTTTATAGATATTATTGTCGGTATGATTAAAAATATGTACAGTAAAAAGTGAAGTAAATCGAAAAACACTTTTGTAATATTATCATATCATCATCATCATATCAGCCGAAAGACGTCCACTGCTGGACATAGGCCTCCCCCAAGGCTCTCCATTCAGACCGGTCCTGTGCTTTTCGCATCCAATATTAAGTGAAGATAAATTCACACCCAACTGTTAAATATGAATAAACTACAGCTTTGGTTTGTTAAATTTGGAATGGAGAGAAAACTTTTTTTTACCTGTAAGCTCCTCTAAAGTATGCCAGCAACAAATCAATATGTTCGATTCGAAAATCAAAAATTCAAATCGTGAGGAGACAAAGCGTCGCCTAATGAGCCAATAACTCGCAAGACAATGGCGCGTGGGCGTTCCAAATTCAAAAATTATCACAAAAGAATATTAATGCAACACTTATTCAAATACGATCCATATTCGTGGCGGTTAATTTGAATGGTGACAGTTTGTGACGCGACGGTTGTAAAGGATTTAAATCTATGATGTTCAAGTGCTAAGAATGCGATGTCGAGTCGATTTAGTATGGAAATTAAGGACCCTGGCATCGAGTTGATAACGATTCCTTCGTCTCTACAGTTGTGTAAGAGTGTGTATTGTATAAGCAAGCATAGATGACAATCGCGACTGACGTTTGATCTCACACAAACACCGTGATGTGTTGTGCGTCCATTTTTATTTGAACCATTGTTAGGTTGGTTGAGCTACTACAAGCAAAAATCGCGTCCAAGTGTTATTTACCTATACAAATGAAAAAAGATTTTTTTTTGTAAAAAAATATCACGTTTGTGTTATTCGAGTAAGGTATATATCATAGATACCTACAGACTTTATCAATATTTGGAAGTTGATTTGCAATCATAACCTGTGACCGTTAGATTAAGTTAAGCTATTGAAATGATTTAGATATTTAGATGATACATTGGATAACATAACAATTATTTTTGTTCTGAAGTTATATGATCGAGATCGTCGCTATTAAAAATAAATAATAAATCAAATGGAAAGTCGATAATCATCGAATTCAAACAATGCACGTCACTGATCGCATTATTCATATATAGAACGATTTCTTTTTCTAACGAATCATTAACATGGCGGTTGTCCCCGCGCTTCCTGCGCTGTCATCTTAATGAATGCCGACATGTGTTCTTATTTTATTATTGTTTTGAATTTAAATGTTCTACGAAAGGGTTCGAAATTCGAATGTAAGGGGTCGATCCTTATAGTTCAAAATGTACTCTAATACTACTTTTTATTTCTAAACTTTTTTGTGAAATAGTAATTCCCATCTTGCTCTCCAGCCAGTATTATGATATAAATGTGTTACTTTTCCAAACAGAGACAAAATACCTATCCATTTTTTTCATTTTATTATTACTACAGGTGTCATTCTCTCGAACCCCTTGGTTATGAAATGATGTAATCATGAAATCGGAAATGACGCACCAAATCAATTGGGAACCGAATCGTAATCTAACAAAGTAAGTTTTTACCGAATTACATCGAATATTTTGTCGGACTGATGACCCACAAAAAAACCGAAGCCGAATCTCGAATCGGCGTTCCTTTGTCTCGACTAATGAGTTTTTAAGGCGATTATCATTTTTCATAGAAAACCGCGTTTAGTGATGTATCGGTGGGATCAATCACTGTACACCGGGCAACTAAATACCCAGATTCACGACTTTATTACTGAAAACATAAAGGCCAGAAAAGTAGTGATGGGTTTTTTGCCGACGGTAACACGAAATTGCTCGATTGTAGGAGAGTCGATACGAAAATAAAGTTAGGTTACAAATTACATATTTCGACATGGTTAAGGAGTTTAATCGAATGAGGTAATGTGTTTAAGAAATGGTTTTAGAATGTCAAGGGAAGAGTGAATGAAACCTACAATTTACGAAGAAAAAGTAATCTTTTGAAAATTAGAGCCTTAAACAGGAGCCTTTATCTCTGTTATAGTTAAAACTAGTAGTCAGTAATACAGTCGTGGTATTTAATATATACTTTTTCCTTAGTTTAGGCTTGCAACACCGATTCTGAGAAACCCATCACTAAGAAGAGCCGGCTCGAAACTCTGTACATATTTGTGTTTCAAAATATATTTACCCAAAAACCCACCTGGCAGTCTACCGCCCTTCCCAGGCTAATCCGATCCGTGTAATATATTCACATTTCACAATCAACTGTCAAACCTGACACTTGTTCGAATTCGACCCTTTTTCGAAAAGGTAACCGAAAAGCACCAAAATAAAACTGTTAATAGCCCCCCGTCACATTCCATATTCAAAACCCCGAGTGAATGAGTATTGTTTTAAATAATGAACGTCCTTTTTCAAAAATCGTTAATCGAGCTCTTTCACTTCATTTGCTCCGGTTTATTTTTTCGATTGTAGTTCCAACTGGAATTGAATGCGATTCGATTTTTGAATCCCAATTGTTTTTACTGACGGCCGGTAATTCAATACGAATTAACGGAATTCGAAAATGTGTTGGACGTCAACCGTCTTTGTGCGAATTTTGAAATTAGAATTTGCTTTTGTTTTAAACTACGGTGTGATATGAATAAGAGTGACGTTGAACATTAATGTTATACATATATAGAAATAAAATTGGAATTACCTCGAAAAGACACAGCATCTTCAATTCTCGTTAACGTACCTGTGAAGAAAGAAATGAGACGTAAGAATCAAAGCGTAAAAATTGTTCGTTGCGAACCCGTAAAAAGTAGCAGATTCCAAACTCGAATGTTCCAATCTTTTCTAGTCTCAAGAAAATGGCTATGAAAAGCTTATTTTTCCACATAAGACATGGGCGTGTCCTTACCGGGCACGCCTTGTGACGTGCAGCCTTCGCTCCAAAGAATAGAGACGTTTTTCCAATAACCTTTATCGGTTTTCGATCGGTTCCGAACGCCTCACTATCTTGCAAGTCGTTGAACGCCTTCTTAGTACTAAAGAAACCTCAAAAATCGTTCTTAAACATAACAGCTAAAGTATAAAGTCGTTCGGAGCGCGGCGCCGTAAAACATATTGATGTGGTATCGGTTTTCCATTAGGTCGCGTAAGCGAAACCAAACCTTATCTTCAAACTCTTAAGGTCGAGATCGGTATGTGAAAAACATAAGGAATGTATTGACGTGTTATCGGAGATGGTTTTGTCCCGTTCTTTCGCGCATTTTTCCTGTATGCGCGTCCTGCTCACCGGCGCAGCTCGAGATACGAGGCGATTCTTTGTTCGAATGTCTGCGCATTTTCTTATCAAGTTTGATATCTTGTAATAAAATACACGCTTTTACTGGCACGTAACGTGTTCGATGATGTTATATCAAATAATTATGAGAAAAGGCTTTAACGTTCAGCATTTCATATTAAAAGTAGGTTCAAATGTGACGTTGGGAAATAGGTCAATCGTGTTTTTCTTTTTAACGTGCCTGAACGTGGTTCCTGCGTACAAAATTCTTTAAACATCTAAGTACTTTTCTTGTAGATCAAGGATAGGTTTTATTTGTTGACAATAAACGAGATTGCAAATTTTCAGTTACTCGATTTTTTTATTGAGCGATGGAATTAGAATTGGCTAAATGACATAAGAATTTTCGTAATTCAATATTCAAAATTGGAACGTCAATGAATCCCAAGCAGGTGCATAGGCAAAGCGGTGTAAGTCCAAAAATAAATATTTATTTCTCGTAGTCGGTAAGTTATAATTTTTATTATGTTTTCTTATCCAAAGCAATATTTGTGTAGCGTTCGAATGTTATTCCTGTACAGATAGAAATAACTTCTGAAAACATAAATATGATACATGTGGCGTCTCAATCGTGGAACGCTGTTTGATTTTCGTATGGAGATTTATTTTTGTTATGATTATATGGATATTTCTTGACGGTAATTAGTTATACAGTATTAATGGTGTCGGTTTGTTTATGAAAAAAATCTGGGTGCCATATATTTACATAATAATATACTCAGGACAATAATGTTGTAAAGGGTGACCAGGCGGTTGTCCGTTCGTTAAAATGTTAATGAAACTTATAAAAGTTTTATTAGGGAGCAGACTATTGTGAGGTCATTGATTCCTTAGCTACTGTATCCACAGATAAAAAAATACAAGTGAAAAAAGTGTATGGTCAAGTTACAAACTCAGATTCAATACCCAGTAAGCTACTAGGTATTTAATAAACATGAGATCGACTGTTACATAGTTCCGAATCTGAATCGGAGGTTTTAACTTGACCATACACTTTTTTAACTTATATTTTTATCTGTGGATACCATTTTGCAATAATTTTAACGCCAATAAGGTATATGTGCAACTATTAAGTATATTTATTAAGAATTACGTCCCGATTCATAATCCCAGTCATGGGCAAAGGCCAACTTCGTTACATCTAAGTTAAACTGAAAGGGCATAAAAAACAAATTACGAACAAGGTAAAATAGACTTACACTCTAAGTAAATACGATATGAAATACCTTGACACGGTATAGCACAGCTTCAATCATCTTTATTGCCAATAGTCCGATTCAGCCATAACATTAATAAGCAATATCCGCTAACCTTTCACAAACAGATTGCACGTGTTAACTCACAGCCAATGTAATATAGACCTTATTAATATTACAACTACATTCAATACGTTTTAGAAATATTAGCCAGTTTATGTGACCTTTTCAATTGGTTTTTATCTTTGTATTGAGATCGATGAATGAAATCAATAGCTGCGATGGAATTTGTTTGAAGGATTATTAGTTTTATTGGCTGATTCAAAACGATGATGGGATAATATAGAGTTACGTTACGGAATATTCAGTAAAAAAAAAGAATTTGTAAGAGGAGTAGACATAATGTTCAAAAAAAAACAATCATTCATGTTTGTTTGTTTAGGTTTACATTTATTTTGACAACGGAAGTATACACGACGCTATACATGAGATTCAAACTTAATTATTATGCAACTAAAAAAAAGTCTTCCCTTTTACTCTCATCACAGTTTTTGGTAATATCTCACCAACCCGATTCGAACCGGTCGCGATCTACGAGTAGATCTGCCTTTTTCCTTGTTTATTTTCGAAATAAAACTACTAAACTAATTAACATCAAACCCTTTGTCTTCAAAAAGGACAACTTAAACCAACAAATTGCGGTCCAAACTCAAGTGTCGGTCAAACTAACCGACAGTTAACGTAAACTGCGAACTATTGACCCTCGTTAACGCGATAGAGCGTGGTACAACGTAATCCCGGATTATCCCGATAAAACACCTCTTGACCGGGTCTTACGATCACCCGGGTCGATTAAGGAGTTTGACAAACTGTCAGGCTTTAACAGTTTATTAATGACAGAATAGAACGCGAAATTATGTCTTTTAAGTTTTTTTCTAATCCCGATTGTAATTTGTTAGTCATTTTGTTTAACTGTTAGGCACTTTCTTGACGAACGTGAAGAAAATATTTATTTACATGCTTTTTGTTCACTTTTTTTAGCAAGGAGATTGCACACGAGCACTCAGGCCACCTGATAGTAGGTCGAATCTTAGACCCATGGACATTTGAACTGTCGAGACTGCAATCCTAAAACCTCAAACGCGTTGCCAATCCTAAAAAATAACTCAAACACGATAAGGTGGTAGATACACTATCTAGGTCCTCAATATACGGTATTGAGGAACTAGATAGTGTATCACAGAGCCAAAAGCTAACTTTGGCTGCACCATTAAGGCAAGGTCATCAAAATAACACGAGCAAAAACAAAAATAATACAAAATCATAAAAGCACGCAAAAATAACAGATTTGCGAAATTTCACTCCAGGCAAGACCATTTCGATCCGCTTTACCCGGTTATCCGGTGTCTATTAGACGAGATTGAAGTATTCCAGAAGTTGCCTTTTGTTTATTTTCCGTTATGTTGCCTGTCTGTGAAGTTTCGCTTCCTTGTCGTTGCTTGAGTTGTTTAAAAAAGTTTTGCCCGGACACAAAATAACAATCGCTTTGTGAAAAACTCTATTTGTCTAGTTTCGCTTATTTAAAAAAGTTATCAAATATTGTTTAAGAGTTTACAAAAAATCGGTTTGACTAAAGATAAAGATTCCTTCTAAAACGCTTACAAAGGAGCAAAATTAATAAAATTCACTACTTATCGATACCTATTTTAGTAACGTATTCAGTAAAACTTACAATGTAGTGGCACGTAATTAAAAACAAATATAACACAATGAATGAACTGAACTCACAAATTGGCAACAAACCCCCATAATATTCGAATAGAAAATACAAACGGGTTCAAATATATTCAAACCCTCAGGGCAGAGATCACAACGGTCAAGACCCTAAAACCGATACTATGAAGTATTTATTGGGTTGCGGCTGACCGAAAGTATTTTATTGTTTAGTTACACCCTTTTGCTATGCGCCCTTTGTACTGTCTGCTCCTGAATTTTAAGACGTGTGGTTAAGTGTAACAGTTGCTTTTTGAATGGGATGAGATGTTGATATTTAATTTGAATACAGGTTGATTAGTAATTTGTTGAAATGTTTGTTTTGTTACTTTTTTTTAAAATTCAATAGCGTTATTTTCAGCTTAGAGTGTTATCCTTTTCTATATAAAATGGTTTTGTTTTTTTAAACACTTTTGGCACCAATGTTATTGAGCGTTTCTACGTCAATATCGGATGTCCCACTAATGGGCGAGCAGGTGCCGGGAATCAAACCCGCGACAGAGACGCGACGCATCTGCTGTCTATTTCTGTTGGGATTACGAGTAATTGCTTTTGAATTAATTCAGTTTTTTAATAAAAAACTAGGTGAAGCGATCATTCCCTTAGATCCGGTATAACAGTTACCAAGTTAATGAGATATATATGAAGAACTATCAACAGGAAAAAGCAGACGAATTAAAATAACACAACCAATTATTATAATTATATAACAATAATAAGTTTATAGATTGATCTCAGGTATTATTAGGAGCTGTTCAAAAACGAATTCCAAAGTGATTACACTTCTACTACAAGTATTGTTTATTTGTCTTACAGTCCGTCACATGAAATCGCATTTTTTTTCCCAGAATTAATTTAATTTACACTTATAGGCTTTTACCATTTTGTGTCCTTAGATTAGCCGTTTAGCTAACCGTAGATTAAGTTAACGCTAACCGTCGATGGCAACTGACAATAGGTTTGCGGTTTCGTCCGTCGTTACACAGGTTCGAGTCCCGCGGTTAGGTTTAACGGTTCGATAACATTAATTCTTAATGTATTGAGATAATGTTAAGTTAGAACACGAAATAAAGAGACGCTAGAACCGAGATCTAATCGAGATTCAGGACTATTTAAATACTTATTATTACAGCCAAAAGCGACCACACTACATTGGGTGGTTAAATATTATGAAAAGAAAGCTTTTGTAACGTCGGCATTGCATTATTTACGTATCTTTTAAAGTTTTTTATCTTCGAGTACTAAAATGTTATAACTGTTTTTATCAAGTTACTATTAAAAAATATTATGTATTAAATCATATTGTAAAAAGAAATACACTGAATACCATTTGCCACTGACAACATTTCTCAAAATAAAGTGGCAAACCGAGGGTCCCGAACGTATCGGGGCATTCGATTTCCGAACGTTACCGACCCCGGAAGCGGTGAGCGGGAAAATAGGCGGAAGCTCGCGCGAAAAAACGAATTCGAAATTCGAACAGACAAATTTACATTCCAAAGGCACTTTTGTGTGCACAATGTATTTGTCAGATTGTCGATTCATGAATGACAGTTTTGTTATGGTAATGCGAATTTAAGAATGTTTGATACGGCTATCCGATTTGGGGTAAGGATTGGCTATTTGCTATGCTAAATGTCGAGATGTAAGAGGGTGGCTTTTATCTAAAAAGAAATCTTCAAAAGGGTAAAATAGCTTAGCAGGGCATTCTTAATGTGAAAGAAGGACCCGGATTTGGGTTTAAGATTTTTTTTCTTGTTGATTGCGAGACGATTTGAATATTGACAAAACAAATATCAGCAGATAGGTACGCAAAGACCTTTAAAAAGTAATAACACAAATCTTACGTGCAAAAAAATCGGGGGTCTATCTGCGTCCGATACAAACATTCAAATGCATTCGAATCGAATTCCGAATTCGAAAAATCGCAACCTTTAATTAGACAGGTGATTCGCTAATTCGAATGTGGAATCCGTCCGTCGGGCCAGTGTGGGAACGTCACGTACGATTATCGGTATTCGGACAAAAACCAGCGGTAAATGCCTTGTGAACTACCACAGATTGTAAAACGACTACTAAGTTAAATTAGGGTTGGTAGTGGTGATGTTGGGGTACATTTAAGGTTTTTTTTAGACGAGTGCTGGAATGCTAATGGATTATTTTACATGTACCATCTGTAAGTACTATTTATTTAGATCATCAATTATTAACAAGAGCATAGGAGTTTCTATCACATTGAGAGATCTACATAGGGTTTATCCTTTCAAATATTATATGTATATGCAGAAGTGTGTTTGTTTGTTCATTTCGTTTCACGGTTTAACGTTTCCCATGAAATTTGATGCAGAGACAGACAACCTATTTATTAATCAGGAAAACTGAGGGGTGCCACAGGGAATAGCGATAAATGACTTCTAAGTGGAGAATGTCGAAGTCAAAAGCTGCTTTTCTATGAAAATACACATAGTTACAAGCATTTTTGAAATTAACTTATAAGATATTATCACCATGTCTAGATAGCCTAATATAGAATAAGTATTTTTCATTTTACTGTAGAACCTCAGAACAGTGGTAACCCTATTTTAAATTGACCGTGTCCGATGTGATTGACAGTTGATTTTAAGCCTTTGTGGAGCGCAGGCGCAGCAAGGTTGCAAGTTTTAATCGCGGATGACGTTTACGATTGACGATTAATGCGGAACGCGGGAGTCGATTAAATCGCGTAATTACACTTTATTTTTTTACATCGATTAATTTATTCTATTTTGAATCTCGTAGGGTATGCTTATACAGTTATTAATAAAATTATATTCGACGTCATAACATGAAGGCTATTTACTTTTTTTATAACTACTATGTGACTAACTATAGTCACATAGTAAGGCTACAGTACATTAACACCCTTTACGAGTAAATAAAGCATGATTATTATTGTTTTCTCGTACCCATCGACCTTGTACTTGCAGGAACCCGTTCCAACGCCCTTAAGTTTTTGTCGCCTGCCCCGAGATGGCGTTTTTGTGATCCGTAGTAAGCGTAGTAGGTACATTCGCAGAACCGGTTTCGGTATCGCTTTGCACATCACTAATTGTCTTATTTAAGGGCACGCGATTAAAAATAAATGAACTATTTATGGTATGAAGGAAAATATAAAAATATCATTTTTAGTTGAACGAAAATTACGCTATACCGTTGTATATTCTTCAAAGTTCTTACTCTCTTTTAGTGGTTTATTAGAAAGCGACTATGTTTTTTACAATAATGTTAAAGCTTCAAATGATTGAGAAAAATCAACTAAAAGTTTGATTCGTTGATTACTGTTTCGATTGCAATGGCTGATTGTCCAAGACGATCGATCCCCGCTTCCGGCGGGTCAGGGTCGCTGCGCCGGCGCGGCGCTCGTGATCGGGCAGTACGGCAACATGCACATTATACTTAAAGAAATAAGGTGCATATTTGTTTTTTAACTAAATTGGCATGTCTCCTTGTCAAGATCATGTTATGAGTAACTACAATTCGATGTAAGATTTAGTTTGTACTTTATATAACGAAGTTCTGTATACATTCGTGAAAATAATCAAGGACCTTAATACTTGAAATTAAAGTATTTGAATGTAAGCTTCAGCGCCTTAACAAAAGTAGTTTTATTCTTGACTTGACAACTAAACAAACTACATAATTGACTTTTCTCGTTACATCGAAGTCTATTGAAATAGCTCACAAATACCCCGATTAATCGTAATCGCAGGGAATATCGATCGAATCGGAAAATTGAATCAGTTGGAATTCGCGGCGGCGATATCAAAGCCTCAGACGCGCAATTTTGACAATTAAAAAGCTGTGCATCGCGAGCATTGTCTCTGGTCTCGTGTCCTTGGCAGGAATTTCAAATACAGAACGTTTTCTTTTTAAACCGGTTTGATTTGAGGCCGTTTAACTTTTTTATACATTTTATACACCCTTGTTTATGTAGCGTTTAATTTTTAATTTCTCCTTAAGTTCTCGTTTCAAATTTTATATTCGGCCAGTCTCGTTTGAGTCGAATTTCGAACGAAAGTATTCGGTTAGAACTGTCGTTTAGTTTTATCGTTAAATAGAACTATAAGTCGTAATATCGAAAATTTTATGTTTAAATTTTAGAGTACGTGCCAAGTGGTTTTGGGAAACATAAGTCACTGGTTTATAGCCCGTTAAATTTTAGGAGCTCATCGGTGACTCTATTTTGTTAAATCGATCTTAAAGATTTTGATATGTTTTTATGGCTTTTAATTAAAAGTGTTACACCGAAAAGTTATTTATATAACGATAGTCTCACAATTATCCACACAGGTCATAAAATATGTTTAGTAAAATTTTGTAGATAATTTGTGACGGATTTTGCTATTGAGTAACAGTTGTTTTTGTTAAAACATACAAAAACAAAATATATAAACATAAATAATAACATACTCGAATACAAGTGTATACGCTCATCAGTCATCATACAAAGTTTGCCGCTGGCGGGGTTCAAACCCATGATCCATCCACTCCAGAAGGTAAAGGTAGGTTTCATTTCATTGTATGCTATTTTCTGCTGAAACCATGTTTCAGGGTATCTTAAACATCTAACCTAACATAACTTACGTAATTAATGTGTAAGATACCCTGAAGTTCGATGAAATAATACATTCGATGAAGTGAAATTCGATAGAATGATGAGTTACCTACTGGACCATAAGCTAGTCAACATTGTAACTTAAATATTAAGCATAATCTATGAAAACTTTAACAGTGTACTTACGAGCATAATTGAACGTTTGTTTCAAAGTAAATTACTAACTTAAGACCGGAAGGAAACTTAACACTTCGAAATTTCAAGAGACGGGAATAAAGCAAAAAAAACGTTACGTAAGTTTTCATTTCTGGGTCAGCTTTACCAGCGTAAAATGCCGTAAGTGACACTTACAGTTTAGGCTCTTTCTACGTATGTACTAAAGATGGTTTAAAGCGGCAATACACATAAATATTACTAATTTATTCAATGTCACTTAAACCCCACCCTAAATGTCGTAATTGACACTTACAGCTTAGGCTCTTTCTATATACATCTTAAAGATAGTGTAAGGTGATAAACTGCAAATAAATATCACCATGTAATTTGATGTCACTTTTAAACCCTTTAATAAAGACACAATGGCAATTTGTGTTACGAAAAGGTCTTACTTGGTTGTAACCTTATTATTGTAGTAATTTGATATTGCAAGCGAGTTATTTGACTTAAACTAAAGCTAATGAGCTTTATTAACGTACATGTCTATTGTGTGTAAAGTACTTACGATGTTATTCGTGCGTTATAAAGATATCGAAACGTCTCACATGACCCTATTTTTTTATTAATATTTCATCACAGGATAAACTAACCAAAAAAACAAGTCTATAAACTCGTATAAACCAATGATGGTCTTTAAAGTCATCGTGTTAAGAGTGTTCGCGTTTGTATTGCTACATTGGTTTTGCTATACGAGTCGAGTCGCTAAATCGAGTTCAATTGGCTAACGATTGATTATTCAATCGAAACAGATTGATCGGCATTATCTGTCAATGGGCTAGCAATTGGATGAAATGCGCTGAGGTTGTGGGCCAACACGACGGGACCGCGTGTTACTAATATTGTGTATCTAAACCATTGCGGACCCTCATTATCATACATTTAGTAGACATAAAATATCGTTGATATGTACGTAACCATTGCTGGCCGAAAACAAAAACAAATAAAATAACAAAATTCAAATCTCGAACGCACGATTCCAATCGGAAAATAGCTCGAATGCCTTCGTTTAATTAACCTTTTTAAACGCGGTAAGAATCAATAAGGCACGTTCAATAAAAATTCGCGCGAATCGTTGGGGGAAAGACGTCTCACTTAGGGACATCGGACGTGATCAGTTTGCGAAAAAATACCTTAAGTACCTCTTTACCTGCGAGGGGAGATACTTGTAAACACGGGATCTGTGGTTCCAACTTTCCCATTGCCGCTTTTCGACTTTTCGTCTTCCCCGTGATTTCTTTGTGGTTGAGCAATTTGTCGGCTTGAAATTGGAACCGTTTGATTTTATTGTTTGACCTTTTTCAAAGATGGAATGTTTTGTTTTTAATTTTCATGGCATTTGCAAAGATGCGTATAATGTGCCAGTAATTAATTTTAAAAACTGAGTTCCGAGCTCAAAACGCCGACTTTAATGATAGTATTAAAATACCTTATTTTTTGTTTTTTTAACAATTTAAAATAAAAGTGTAGCTCGTTTTTGGTATTTTGGCATTAAAGATACCGGATTTTTTTGCATGTTTATGGAGTGAAATTTTTAAAAGTGCTAAAGTACACTTTAAGAAATGTCAAATTCTCGTGGCAGATTAAAGATTATGTCCAAATTTGGAGTGGCAAGCATTTTGGAATGCAAAACAGTTGATAACAGTAAATGAAGCATGATAGTTGTTAGTGTTGTTACTGAATCGAGAGATTCGCGAGTCACGTGCTTGGCCCTGATAGAAAAAAATATTTTACGCAAAAACATGCGTGACAAATCTTACGGTATTCATTATAATCTTTAACATCACTGACCACTAGTGCAAAATGTTCTGAAAATTTGAGTAGTGACTTAATTTTTTTATAGTTTATTTTATTGGAAATTAATCTGGTATACGTAGTCGGTATTTATATACAATATATAACATTTTTTGGAAGTTTACTTCTACTAAAGCTTATTATTAAAATGTCACTCAAATTCATGTTGACATTTATTTAAATTAATTAGTTTTTACACGTGTACGATTTCGTTATGTAATTAAAAGCTCATAGGAATACTGTAGTGTTCAGTAATCAGAAGTAACGAATTACTTACCACAGATTATACCAACTACCTCGACTTTACGTAAGCGTAATTGCCAAGCCATTTTATTGTCTATGTCTAATTTAAATGTCAAATTAGAAGTAAATTAAGATTTTTGCAATTTTATCAAGTTTATAACTGGCAAGTTATAAAAGAGATATACTTTCTAATTTATTTGAATTAAGAATGATCGAGTAATACGTCAAAAGTTGGGTAAACCACTTTGATTACGAAATTATTCTAGAACATACTAAAAAACCAAAAGAAAGACCAATGCAAACTGCCAGTAAAGTTACAACTTGTGATGCCATTTACAAAACTTTGCAGGCTGGTGACAAAAAACAAAAGATTCCAGATCCGAAATTCGAAGTTCGCTTCCTGCGACTGTTTTTCAAGTGTCAGCTATCGGAAGATCAAAGAAAGACATGTTACTTTATTACTCTGGGGGAGGATGGGGTAACTCTCGATATATTGACAAGTTTTGACACCCGTCCGCGATAATAAATTTTACAATCCACCCCCGTTTCCCCCGATACAGGATGTGCTTAAACTTACGGAGCGAGTAAAAGCATTTCGTTAAAGGGTTCATTCAATTAGTTTTGATCTTAGAACTCAATATTCCCATCGATATTTTGTCATTATAAAATAAAATTCACTTGAAGCTATATTTAATAAATCAAGCTTGAATTGTGACCATAGTAAAATAAACAAAAGAACGTATCAGTTTCATACAGTGTTTTTCTACTTTTTATGTCGCGATAGTAAAGTTTAAATAGAGTTACACCCTGTAGCGGATCACACACAGAGTCAATAAAACTCTTGGTTTCCCTTTCACACTATTATCCGATCCTTTTGAAGTTTTTAAAACCCCGACGGGAACTAAATTGAGTGGAGTTACGCTGGATTGGATGTCTTTGACGTTAAAAGGCGTATGTATATGATTTTTAGACACACGACGACTATTCAATAATGACTTGAAATACAGATATCAAAAGACTTATGTGTGTTAAAGCAATAATGCTACTTAAGGCCTTTTTGGCTTATCTCACCGTTTTAATAGTAACGATTGATTGGTAAAGGGCGTAAGTGCGCTTAGGCATCGATGCTACTTTTTACCTTTTTGTTTTGTTGGTGCGGCAGACAGAAAATTGTAAATGAGAAAAATATGCAATTGATACAAATTGCCTTTGCCATCATTGGAGCGAAAACAAAAAAAGCACGCGTCTAAGGGGAGGCGATGGAAACAAATTAATAATTAATTTTCACGAGTTCGTTCGCTCGTTTTGTTCGGAATTCGTTCGAAGTTTGAATATTCGTCTCCATGTTGTCGATTTTTTTTTTCGTTTTCTGTATAGATTGTCGTTTGTGTCCACGTGTAACGTAAAGTGACGTATGTTTCGATTTTTTATTGGAAAAGCGTACCTTTGACTTTCATTTTGCTTTTTAGAGATCGTTAAGAGCGTGCAAAATAAGTTTTATACCATGAATTCACCAAGTTCTAACGAAGAATCAGTTTTAAAAATGACAAAATTAATTTCGTTATAAGCGTTTGTGTTTATAGGCAATAGTAATTTAGTTTCAAATATACCACCAAAGCGTATTAAGTTACGCATATCACAGTATTTTAACTGCACACATATTTTATCAAAAGTCAATACATTACGTACCTTGAAGAATTATTTCCGTGTAACAAACGCACTAAAATACAAGATTTATGCGTCTTGAATATTATTATTAAACTCTTCATGCGGGCGCCATTAAAACTTAATACCAACATTAATTTTACTTTATGTTATTTGAATTATTTTATCTTTCATAAATGTTCAATTGAACGGCACTTCATTACTACAAACTTACGTTATACTTTTGCTGTCGAAAAATGACGTAAACGCCACTTGTTTATTTACTATAGCGAACACCATAAACATTTTTTAGAGTAAACAATTCTGAAATTAATAAGCTCTTTAATAAAGCAATGATAATGGGTCACTTTACGTACAAATTTGCATATTATGGTGACCGTTTTCGTTCCTTCCACGAGGTACATTCAGAGCCAAGAACTACATATCAGGTCCATTTTGTTTAAACATTTGGGAACCTGGCAATGTGGCAGTAAGAGTATCGCGAAAAGGCGAAACATTGTTTGCATTTATAAATAATAGTGTAATAAAATTAATGATATCTATTAAACGAAACCAATAAAAATAAATATCCTTCGAAAATCATTAAAATTATTAACAAAACTGACCGCGATCCTTACGAGCCGATGACATAAATAAAAACGTTTTACTCCTCAATAAATAACAATAAAAACTACATAAAATAGCTTTAGTTCTGATCAATAGGTACGTATCAACCATTTTACAACTTTTACAGCCGTTTAACGACCCAGTAATGGGAAGCCGAAAAACCCAATTTAACTTCATTAAGTGCTCGGAAAACAATAAAATTATACATTATTGGTTTTCGTTTAAAAATCACCTTCGATGCTCGTGAGATAGTACCAACCTAAATCTACGACAAAGAAATATAAACCTTATTTTGTTTTATTCACTGTACAAACTTAATTAAGTCGTTAAAAACAGCGCTAAAATTTCAGTACTTATAAAAACTATACGAGAAAAATCTTGTTCCAAATTCGCCACCGGCATTAAGGGATTGGTATTACACATCCTTGCATATACAAATCGATCCTTTCACACTTCGAACAAAACGGCCGCGACGGTTGATTTCCGTTCTTAATTCGATTTTTACTTTTTTAGCTTAATCAAAAGTTTGAATAGCGAACGAGTAATCCGAAACTCGAGTTGTCGATAGATTTATTCGATAAGTGATCGTTTGAAAAGGATATCGCTTATCGAAGCCTCAATGACTTAATCGGGATTTTGTATCTTAATTTAAATTTGGAGTTATTAGCAGGGCCCGTACTTTTCATGCCGCTGATGCAAAAATGACGTCACGCTACATAGAGTATGATTTCAAATACTTCTATTGAAATTATTAACCATTAGTCGTCAATCATTTAGTCATGTACAAATGAGTTAAGTAGGTAATCTATTGACTCGTAGAAAAATAAATACCTTTTTACTTGATACGTAAAACGTAAATGAAACTATTTGTTTTGTATTTCATGTCGATACATACATTTTATTAAATGGTATTTATTGTTACCACATTTCAAGACGTAAGTACAAAACAGAATTCCTCCTCTCTAACTTAAAGCACACAATCCTTCTTGCTTCAAATCCCGTACAGAGAAAATCTACGACATCTTCGTTTTCATACGTCATGTCGACGGTCCCTACCAACAAAGTCGGATCTGCATTTTTGCCATTTTCGTTTTATTACAGTAAAGTAATTTTAAAAGTGTCTTTTTTCATATCACATTTAATTTTTTATATTTTTCTATTTATTTTCTAAGATATTCAAGGTAAAAATGTCGGATGTTAGTAAAGCTTCCATTTTATATAGTCGGTTGTGACGTTGCGACATTGTTCGCGGGGAACGGAGGGGGAGCGACGCCGCGGAACTGCCAGTTACCACTATGTTACACGGAGGAGACGACGATTTGCACGCAACATCAAAAAAATGTTTAACTGCGGTTTATACTCTACAATGGCAAGCAATAGGTCAAAAAGGATCTTGCGAACGGCTTAAGTTGCAAACCTGAATTCCACGCCGTGGAAAAAGGAAAATCTTAACATTTAAATTCCAATCGCAACGATCGTTCAAGGAGTTACTTGGTAAAATAATTGTTCTACGTACCGAGTTCGTATTTTTTTTTAATAATTACTGATTGACTTTTAACAAAGTGTATAATTTTGTTTAAAAAAGGGGCTTTCTTTACTTTGGTTCCATTATTGGGTATCTCCAAATAACACTGTCAGATGTGGAAGTTACGACATTTTTGATTATAAATTTATTGGTGTTTTATGTCAGATGTGGCACATCCGACATTTTTGCTTGGAAACTATATTGTTCCTAATGTTGGTAGTGGTAGTTATGACTATATTAATTGCATGATAATACGTTTAATACGTCGTAAGTAGTACATCCAACTTTTTTAATTGGACGCTTCGTTGCTGCGTCAATGTCGTAAGAGTAACATACCACAGTTTTGATTGTATGTTGGATTTTTTTTTGGTTGTAAGTGACACAACCAACAGTTTTATTAGTAGGTACGTTGTCTTATAAATGTAGTAAGTGCATTAACCGATGCAGTTTGATTGTTAAGAAGAAAAGTAAATGATTCTTGTATGTATATCACAATAAAATGTTTGTTTGTTTGACAAGTGTAGGCTAAACATAAATTTTAAATTAAATTTACAGAAAATTAGTCAACTAATTAGGAGTATTTTTTGATTAGATTCAGAACATGCTTTAATAATAATTTTAAAAATGTTATTTGGTACTTGTTTAAAGTAACCGTGAAAAAGCTATTCTGAAACACAAGGAGGAAGAGTTTATTCAATTACAAGATTTATTGGACGATGTTTTTAATAACGAAAATTAAGTTTCCGTGCCAGATGAAGATGAATTGGATAATTTTATAACACGGACTTTTTTTCTAAATGCGACACACCAGGAAATCGTCCACGTCCAGAGCCAGAAGACTAACTATGATTTCCGGGTTAATTTCACCAAGTGATGGTAACCAGACCGCAGTGGTGTGATAAAATTTGGAATTGTTGATAGAAAAATCACCCTAAATGTCTTCAGATAATAATATAAGCACCATTATTCAATCACATCTTAACAAAAGTTCTTAACAGTCGTTTGTCGGATGGCAACAAGGTGCGCGCCTTCAATGAGTGGGTGATGCCACTGCTCACTTACTCCTTTGGCACACTAAGGTGGACTCAGACTCAGCTGAACGCCCTGGATAGAAGGGTCCGTCTACTGTTTAAATCACAACGCATGTAGCACTGACGTTCAGTTCGTCTTTTATGCGATTATACAACCCGCGGAAGTGTGGAGGTTGAGGCATTTTGAATGCTAAGAATCTCTATAACTGTGAGCTGTGGAATCTCAGGGATTATTTCCCTGGCAATGAGTATGGGATGCATCGTCATGTGGTTTCAGTAGACAGAAGCCTTTCGCCTCTCTCGTTGGCAAACGAGAACTGGCGCAAATCAACGGTGCTTAGCACTGAAAACCGCAAGAACGTATAGAAGAGGAAGGATTTGCATAAGCGCTTCTACAGGGCCTGACGTAGACTTTTAAGAGTCCGCGAACTGGCTACGATTTGGAGATTTTGTCTGTGCAATTGCTGACGGGTCATAATGACAAACAACTACCGGAAATATATTCTGAAGGTCAGTACCGTCGAAATTTGTCGAGCGTGCCGTCGTCCTGGTGATTCCCTCAAACATTATCATCTCCGGTTGTTCTCATTTTGCCAACGGCGAATATTTGCACAGACATAACCTCGTAGCGAGGATAACTTGCTCTTCAATATGGTCATGTTGAGTCCGAAGTACCGTGCTATAAGTACACACCAGCGCCAGTTCTCGAATATGGTCGTGCTACGTTCTATTGGGATCGATCAGTCATCACGGACAGGACTATTGTCGCCAATTTTATTTTTGTTTATGTTATTCCTTGTCTTAAGTTTTTAAGCTCTTAAGTTATCTTGCTGGGCGCCTTAGCTGACGCTGTAAGTCCGCAAGAATTTTTTTAAATAAATAAACCAAAAACGTATTGACAGAGCAATGTCAACATCGGGCAGTGCTCGTCGAGGTCTCGATCTGGCTGACAAGGACAAGCTCAGCAAGAACCTTGATTTGGCTCACGAGGTGACTGCTATGTGGGATGTTGACTCGACGATCATTGTCCCGATAGTTGTTTCGGCGAAAGGTCTTATAGCGAAGAGACCAACACCTTAAGAGACTCTCACTAGATGGTTGGATCAAAGGCCACAGAAAGCAGTACTCCTCAACACGGCACGTTTAGTGAAGAGGTTTTCCCTCTCTGCAGCCCTAACCACCGGTAGCTTGAGCCCGGCCCCGCTGCCGGCGGTTTCGTAGGTAAGGTTTTTTTTTCATTAGTATTGTTTTTTTACTTTTATATCTTAATATTTATTGTAAAAAACGTAACCTACTGATTTAAAATAAATATCCAGAATTATTATAATAAGTCAGAAATCTTTTAGTGTAATAAATTAATAAAACAATGCTTATTTCATCTGGAAGTTAAATTTAAATCGTAATGGCTAATAGGTATTTATTATAGTACAGTCAAGGGTAAAAATAAATATACCCGCACAAAGTCCCAGAAGTATGCACACGTTAACTTTATTGCTGAAATAATAAGGTCTGTGTACGTATTTTTGAGACAAATATCGGTAACCTTGACTGTACTGTCAGATCTGTCATGGTAGTTGTTTTAAATTTGATTTTACAAAGTAGAATTTAAGTGATCACACATAGTTACCACAAAAAAATATTCACTATGCCCGTGTAAAAATGTCGCTTGTGACACAACCGACAAGTTATACGGTCACTATGTCCATTTCAAAATGTCATTTGTGACACAACCGACAATTTATACAGTTTGAAACCCCAACAAAACTGTCGTATGTGTCACTTCTGTCAAATTTTGCTCATGATGTTCCGGTTAAGAATGTAACATATCACGTTTCAACAGCTTCCAAAAAGAAAAACATGTATATTTTTATGCATAATTCACAGTAACCTATCAATATATATTCTCGCCAAATTTCATGTCAATATTACATAATATGTCCATAATATAGACAAAAACGTCTTAGATTGATCGTACTGAAAAGTAACAGTTTTGCAGATCCGACTTTGTTGGTAGGGACCGTCGATGTGATATTCATAATTTGGTGTTTACTGTAAGCCTGTTATTGTAAATTATAAATAAATAAATATAAATGTAAATATATAAAAATACTTTTGTTTTATAATCATTGTTTTGTTTGTTCGCACTATTGGTTAAAACTTCTCTGTTAAAAAGAAAATTTGAATCGATGAACACATTCTCTCTGTTTTTAACCATTTACATAAATAATCAATATAGGTATAATAGTATTTATTTCTCAGAGGTATTTAATAAATAATGATTATGAAGAAATACTTATTGGAATCATACTCTATGTAGCGTGACGTTATTTTTGCGTCAACGGCATGAAAAGTACGGGCCCTGGTTATTAGCATTGTGGGTTTTTAACACGTACAACGTTCCAAATTTTATAAAAGCGGTATTGTGTTTAACGCAAGTGCCTGTTTGTCTATCATTTTAAAACATAAAGGAACAACGAGAGTTATAGATACGTTCTACCTGAAAAATAACCATGACTGGTTCTAATGAAATTTTCTTCATAATTTGAAATTAGATACCTTAAGACCACGCAAGCGAAGCCGCGGATACAAGCAGTTAACAGTATCAAAATGTGTAGCCTAAGCAATAAAAATCTTTTATTGGAATACATTCTTGATATCGCAATCGAGAGAAACGTGGCGTCGTTAAATCAAACGAAATGTGCGGATGCGTATAAATAGGAAAGTGATCAGAACGAGTGACATTCGTAGGATTGAAAAAAAAAACTATAAAAACTCATAAAGTGCTCATAAACACCAAGGAGGTAATAAAAGAGGCGGTCCGATCTCGTCTCTCAGCTGTCGTGCGCTATTTCCGAACGCGTTCGAAAATCGAACGCCATCGAACTACGAGGGGGATATCGTTAGGATTTTAAATTTAGAATGTTCGTTTTTCGTGCTTTTCATAAAAGCAGCCAGTTATCACTATTTATATCTTGTTATATATTAAATTAAATTAAATTAATTAAAACAGTGCTAATATTGCAGTGTTAGGCTAGAAAGCTATGGTCAGACACAGTTGCAAATTAAACGGATAGCCTTTGCCCAGCAGAGAGACTATTATAGGCAAGTTAGTCAACGTTGTTTGTTTGGTTTCCACGCACAATCTGCTGGCTCGAGTGTCGGCTGAAAAAAGAATTTTCACAATAACCTGTGAGTCAATACAGGAAAGTCGTTAAATATTTCACCTGGATTTCATTTCGATTGCTTTCACTAAGTATTAGTTAACGTTTATGACGGATCCAATGTACTGACATGGTAGGTAAGTTAAGTCATTTAAACGTAGCGTGTTTCATTTTACAGTGATCATCCAAAGGTTTCAGGTGTAATGTAACTAAATTATAATATAATGACACCTGTAAAATGCTATTCTACTCAGCGTGTACTTCGGCGATTACGATTAGGAGCAAGTTTCAACAGTCATTTTACTATGCTTCCGTTTTTTTTCCGCCGCTTGCCAACTGGGTGAGTGTCAATGGAACGCGTATTTTCGTTTGAAAATTAATAACCCGCGATGTAGAACCAATTCCATTGTGACAACGATTTCGAAAGCATTCCAATTGTTTCTATTTTTAATTTTAGAATATTTTTTTATTGTTTCTTTTTGTCAGAACGGATCGATTATGCGATGTTCGGATGAGAGATACACGGTTGTTTCGTTTTAGTGCGGGGACGATTGATTGCGATGGCCTGATTTTTGAGGTGCAGTTTCGAAACAGTTTTTCCTGTCAACAAGTTTCTTAATAACTCAAGTATTTGGCGTCAAAACAATCTGTTGGAGAGTTGATATTATTTATAACATTCCAGTTATAATATCTTAAAGATATTTTGGCTTTATTTACTGTTTATTAATGTAACAAATCATGTAGTTACACATGAGATACTATATTACATAAGTGACTTTACATAACCTCAAGTTTTCTACTGATTTCGTATAAACCACGAGACACATACGATACGTTGTAAGTCTTTTAATTTAAATTAGCACAATGCACTTTATGTTAAGAATCGTTACATTTTCAGGAAACCCCAAGAAAATTCAACCCCTAATTACTATCACGTGTGGAGTTTAACAAAGGTAAGGCCCTACAGGTAAAACAATTGCAAGTAAACAAACATCCGTTTCGAAATTCGTATCTTCGAACAAACGAAAAACGGTTTTACTTTCAAATAACCTCTGTAGCAGATACCTTATTGATAAGAGCAAAGATTTGTATCTACTACTATAGTTGAAGTTTAATAGTTTACCAAAGTAAACAAACCCAGTGACCGCCTGACAGCGGAGTAGCCGATACAAATCCGGACGCGTCAAACCATCGAGTTTGTATTAAACCGTCAGGGAATTTGTAATAACAAGGTTATATCAGAACTTACATTGGAAAGGTAGGATTAGTGGGGATAGGAATTGATTTCCTTTATGGAATTAATTACTGTTTGAAGGAAAACTGAGTTTCATATTTTCTAGTTTATTTCAGTCATTGAAGTTATTACAGAGAAGACTTGTTTTCTCACCTCATTAGTTAGATTTGGGACTAAATAAGGTGATTTAGAAGACAGGCAGATTTTTACTTTTAGAAGTATGTATCTAGTGCAGTAGGTAATTGGTTGATGATGATATGATTATTTAAAAAAAATACAGAAATAAAAAAACTAATCTTGTGACATGCAATTAAAAAACCTTATTATAGTTAATGTGCGATTAAATAAAGGACTTGTTTTCAACAGTAATCGTGCATTTTCCGATTCCATTTCGTAACCGAAATCATTAAATGACAAACATCGTAAACCGAACGGAATAGAACATTGGAACGCATTCTTCTAAATTTAAAACTGAACGGGCGACATATTTTTAAAAGTTCGAACGGCGACACTTAAACTAATCGCTGTTTTCGATTCTAGCTGAGCTTTTGAAAGAGTTCGGTACGTTCTAAATTTGAAATGTTTTCGATTTTCGAACGGCTGCCGTTGCGCGTCAATGCGAATTGTGATGGGATCGGTGTCTTTCAAATGTTTTAATAATGTAACAATCGATTTTTGTTCTTAAACTTAATAAAATTTTCGGTAACATATTGTAGTAAACTCACATTAAAATATACCTAAAGAGTGATTTTCGATTTGATGTTAAAGATACTCTAGTGTCGTATGACGACTAAAAAGCAACAGCAATAAGGTACAAACGACTTTGACTACATTTTTATATCTTCTACAATGTGCAATTTTTTTAATAAACGCATTTATTACAATAAATAATAAAACATACAAATTAGAAATCACCAGTAAAGCATAATCAATTGACATTTTCGTGCGTGCGAGCGGGCGGGATGCGTATCTCGCGAACAATAGTCCCGCTCCCACAGTAGCGTTAGCAAAAACAGAAGCGTGCGCAACGTTTAGCGCTGCGTTGTTAGTGCTGTTAGTACCTATGACAGCTATTTCTTTTTTTTAGCTAGATCTAAGCAATGAGTGTTACGAGCGCAAAAGTTCTCTAGAAATATGTTTGTAGTTTTTATATTACATTGGCATGTATAAATATAAAGTACAAATTCATCGACGTATTAGAAGTACAAGCAGTGTATTAATGTATAGGGTCGCGGGACACACGATATTTGTTCATATTAGGACCTTTATTTTAGAATTTGAATTATTGTCTAAATGTGATGTAGGTGCAAAAAATATTTACGACTAATTTTATTTTTGACTTCTTCAAAAAAACGCGCGAACTATTTTTGAAACGCATTCCATTCCAAAATAACTCAGTGTTTTTGTTCGGACAATACTCTGGTTTTATGTAATGACGCATTTTACTGTAACTGTTATGACTGTAAATACTTTCATGTAATCATCTTGATGATTTTGATCAAACGAAAGCTGTAATTTTTTGGCAATAGCTGACTCTAACCTTGACTTTATTTTTCTAACGGAATGTGTATCCCATGCGCCATTTCTTGTTGAATTTTATTTTGTACAGTTTATTATTATTTTGAGGGTCAAAAAAGAGGTTGAGAGGGATCATAATATCACATTAAATAAGGAAATAATAAAGAATAAAACTTTGGTGCATCCATACGTGTTTCGAAATCAAAAGCATCATTTTCTCAAGCTAAGTCACGACATTGCCAACCCTACAGCATCGATAGCGATCAGTCAAACAACATGTCGAATGACATTTTCCTTGTAAAATTGCCACCGACATTTCCAAAGAAAATCTACACTCACCCTTGAAACCTGTCACTCTTATTGGTTAGCCAAAGAGCTGATATTAGAATGGCTTTTGTTTTATAAACAGCATTGCATAGATGGTATTATAGCACAATGTTTAGATCGCTCTCACCAGCTCGGAAGCATGCATGTTGTTTGCTTGAACTTTGTGTCGACCGATTTGAGAATACGCCCCACGCGAGATTTCGCAATAGTATGAGAATGAATTAGTGGCGTTCTTTGCATAGACAATAACATTTCACAAGAAATTATGGAATGAAATTTGAATTAAATTGAAATAAAGATCATAGATTAATAATAAGTGCAGCTACTGAATTGTCCAGTTCTCTAATGATAATGTGTGGCAACTGAACTGGTCCATAATTTTGTTCCCCTGAACCTTATTGATTCGTCACTCAAATCGGAATAGCCTCTCATGAGCTCACATTTTACTCTATAAATATCCAAACTTTAACGATAATCATAAATTTAAACAGATTATTTTTAACTTAACACTTAATTCTAAATACATCTGTACCAGTCGTTTACCGTAATGTTAATCGTAAATCTCGACCGTAAACGATATATCGATGGATAACTAATCGACACCAATCGATAATTAATCGACGATTTTAGTGATTAAGCGGAATGTTCGATGTCGAGCGAGCGACCGTTTGTTTCGAATTCCGAATTCGAATTTGAAGAATTGCGCCTTTTTATCTTGGACGGTGAACTTCGATTTTTGAATTTTGTGTGGGTTGCTTTTTAATTGTGATTTATTTAAGTTGATTGTAATCAATATTAAAGACGTTGACGTGTCTACATTCGATTAAACTCGCTTTTTATACAGTTTTTTTTAATGAGATAATTTTTTTAACGCAATGAAATACAGCTCAAGTCGGTTAAAAGTAGTAAAAATGATAATTCGATTATATGATTATAATAAAAATAAAACTTTTATGTACATTATATTTGCAAACTTTGCAAAAACTTTATCATCATCGACCTTTACCAATGAAAAGGGTATCATTTACCTTTTTTATTGCTAAAGTAAAACAATTCGATAGCAATGTCGTCATCTATCATCGTTAGCCGCTGTATCGATGGATCGCGTGATCGAGCCTTAAGTGAAAAAGGCAAAGCGTGCGTTGGACTCGCGCGCTGAGGGTTCATTCACTTTAACTGAATAAAAGCTTGTACGTAACGGTTTGAGATCATCCCTTACGAGCTTTGCATTTGGCAAGAGCTAATGAAGAATTCAGGATTTCAAAATGATCTCTAGTTCATTAGACCATTACAAACGACCATACAACTAAGGCGAGACATTCAATAATCTCAAAGAAGTGCCAGCCATTATAACTCGCCTTAAATGACACGACCTTTTTCTCGAAAGCAATGCTTATACAACCTAATACAAATGATTATTGTATGAAGTTTTAATTAAATCAGCAATAGCATGTTAATGAATTGTTATTAATATATTCAAGTTAGGATTGCAAAAGATTAGCATAATCTTAAGTCGAGCGAATTCGTACCGATTTTTTGTTGTCACCTTTTGAATGCAAGCTAATAGAAAATGCAAAAGCGTGTCTAGAAATTCTACAACTTTTTCGTTCTGTAATGTATTTTGTGTCTGGAAATGTGAAGAATTAACTATTTTATGAATTTATTTTGACGCTTAAACTAGTAGTTTTTTATTTCAAATTTAAGGAGAAAGCTTGCATACAAGCAAAAAACATCCAAAATGATACGAACTACAGTAGTACCTACTCGTACGTATCGTTTAGGATGTTTTTTTACAATAAGTAATTTCAAATACAAGGTTACCCAAAAAAAGGCTGTTCTTGCAGGCAGAAACTGTAAGAAATCAAATAAAATTAAGCTAGAGGCATCATCGATTTATGATAGAAGTGAGAAACATGTATGTGTTCTATATCTTAGCATACAACTATCAGGACAGAAAATAATTATTTAATGTTTACCTCATACGGGTTTACTTTAGAATATTCTACCTGTAATTATCTTATTAGCGGGCAAAAAGCCATCGCAGAAAATGTGGAATTTTACCGCACGAACGCTCTGGCAAAAACACTTAAAGCCCGTATTTAAAAATCGATTGCAACCAAAAAATTGTCACTGACAAATGATTCGAACGCCTTGCGGTCGAAATTACGAATTCAAATCTTCGAATTTCGAACAAAAACCGCCATTAGGTTTTTTGGCCTGTCGATTTTCGGGGCTAATCGGGTTTTTTGTCGATCGGCCTAATCGATGCGGCACTAATTCGATTTGCGCCCCTCCCACCGGCGTAGAAGGCGTAACCTATCGATCGTCTAGCCGGATCGTTAGATCGATTTACGTTAATCGCGTCGAATTTTGGAAGCGGAAGTAGGTATACCGCGTCTATGTACGTTGACGAGTACTTCTCGATAAGTTGGTTAGTAAAAATAAGAATAAAGAATCGATTGCGGTTGAAGTGGAGGGGCATTCAAATGATGCTGATGGTTTTTTAATGATATTTTTCACAATCGGACGATCATTGACGGTTATTAGGCGAGCGCCTCGGGCGGTGGGAATCGACTCAATCTAGCCTCAAGTTTATTATATATCGATTATTTTGTTGCGACTTATCCAAGATGGCGTTTGAGATAAAACGAAAGACGTATTTATAAGAATAAAAAAATGGGTATGCTACAATGTAAAAAACTTGTAAGCTGTGGTTAATTCAATGACTGACGACAAAATTTCAGGTGTTGCAAGTTATTATTTTACAGCCCAAATAAACATGAGGTTATTGAGGTTTTATAGGCCTTAAGATGCATTCCGTAGTGAGTATTATAGAATAGAATAGAATACCTCTATTTCACGCAACGAGGCCCATATTAACATACCTTACAGACTTATTTACATAATAATATAAAACTTATAACTAACACATAACTACTTAACACTTTTGCAAAGTCAGCTAGCCGGCGGTGGCCACGAATTCACCAAAACGACAATAAAAAAAGCGTGAAGAACATTATGACCATAGCATGGATTCTAACCTAATTAGGTGCTTCTTACCCAAAAGCAATATAACGGTTATGGCAATTGTAAACAAAATCAAAGAATTCGTCCGATATTTTTAATAATTTAATAATCGTACGTCCACGCATCATCCCCATCTATGACAGAAGTCGTGAGTAGATAATGTGGTTAAAGTTAACTCAAGGTTCAACATTAAAGTTCAAGTATGACGCTTACCCGAGCGTGTCGCTACGGGTTAGCGTAATCGACGCTTAACGATAATCGCTCGAAACAATCGATTATGGTTTTTTATTCAAGTTGATGAGGTTTTTTTTGACAGATGGTTTCACGAGTTCCTACGTCTATGTGATATAGTTTTAATTTTCTGGTGTTAATCAAATTATTGTGGACTTATGCTACACTATAAGCCCTAATCTATAATTTGCGCAGTATGAGTATAGGACATTAATATGTATTTAATTGTAGATTTTTTCATTCAACGCCCTACGTTATGCCAAAAAAAACAGAATACACAGACGCTAAGCTACCATATCAAGTCACTTGACTTAGATTCCAATTTAAAATTTCTTTAATAATTTGTAGTCTCCAAAGCTTCAATATAGTGCATCGAACTTTAAAAAAAGTTGACATATTTGCGATACTGGCCGCTCCCGCCGTAAAAAAGCAGCGGCCTTGCGTCTATCCCGCGACCCGATTTGACACCGGCCTGGGAAAGCGCGCGGCTTTTTGCCCAAAACGGGACACATTCCTGGCATCAAGGTTGTGGGAACCGATCGCATACCGAGGCGTAGGGAAATGCTATCGGCGATTAATTGCGTTCGAAATTCGAATTCGCTAATAGGCCAGTGGGATTATTAGTGAAAATCTATTAGTGAATTCTTGCTAACTGTAGGTAACAACCACGTCCATCACTTTATTCATGCTGACTGAATTGAATTTTGCCATTTCCGTTTGATTTAAATTGTATTTGAGAAAAATACTATAAATATTAACCATGTTAGCATTGATATGTTATTCATTCGATGTTTAAAGTTTCAAATAGGTAAATCCATTATACCGTTCCGTTTATAAATCGAACCGAGCCAATAAGGATGAGTAATTTTGAAAATTCGTTCGATATTCAAACGGTCACCTGTCGATTACAGAACAATAAAGTTTGCGATTCTAAGGCCGTTTTTATAGTTGATAATTGTTAGTTTTATTAAGAGCTTCTTTGAAATGCCCTTAGCGGTTGTTAAGTATGGTTTTAAACGCGCGCCGAGATGGGTGGCTAATGGTCCATTTATGGCTATTGGTTTTGATAGAAAACTATATAAAGTTTTACTGTCAAAGGATGACGGAATGGTAATGGAAAAGATAATTGACTCTTATCGTTGTAAGAACTGTCCCTATGTAATTTCAAACGTCGGCACTGGTTAAGGTTCAGTTCAGCAGGTTTTTCCTTTTAGTAAAGTTTCTTGAGAATGTTATAAAGCAGTTATTCGACTGCATCTGCTTGTTAATAATATGTATTTATTGTACTATAGAATAAATTAAATTTACCTAGCGTACCTACTCATAAAAACTACATGCAACCCTCATAAAAATTAGTCCTCCCCGAATCGATAAGTGCAATTCGTGGCACGGCATATGTAAATTTGAAATTCGAATGCAAAATTACCTTTTTAATCAATGTACTTACTGGCCAGTAACAATACTATCGGCGCGCATTCAAATGTATACTATCTGTGGAAGCATCATCCTCGGATGAATATTTATTCCACATCGCAATTTTAATCCCTATTGTTCATATTTTACTCGAGTAATATCGGGAATATGTTTGAATTTAGAATTTGACGTTGGCGGTTGGGATTTCGAATGCGCGTGGCTTTTATTTTTGTTGTAAGTTGTAATGAAGTTGGATTAACGTGTATATTTTTTTTTGTATTTTTTCGTAGACACAATAGTCCAGAGAATTTTGTAGTTATGCCTGCAATTTCTCTGCCTTCTGTCATAACCCTATATTATTAATGAAGATAATATGGTTGTCAAATCATATCTGATCGATGGATTGAACGTAATTTGCGACTATTACGTATGCGTGTAATTAGCTTATGTCTGACACCGTGACAGCAGTCAGTGTCACCGAGGCATAGATCACTAGTCATTAACCGAGCCCGATAATGTCGCTATTGTACTGCTAATTGAGACAAAAACTTGTTTACAACGTTTTTTATCTGCAACACGATTGGTTCCGTATTGATCACAAGTGTGTTCTTTTCAATTTTAAAATTAGCTTTGTCGATTTTTATTTATTTATCAAAAATTCATATCGCGTCAAAAATTCGTACGAATTTTTAGAGAAGATAACGAATCAATGTATTAATGAATGCATAAAACCTACATCCTTCTATTTTCCGCAATTTCCTGTTGCATCTTATAGATAAGTCGTATTAAACAGATACAGATCTCAATTGAATAATGTCGTAATATGAACGATTACTGATCTGATATTAACATACTGAACAATGGACGGACAAAACCACATGATAATTGTAGTGAACAAATACAGGAGACGCAGCGACAGACACACCTACACATTTGCCGTGTCTTACACATGATATGCAAATAACCATTATGAAATTGTGTTACGTTTTATTACGAATTTTTTTTCGAATTCGAATAAAACTCGATGCGAGTTCGATCGAAATTGTCACATTCCTACTATTAAGTAAGGCACCTCAAGAAGCTAATTTAAAAAAAAAAGTAATTTTATTTACACAAAGCGATCCCCGTAACATACCTTTATAGGTACTATAATGTTGACGTGATCAGATATTAGCATACGAAACAATAGTTAGTTAAACAATAGATATAATTGAGGTGGTATCGGCCGTTAGAAATCGTTCAGTAATTTGCAGGGGGCGAGGTTAATAGCTGTAATGTGAAATTGCTAAATTGATTTCGATAGTGTCTTTGGTTTGTAATAGGCGACCCAGCCGTTAGTGGTTTGATTAAAGTTGTTTCAATGATTTGCCCTTTAGTTCCTACACGCATAGAATAATAATGTTGGGTATTAGCAAACACCTGGAGATGTAACTAGGCAACTGCCGTAAAAGCGAAGCAGAATATTGATGATGAAACACGTGTTTAAAATGTTTGCTTTAATTTAAATAGTACATTTTGATACAAGTGCGGAAAGTATTTCATTTTACACGAGTCCCGAAGTATCTTGGCCCGAGCTGCAAGCGAGGGACAAGACTCGGGACGAGTTAAAATGACAGTTCCGCACGTGTATCAAACGACGTTTTTTAATACATTTGCGAAAAAATATCAATGAAACAAAATAAATCAGTAAATAAAACTATTACAAGAGACAATATATTACCAATATGTCGTGTGATTCTGATCTTTACTAGACTGAACTTACAAATAGGACTGTCCTATCAAGTATGATCCAGTACCTTGCGAGTTAAGGGTTCAAGTTAGGCTGGTGATCAATCAGTGAGTTGCAAGCTGCACCAGCCCAACTTGAACCCTTAACTCGCAAGGTACTGGATCATAATTGATAGGACAGTCCTATTTGTGAAGTTCAGACTAGTAAAGATCAGAATCACACGACATCATAAAGCTCATCTCATCATACACGCTCGCCTAAATTACTTCCGACACTTGACCGACCTTGCCTCCGAAGCCCGGGTTCAAATCCCGGTAACGGCAGATATTTGTGTGATGAGCACGAGTATTTGTTCCTGAGTCTTGGATGTTTTCTATGTATTTAAGTATTTATTTCTCTATCTAAGTATGTTTATCGTTGTCTAGTACCCATAGTACAAGCCTAGAGCTTAGTTTGGGACTAGGTCAATTTGTGTGATATTGATTTATTTATTTATCTTTTTCAGGTGAGTTGCTAGATAATTATAATAAGCATCTGTGTAACATTAATCCTTTCCATGGTTCACTTGCTAGTCTTAAAAAGTTAGTAAAATTTATATTATTTTAGTACCTATCCTATATTCTATTTTTGTCACCTACGCTAAGGCTCATGTTATCTTTTAGCTATCCTTCGCATTATGTTTTATGTGTATTAATTAACAAAACTTAAGCCCCCTACTTCACCATACCGACAACGACAGCTGACATTTCAGTATGCAGGACGCAGATATTATGAAACTCAGTGACGTATCAGCGTGTTAACTTTGCAATGTATATCGAATTGTCATCTGTCACGTGACATTGTCAAGATGGTGAAATAGGGAGCGGATCTTTCTAAACTTATGTTTTTTTATATGATAATGAGAAGGCACAGTAGCACTCAGGCCACCTGATGGTAAGTGGAATCTGAGACCCATACCCATTTGAATTCTCAAGACTATAATCCTAAGACCTCAAATGCGTTGCCAATCCTGAGGACTAAGATGGAATGCCTCTATGTTAGTAATTTAACCGGTTGTGTTATCCCCACACCGCAACACAACAATGCGAACACTGTTACTTGGCGGGTGGTTAATGGAAGGTGGCGATCCGGACGGACCCTGCACAGGGTCTTACAACCACTAAAAACTACTATATCGCATTATATGACCGAAAGTGTTCTTAAAAAAAAGTTCTGAAAAATTGGTATTTTTATATTTTTCCTTCCAGCCAGCTTCAGTTTGACCACCTATCGTTAAGCAAATCGAAAACGCAAAACGAAATCGAATATATCCGAGAAAGTATCGGATGTACGACTACTGGTATCTACTGGCTTCCCAATTACCTGTTGCCAGAACTGCGCAAGTAGATATATCCTCTCCTTCTTGAAGAGCCAGTCCATGGAGTGCATAGCTTGCACCTCTGCCTCCAGAGCGGGCAGACTAGCGCCCGTCGAGTGCATCCGGCCTCGTCACATCCACATCACTGTTCTATGCAATCGCGTGCTCTTTGTCCCTTGTTCCTTTTCTTTTCGTCTATTTCTTTATGCCCTGGAAAAGAAATGGGGTTGTATCGATGCTTTTGTTGCGCGTTCGTGTCGGAACTAATTTGGTTGCGATGCTCAGATTGACAGGCTTGTGAAAAATCGACGCGATTGATTCGGGTTTCGCGTGTTGGGTTTGAAGGGTGGAAAAGTCGGTTGTCTCGAGGTTTGGACCATTTTTCAATATTTTTGTTTATAATAGGTACGTTTTTTTTTAAACCTGATGAAAAGGGTGTTTTTTTAATTCTTGTATCTGCTGAAAGCTGATTTAATCAATGGGTTTGAACTAGGTTGGGGAAAATCTGTTAGGCTGTTAAAAGAGTTATCTGCTCTGAATGTAGAGGGTCGCCATTATTACGGGGGAGGGGGGGTTATTTCATTTATAATTATTAATTACACAATGGTCCTGAAATAAATACTGAAATATGTACAGTTTCGGAAAAAAAGCGGTAGCCCAAATTATATTTTTGGGAAATGAATCAGATTGGGAAACGTTGCACTTAATAATAATAATATCAGGGGACAATGTAACACAGAATTGACCTAGTTCCAAACTAAGCTCTAGGCTTGTACAATGGGTACTAGACAACGATAAATATACTTAAATACATAGAAAACATTCAAGACTCAGGAAAATAATATAGACAAATATTATAAATGTGAAAGTAACTCTGTCTGTCTATTCGTTACGTTTTCACGGATAAGCCGCTGAACCGATTAGATTAAAGGATGGAGATAGTTCGAGTCTCGGGGAAGGACATAGTGTATTTTTAATCCCGAGAAACTTGACGGGTCCTGAGGGAATAGCGATAAATGAGTCCTAATATAGATAGCACGGAGTCGCGAAAACAGCTAGTTATTAATAATTTCAAGTGAGCTGTTTAAGTTTTCAAATATTTGATGCAGTTACCGTTAATTATAACTTCTATCTGATGCTGCACAGCCTACGTTACATTACTTAAACCTTACACGTGACTGGTTACGCTTAGGTAATAACTAATAACCAACGCTTAATTCCAAACTTAATTCTAGTTTAACGCTTTAGAAAGCAACTTAACATGCTTGGTTTACTGCCGTCAAAAATGAAAAAGGTCCTGTTTCTCAAACTATTTAGCAATAGAGACCCACACAAACGGTATTCGAGTCAATACCAACTCCAAGTAGGGTCAAGACAAGACTCACGATCGCGATAGGGATCGAGGCTGATACAAATGATAATTCGCGTACAGTCGCATGTAGTCGAAACACCTAAAAACTAACTTATCGCCACCTAAACAAAGAGCCGTAAACCGCGACTTGTAAATTTGTAACCGCTGCGCAAAGTACAAGCAGAAGCGGGAGCGATTAGCGGAGCGCAATTCAAACTGTGGACTTTATAGGATACGTACTTGGAAATGAAATGTGGTATCTACGTAAATTAAGGGCATTTTCAAAATAAAGTGTACCTCAGTAAAGGAAAATTAAGAAACGTTAACTTTGTCAGTTTTGTAACCAACATTTGCTATACATTTATATGGCTAATTTCGTCACAAAACTGACAAAAGTTAACGTTTCTTAATTTTCCTTAACTAAGGTACACTTTATTTTGAAAATGTCCTTAAAATTTATATTTAATAAAACCATAAAACTCCTGGGACTCCAGGCAAATTGGCAAATTTAGTGGGTCGAAAGACTTAATAATTAAAAAATAAACAAGTTTACAAAGAAAGGATTGGTTACGTCGCTGTTTTTAGTAAATAAAAATTCGACAACAGTGTTTTTTTTATTCATTAACAATATCCCGTTTGTGACTCAAATAAGCGTGCTGTTATATATAAATACAAATTTCAAAATTATTTCATAGTGAATTTAATTTTCACTCCTAGAAAGCCAACGATATCCCTTTTTTAATTACTTTTGATTTCCCCACAAGCGAAATAAAGCAAAAACTAATTAAAAGTCGCTATTCTCTTATCACATGCACCTCCAAGGCGGCCGCTAGGGTTGAACCAGTGAATTACTGGCGTGTCAATCAATAAACATGATAAGTGCGGGACTTTCGTGAGGCGATATGCAAACAGGATTACGCGCCGCACGAAACGCTATCGATTCGAATCGATTCATTAATCGGTTCTAGTTTGGTTTTAATTATGGTTTGAATTTGGAACTATGTAGGTGGCCAGTGTTTTTAAAAGGCCATTGAAGTATTTTGATTAACAACGTGATATCAGTGACGTGGTTATTTAGACGGAGTTTTTTTTCGATTTGAATGTGTTTATTCTACTAAAACTTAACGATTACAGATTTGATTTAAGCTTTGATTGTGACTTTGGCATTAGATCTTTGTTATTTTATAAAACTGCTTGTGTAAAACGGTTTATCTATGTTAATATTACGTATTATCTTCAGTGTTTATTCACTACTCACCCGCAAATACCTGAAAATCCTTGGCTGTATGAGTCATACAGACAGAAACACCCACTTCAAGCTTCACACAACAGTTTGTTATTAGTTAATATTCATTAGGGGTTGGCGATAAGGCGGGACTTATTAGTGCATTGACACGAGTACTTTCATGTGAAGGTAGTTTAAATTTTAATTCAAAGAGAAATTGAATTGTATTTTCTCGATACGTAAAACGCGTTTGTGTAAAAATCGTAATACACGCGTTTTTTAAGTTAAGTGAATTAAACGACAGCTCTAGGTAGAAAGCAAAAATTTATGCCTCGAATTAAATTAAAAAACGGCATAAACTTACTAAAAAAATCAAGATAAGGACCGCTTGGAAATCGAACGAATACCTTTCTCAGTCGAAACGTTTGTTCGAAATTTAAACTCAACGCTAATAGTTTTAAGGAAGTCATTGTCAATACGAATTTCTTATCGACAGATCTACAGAAGCGGTCGCGTGAGCCGACCTCTATTAGCCGACAGGGGGCCCTTAACAACTTTATTTTTCGGCAAAATAAAATTCGGTCAAAAATTAATAGTAGAAAATTACAAGTGTATTAGAATTGTAAATTTGTCGTGACAAGTGGCTTAGATTCTGCTACCATTAATTTTAAAGGAATTTGAAACTGTTATTGTTTTACTTGACTAGCTAACGACGGGATATTTATTTAACGACTTGGCTTAAAATCGTGTTTTGAACAGGTTATGCTTTAATCGAATTTTGACACGACTACCTGATTAGTTACTAAGTCTGATTTATTGGGACGTTTTATCGATAAACGTTTGTCGACGACAAAATTTCGAAGACAGGTGCTCGACAATAACCGAACGAACACGGCCGCAAACAATTTTATCACCGTCATAAATATAACAAAACCTTACCAAAACCCTCACACGGGTGAAACTTTTTAAACACACCGAAGAAATAACGTAAAAACAAACATAACGCTGCATTTATTACACCCATTTAGGAACCCTATAACAATGGCGTAAAGATCACTATAGAAAGAGTTTTTATACCCTAATTCGATTTTTAAATTTGCACAATACAGTCAATACCGAATGGTAGTAAAATCTATCGTGCATCGAAGGAACGTTCGTGACACAAACTTTGCTAGTTTCCTCCCAATCGATGCCTTTTAGTTCTTTTTATAGCTTCAAAACTAATTATTTATACACAATCAAGATCGCGAAAACGTTGCACGAATCGGAAAAATTCTATTCGAATTTCAAATACATCGCGTTTTTTTTCGGCATAGCGTTTCTGCCTTCCTTTTGTTGCCATAGACGCGTTATTGACAACTTTGCACTTTGTGCGATATTAGTCATATTCATTCGTTTTTTCGTTCGAAATCTGTTGCGGTTCTTCGTTTGTGCCCTTTGAGCGTTCGAGTTCTTTAATTGATGAATTTCGTTTTGTTTGTCGCTTTGTTTTGAAGCGAGTGGTTTTTCAACGTGTGCTAAGTGCTTTGCCGATCGGCCTATTGATTTACATGTGAAGGCAACACGTCAATAAAAAACGCCATTCGTTATTGTTCGGCCTTTTTCATCTGCATGATTGTTTTGAGCTTTTGTAGACGCTCAGTCAGGTTTATTATATTAATATCTGTCACTTAGTAACGTCCGAATATCGAAAATTCCGCGTGGGCTGCTCTTACTCAAATTTAAACAAAACCGTTGACCTTTGACTTGCGTAACCCCAAAGCGATGATCGAAGTGAGTAATAAACGTCAGCTTAACAGAATTGACGATTTCAATTTTAGAATAACAATCGAATGACACTTTTAACGTGCGCGCATCACGACACTAACCGATTACGAGCGATTATCGATATCATTCGATACGTCGCGTGTTTGTTTTTACTTTATTAAAAGGCAGGTGTGGCCAGTATTAAGCTGTAGTTTTTTATTTCATGCGTGTTAACTGGCTATTACAGTTGGGTAAAGCATGCCTTTACTTTAATATCATCACAGTAAGGTTGAATATTGTTTGTTTTCTGTTTCCTCAATTGATTGCGAAGTTACTGAGTTGCATGTTAGAAAAAGTTTGCTCTTTGTAAGTTTTGCTAGCGCCATCTATTTTCAGCCTAGTGTCGGCTTATGTTGTTGATCTTCTTTTCAATTTAAACTCAATAAATAACTTTACTTTAGAGCGGCGTGAGACAAAATTATTATTTTAAAGTAATTATTAAATGAAAAAATATCGAAATGTCTTAATGAAATGTACAGTACCCTATGACATATGCTTAATAGTCATAAATACATCAAGAAACACTCTAGGGGATAATAATTAGACGATTTATAATCATCTGCGGCTTAAAACAGTGGCATGACATAATTATGTCTTAAGAGGGGGAAAAAAGTTGGTTTATGATCGGTAGCTTAAAAAATATGGGGTTCATTGACGCCTTAGCGTTAACAACAACATCGACTACTTAAAAGAAAGGATGAACTTTTAACACAACTGTCAATATTTTTATCAGATAATGAACTTGATCAGGGCCTCTATTTAGGTGCGTTATAACGATATCGTGTTTGACACGTTTAAGAATCGTTTATGTCACAGTCGCCATTATTGTAAATGACATAAGAGTTATCAAAACGTTGACAATACGGAAACAGGTCAAAAACGATATCGTTATAACGCAGTTGAATAGAGGCCCAGATATGATGAACGTTATATACCTTTTTATTATTTCAGCGTAACAATTACATACCACTAACAATTTAAAATGTGAATCTAAAACATCATGTTTGAAATTCTGTCACATTTCACTCATTTTTTCATAACCTTTCATCGACCCTACACGCCATAAACAAAAAACGCGGCGCACCCTTTATTAGACAAGACGTGTGTGACACTTTAGGCATTTCCGATCCAATCCAGGGGACACCGAATGAAGACGCGGGGTTTTCGTGACGTGATTTAGAAATTTGAATGTTTGTTACAAAATTGTATTCGAATAAATTTAATTCGAAGATTTTTTTAGTTCATTGTTACAATTTAGAACTTTTATTTATGTATACGGCATGTTTTTATTACAAAAGATCGAATCGAAAATACGTTTTTTTGTAGAAAAGCGTCTTAATTTTTACATCTGAATAGAAATTCGTACACTAAAAAAGAACGCGATCGCATCACTAGTGTTGTCAATTTGGGGCGTTCCATTTTTAAATTAAAATACATTCCTTTTTCAAATATGACGGAAGATAAAATCGAACCATATTAAGACTCCCCTCGCGACTTATTTCTGTGCACATGCCGATTCTAATGACTAACGAATTTTCAAATTAAGAACACACTGGCTGGTCGGTTTCTTAATTATAAATTAAATATGAATGTAGTTTGGTTGAATCTCTTTAGGACGGAAAAAGGCTAGGGCTTAAGTGTATTTGAAATATCAACCAAAGTCAAAGTCTAAGTCAAATTCAAATTCACCGTCTAAATATACGCAGTACATCATTACTGTGACACCTGGCGTCATATGATTCATAAGTGACAGCGCGTGCGTTTTGATATATCGAGCTATTTTTATATGACCGTTAATATAATATGTTGCTGAGTATCAAAGTGTTATTTCAATTGGAATGGATCTGTGTGTCGGTTCGAATTGGTTAGGTTAGGTGAATCTGGTGATTGTTCGTCGATGACTAAGACTAACCTAGTTGGTAGTGACCCTGCCTTCAAAGCTAGCGGTCTTAGGTTGGATCTGTGTATAGACCGCTTATCAAATAGTTTCCTGCGACTCCGTCCGCTATGAAGTTGTTTATCTTTGGGATAAAAAGTACCGTATGTCCTTCCCTGGGACTCAAACTATATCCATACCAAATATCATCTAAATGGGTTCAGCGGTTTATCCGTGAAAGCGTAACAAACAGACAGAGTTACTTTCACATTAATGTTAAGTATGGATGATTAATCGTTGTCTAGTATACATAGTGTTATAAAACACTTGTGTGAGATGAAGACTGTTTTTATTTTCAATATGTCAGTAGGTACAAATTGCTGTACTAGCGCTACACTTATTATCTATACTACACATAAGCTTAGAGCTTAGTTTGTGACTAGGTTATTGTTGTGTGAGATTATGTTAAGGAGAAGGCACACGAGCACTCAGGCCACCTGAGACCCATAGACATTTGAATTCTCAAGACTATAATCCTAAGACCTCAAATGCGTTGCCAACCCTGAGGAATAAGATGGAATGCCTCTATGCTAGTAATTTCACCGGTTGTCTTATCCCCACACCGGAACACAACAATGCGAACACTGTTGCATGGTGGTGGTTAATGCGGCATGGTGGTTGGATTGTGGCAGCGATCCGGACAGATCCTACCACTCTGGTAAGTCTATAGACGCAAACGCTACGAACGTTTCTGTTTTCTATCGACTCGAAATGTATGGAATCGACCAAAGCGTTCGACGCGATCTATCATCACTCTCAGCTTATGTGAATCCTATACATTTTGCCGATTTTCGAAAATCGCTATCTTTGCGTTAACTTCCTAAGTCCCCAGGTATAATAGTTAAGTCGAAAAGGTTGCAAATACAATGTTACTAAAATAAGTAGACTCACGAGGACTTGCATCTTGACTAAGGGTATCATACGTTTTTATTTAAATTTTAATCATAACCTCAAAGTGATCTCAAACTACTACTAATGATGTTGTTTTATATCACACCTTCGGAGCCAGTGTTTTTTTTCATTATAGTAACCTACGTGTTAATTTAAGGTATTATCAGTCTATCTCCAAAATCCATACTTAATATTATAAATGTGAAAGTAACTCTGTCAGTTTGTTTGTTACGCTTTCAAGGATAAACTACCGAACCGATTTAGATGAAATTTGGTATGGATATAGTCTGAGTCCAGGAGAAGGATATAGGATACTTCTTATCCCGAAAAACTTGACTACGCAGACGGAGTCGTGGGGAACAGCTAGTTTCATAGAAATAAATTGAGCTGTTTCAGCGTGATGTTGTAACAAACACACACAGACGTGTGACTAGTATAGTTGGTTTACTCCTTAATCGTCGACAATGATTTCATAGAGTATTTTACTTCGCAGAATTTTCATTTCATCGACCAGTTGTAATTTACGGTCACAGGTCTAACCTAACCTAACCCACGTAACCCATGTTTAAGATAACCTAATAAAATTTTAGCTGAAGTTAGCTGTCGATGAAATGAAATTCGGTGAAACGATCCATTCGATGAAATGAGTGTCAGGGATTGAAGGGCAGCCCGTGTTGTGTGAATGTCTTATTTAGTTCTAAGTCAATAGTTTTTGACTCCAGTGTACACTATACGCTGCCAATAGACTCAATCATCTTGAAACGTTGCCAGCGTCGACCATAGCTTTATTGCATAGTTACGAGTATAGTTATAAACGGTTTACATACATCGGAATAGCGCGTATGACTGGCGATGTTGTTATAGTCTGTCAAATGAATGGCATTCTATGCCGTAAATAATTTGTGTTAAATAACAGGACTAAGACTAATGAAATAGGTTTTAGAGGCGACTAAGGGAATAAGGACTTGTAGTACTGTTAGGCGATGGGCTTGCAACCTGTCACTTACACTGGTAAACGTCTTGGCCTAATTGTGCAAAATGTGGTTACAAATTATAAACAAGTATTTTTAGAGTTGTTAGAACCTATTTCTGTATAGCTTTGTCTACTGTACAGTCAAGGTCATAAATATGTATACACTTTAGTACCTTGTCACTTTAATCGCTGTGACAATTTCATATGGCAGTTGAAACATGACGTTAAATAGACAAGGTACTAAAGTGTATACATATTTATAACCTTGACTGTACAATGGGAGTAAAGGCGTGATGTTATGTAAATTAATATCAGTGGACAATCTCACACCATTGGCCTAGTCCCAAACTAAGCTCTAGGCTTGTACTATGGGTACCAGACAACGATAAACATACTTATTAAGATAAATAAATACTCATAGAACACATCCAAGACTAACCACACAAATATTTGCCCACACCGGGAATCGAACCTATGACCGCTAGTTTCGTAGGCAGGGTCACTTCATTTTGAGTTTCATCGACTACTTTGTATTGAAATAATCAACGCGCATCCCAAAACCCTTTACCCAAAAAAACAAACTTTATTTGCTTTAACCGATTTTATACAGTTCGAACATGTGGCAAAATCGGTGCCGATGATCACACCTCTCCGTCTACCGGATAGCTCCGTCTCTGTCTACACCCACATGTGTTGCCCGTGTGTGATCAGTGGACATTGTTTTTTGGACTTTACGAGTACCTAGAATCGATTATTACTGTGTTATTCGATTATTGTCCTACGTTTGATGTGGAGATATAATGATAGATGTGAAGATACGGTGCCAGATGTGAGCAATGTTTTATAGATGTTGAGTTATTAAAATACGTCTCACTACTTCATTTTGCGTACAGAATACTTAACTAGCGACCCTTTCTTGTTTCACTTATTATATATAACCAAATAAAATATAACTTATAGTTAAGAGTAATTAAACTTCCTATTAGTGAAAGAGTTTATAGCCTAGTTGGTAGAGACCAAACAGACACTAACGAGCCTACGTAGGGGTCCCGGGTTCGATTTCCGGTATGGGCAAATATTTGAGTGATGTTGTATTTTTTTGAAGTATTGGATGTTTTCTATGTATTTTTAAGCATTTATTTCTGTATATAAGTATGTTTATTGTTGTCTAGTCCCCATAGTACAAGCCTTGAGCTTAGTTTGGGACTAGGTCAATTTGTGTGAGATTGTCTCTTTTTTTATGCAGTGGAACTATTGCATTAAAAAAAAACCAAGGCATCTTTTTACCAACATAATTATCTTAATTTCACCTAAGCCAATAACTCCACACTGACACTCATACATCTCGATCTTATAGCATTCCAAACCTCCGGCACCAAACACTAGAACAATCTAGAACTTTTACTTCCTAGCGTTACTATCCCGCGTCCGTTACCGACTCGAACACGTGACCGTAACGAGAGAAGGCCAATTGATCGGGCACGTCACGTATTGTTTACGTCGGCAATAACATGTCATGCTACACCCTCGTGGGGCGAGGGACAGGCGGGAGCGGGGGCGGGAGAGGTAGCGGGGGCGGAAGAGGTAGCGGCGGAGTGGGATACCCACTTTGACAGTCCCATGGATTGGTGGTTGCGACTGCCAAAATCCGAACGGTCGTTGTCGGCTCTATGTAAATGTATTATTATGACATGTTCCTAAATGTTAATACTTAAATTCAATGTCTGTTTAGTACCTTAATGTAGTAGTGCCTTAATTACTGGTTGAGCATGTACAAACAAAGTTAGGTACAGTGTAACTTTGTTTATTACGTAGTTATTTTTAAGGGACCAAATACTTAAGAATTTAGTAATGTGTAAATATTGGCATAAATGCTAATAATTGTTACTAAATTGCATTTTTTTTTGATATCAGTGACTCCTAATACCTATGGACTAAATTCAAAGATTTCGGCACAAAAAATGCTAAGAATGGTCTAAAAACATTTCACGGCCAAAATTTTTTAAGTTTTCTCGCCGCCTCTTCTGCTGTGCACCACAAATCCGCTACTATTCCGAGACACTCGCAACTCTACACCTTGTTCTAACACAATAAGGTCTACAATCCCTCACACCCACCGTGAGAAAATATGCCGAAGACTCATTTTAGACGATAAGAAGCGCAATACGATACCATTTCTTTGCTCCACAGTATATTTTATTTAATATTTTCTAAGAAATTCATAGGCATTTCGATGATCAACATAAGAAATAGAATAGGATAGCTTTGATATTGTTTATACTTCCGTAATAAAGTCATTCATTGTTATACCTTGAATGAAAATATCTATTATCTCCTACGTCATTCATGCTACACTCAAGAGCGTTGAAAATGGGTCACGTTCTATGGAAATTCTGTACAAATTGACCCGTTTTTATTGCTGTTGACTTTTTAATAAATGTAAATAATTGTAATGTTTGGATGAAATTTGGCACATAAATAGTTCATGTCCTAAATTGGCATTAAGAGTTATTTTCGTTCTGGAATGTTTGATAGTTAGCGGGAAAATAATAAATTAATGCAACGCGGGCAAAGTTTTGGGAAACAGGCAGTATTAAAAAGAAGGTGGGTAATGTTTTTTGCGGCCTAAACGGCTTAACCGATTTTAAAGAGTGACGTGTCGTTAGATTCGTCTTAACATAGCGAGTGCCATTGGATACTTAAATTTAAAAAAAAAACTATGTCGCGGAATAAAAGTGCTAAACTAACTATATAGACGACATAATCAAAGCATGAAGTCATGTTTTTTAAATGCCTTTTTGTTAGACTTGTTTGATAGCTAACTTCCAAATCCAAAGACATATTTTTTATTATTTTGCACATACCTGGAGAGCTTTCGGTCATCAATGTTCAACCCAAGGCGTCTAAATACTAGGCTAACTGTTATGCCACTAATATAAATGCGAAAGTTTGTATGTTAGTTTGTTACTCCATCGCGCTGCAACTGCTGGACGGATTTTGATGAAATTGGAAACAAAGATAGCTTATACCCTGAAATAAGGTTTGAGTCTGGAAAAAATTAAAGTTACCGGGTTAATAACGATAATCGATATCTACAAAATTGGAAGTGATTTTTTATCGTTCATTAGTAAAAAAAAAATATATTCAGTAGGTACCACTGCTGAGAAGAAATGCTGCAAGAAGCTCCAACCTAGCCTAGCCTATGACAGCTAAAAACAACCTATCTTTCATCATTTTAACTTACCAATACTGTTTTTTTTATCACTTACCATGTCCACTATTATAACGTATTAAGTACAAAACAAAATGGCTCTTATACTGCCTTTTTCTTTTGGAAGGAATTAGTATTAGTACCAATAATGCAAGCAACGCGACTCCTGCGCAGATATCGGGTTCCGCCGGATGTTGATCATACTCTTATCTCGGTCCAAAACCGAGAACGGTTACATTTGATCTCGGATAGTTGTCGATTATAATGCGTGTGAGTTCATTTGGAATTGTGTCGGTATCCCTTTGAAATTGAGCTCGATTTTGTGCACTATTTTAATTATTCTTGGAAAGGTAAGGTAATTAAAATTAGTCAAGTACGAGCCGGACACGAGCACAAAGGGTTCTGTACAGAATAGCACTCTTGGCCCCCATGGCCTGTCTTATTTTTCTTAATGGCAAGTTGATGGCACAGGAGCACTCAGACCACCTGATGGTAAGTGGAATTTGAGACCATAGATTTCTCAAGACTATCCTAGGCCCAAGGTCCAACCCATAGGTAGGTACTCATTAACTTTGTCATTCAGACCCAGCTCCTTCGACAGTTGTGTAGTCAGCGTACCACGTCCTACCAGTAAGACTTACTAGAATTCCTACTGGTAGGACCGTGGTACGCTATGACTACACAAGTACAATAACAGAAAAAACAAGTATTTTAAGTACTTGGGTCGTAATGAGTATAAAACAATAACTGGTAGGACTACGGGCCGTAGTGACTACATGCTTAATTTTTTGTTAGGATATATCGATGTTACTGTCAAGATCAGGATTTTATTCAACATTAATAAATATATATTTTTCTTTGGGCCTTAGGAGGCTATAATTTTGAGACTGCAATCCTAAAACTGCTGTTTGGCAGTAGTTTAATGGATAAGATGGTGGTAGCGATTCGGATGGACTTTGCACAAGGTCCTACCACCACTAATTTTCAATTTCATTTCTTTTTATTATGTTTTTTTATAGCGGCAATACTTAATATGTGATAAATTCTACTGTCTACCTATTACGGTTCATGGGACAGCTCACTGACAGACCGACGGAGGCTTAGAAATAGGGAATCAAATGTGAAAATATGTAAAATACATACATGACATCACGCCTTCATTCCCAGAGTGGGGTAGGCAGAGCTACAGAAATACCAACAACTTTAAAAATACCTATTTATTTATTTATTTATAATTCTGTAACCACATTTTGCACAATCAGGCTAAGAAGTTTACTAGTGTATTAGTGACAGATTGCAAGCCCATCGCCTAACAGTACTACAAGCCTTTATTCCCTTAGTTGCCTCTTACGACATCCACAGGAAGACATGAAGTGGCACTATTCTAACCCGACAACTACACAAGGCGGAAAATACGTGTAAAAGACATGTAATTTTTTGACAGGATAAGAAAAGATATATTTCAAAATTTTAGCCTATACAGGCGGTGCTAGTTTTTAGTATCCAAATAAAGTGTTATCCAAAAATGCCTACCTGGGGGGTTATTATGACATAACTATGCAGTTCTGTTTACGCTCAGAGAAAACGACAGAGCTATATTACTGCCATAGCTCTGTCCTGTACGCTCACCGTAAAATGAACTGCAAAGCTAGCTCCTAATAACCCCCCTGTTATTGGAAACTAGCCCTTCCGGGTTTAAAATCGACATATTCGGTAAAACCATATTGCGTTTGATCGTATTGTTTTCACTCGATCGCCATTACTGTCAAGTAAATACGAGCTATCATAACATTGACAATACGATTACATGTCAAAGTGATGGTTTTACCGAATATAATATATCCCATGAACAATTTATTTTAAGATACGCGTTTTCAACAAATATTCAAATCAAGCGGATCTATAATTTAAACACAACATATCAAATATAGTACAGTCAGCAGAGATAAGAGCCGTGAGACGCTTGGCTGTATAGTACTCTCACAATACTAGAAGTACAGTCTGCATCAATAGCGTCATCTTTCTATATTCTGTAGGGTAATGCTCCAATTCTCGCTCTCCTATGCAGAGACTGGTACGCTCGTACAACTCATTGCTTAGCAGTGTAGATATTTTCTCAACCTCAGCGCCCGTTTATAAAAGTAATGTTATGTCATTAATATTAAATAGAGAAGAATAGTTTGAGCAGCACCCACCCACCAGTTTTTTATTTTTCATTTTTTGGAATTGTTTAATTGTCTACCTACTCACTAAAGTCACTAATTGTTTATTTTAATTATCATTATTTAGTGCTAACTTTTGGGAATTGTTTAATTTTTTATTGCATTTTAATATGTGGATAATGTTGTTGGTTGCACATATACTATGTGTCAATATTTATTTTGTTACATTTGTAATATATGTGTGTAACTGTTTGTTGTCCCTAATAAAGAGAAAAAAAAAAAAAAAAAAAAATTCGCTAGTACTTAGCCACAACTCGACAAATATCATTTTGACACGGTGTCGGATCATTCAGTGTCTCTTCCTTGGCGAGTTAGTAGGGACAAAATAAAATGGACTAATGTTGCCATTGACTAAATAACATCGAAAAGTATTTTCTATAAAAGCTTGCTTTTAAATTGACAAAGTGTCGGGTCAATATTGTTGAAAAGTTATAATGGAATTGAAACCATGATACTAATGTACTGCAATAAATACACTTAAGTTCTATAAAGTCCCAATTATTCAAAAGTAAAGAGTCCCTACAAAGTATTACAAATCCTATGTAGGTATACCTGTTTGGGGTTGCCTTCTTCATACATTTTGACTACAAAGTTACTTAAATAGCGGAAAGATTACATTTTATTCAATTATTTATTTTATCGAAAAAGGCTTGATCAATTGAGTATAATCGAAGTAGCTGACTCCAAAGAACATATTCTGACGTATATAATGAGATAGCTGTCTCGCGACTGCGTCCGCGTAGATATCGTTTATCGCTATTCCCTCAGAAAACGTCCAATTTTTCGGTCACAAAGTACCCTATGTTCTTCCTCGAGACTCAAACTATCTCCATACTAAATGTCATCTAAATCGGTTCAGTAGATCCAGAGATTACCCCTACAACCTCACAAACTCACAAACTTTAGCTCTTTATGATACTACAGATAAATAAATATCAAAGGGTGATTTAAGTCTGATTCTGAAAGCAAATTCATACATCAAATATTTAGGACTTAACCCGGAGTCACTAGCTTTATAGGTAAGGCTTCCAAACTATGGCCTAGTTTTTTTCGTAAATAAAACTAAATAAATACTTAATTGTTAAGAAAATGTCTCAAAGTAACAATGAAAGAATTTTCCTCAGATAGTTTTAGCACAATTAATGTAATGAAGAAAGGTATTATTCATATCCTTCGTTATTAATTTCTTAATAAATATGCCTTCATAACATATTTATAGCTTAAATCATAAAATAAATGCCACAACGGAACTGCAGAACGTATTAACGGCTTCAATGCCGTACATGTTTCGTTCAATGTAAAACTGACTCGATTAAGAGTCATTGGATTTTATGTGTTAAAATGTTATAGCAATCAAATGATCTAATAGATCTATGGTATTTCCATTCATTTAAAAACTCCAATGAAAAATGATGTGAACTGATGTGACTTTAACATTACCTAAATTGTTTTATATTAGAATATCTACAAGTTCAAGAACCAAATAAAGTAACAAATATTGTGCTGGTTAAATTTATCCATTCTCCAGTGACCAGTGCCAAATGTGACATGTGAACAGATCTGAGGACACATTCAAATATAAATAGAATAGAATAGAATAGAATAGAAAAACGTTTATTCGACAAACACATCAAAGCAAGGGTTACATATTTAGTAGAAGAAATACAGTGATATAATAAAACTAGTTCTTATATTCTAACAAGCGGCACTAACAGAATAAAATAAAAAAGTGACAGTTTTAAAAAAAAAAAAAATAACAAATTTTAATGATGATGATGTGTGCCGAAATGGTCTCCACTCAGCGAAATGGTTGGCATGAGGATGTCAACCTTGCTGATTTTCAGGGGAGCCAGGCGGCGGGTTGCTTGGGACAGCGTACTGTGACTTACATAGGACAAATACATTACAAGGGATTCAATATAGACGATACATACATACATACACAATATAGCTATAATACTGAGACTCCAAAGAAAGTAAATAAACATAAAGAGGAACTATCATGTACAAAATGTGATGAATGAAGGGAAATAAATGAGATATAGAGAGCCACTTAAATAAATCATTACTGTGACGTATAAAGAAGCTGATTGCATGACTAAATAAGGAAATTTTCTTTGTAAACTAAACCATTTGAAACGTCCAAAGAGTTTTTTGCCATGTTTTCATAAATTAACAAATTAAACATGACAACTAAGTCTTAGTAAAGCGTAAGTTGATGTATTTATATCGTTTATTTTATAATGGCGTTTTTATTTAAACATGACCATTTATACTCTAATTAATATAAGATTCTCATGTTACAAATTAAAACGTGAATCATAGGTAGTAGCTTCCAGAACAAAAACTACGATTCTCCTATTAAACCGACATCATTAAACTTGGAATAAATAGTCTTTTTATAACAAATACCGCCATGACTTATTACTGCATAGATTCTGAAAAGTATCGGTATTACAATTCTCTCACAACGATATATTTCAAACATCCAACAATACTTACATACCTACAAACATATTTCTAATATTCCCACGATTACAGTTATTAATCGATTAACGGTGCCGACTATACCAATACGTTCATTAATTTGCTAATCAATTATAAACCTTAAGACTTTGTCATAAGTGCATAAAAATATAGGGTATAAGTGCATTATCGTGGACAGTTAGTGTTAGAATAATTGGCAATTAATTTATTAGTAAATTGCTGTTTTTATTTGCTGTAATAGATACGTTTTTTATAGTGTAAGGAAAAAAAAAATGTTGTAATTAATCATGTTTTTCATAATAAAGTTTGTACGAAGGCGTGGGTTGATTATAACATTTTGTTATACACGGGAATTGAACCCATGACAAGTAGGTGCCTAAAACAAAATGTATTCTTTTTTAATTTATGTCTGTCTCTATATACTTGTAGATAACTATTAATATAATAAATGAAAACCAATTTCCACATGTACCTATGACGGAGCGTCACTTGAGAACGGCTTCGCGTTTTTTTTTATTGTGTGTGTTATTGTCAGGATAAGGCTTGTATGGCAGAAAAAGAATACCCAGGCGACACCGGGCACGAACACCTAGTAATTTATCTGAATTTATACTAAGATGCAAGTATACCTACTATTGCCTTACATTTATGGTAGTTAAACTCTTTTGTACAAATACCATACATTCTGATGTACATAAAGTCTAAAACAACTTGTATCTAAATAAACATTTAAGAACAGAAACAAAACTCTGTTTGTTTCTTTGCCGAAAACCCTGGCAAGTGGCAAAAGTTAGCTAGTTGTCGAAGTCGAGGTCAAGAGCCTCCCCCAGCGCCATCTATGCGAACCCCATTACACTAACTCGGTTATAAGCGAACAAATAACTGGGTAGGGAGTTACGTGATTATAAATATATTTGATTTGTGACGTAAACTTAGAATTTTTAGTTAAATTATTTATGCAGTTGGATAGGCAAGATCTTTTTGAAGGTAAATAATTTAATTTATAGGGCTAAATTAGAACAAAAAAAAAACAAAAACGCTGTGATATTTGTCGTGAAAATATCAATTTGTTTAATGTTGATCTAGAAATTAGTGTTTTTTTTAGTGTGGCAGTATTGTTTTATTTGTCATTTTTTTTCACACACACGGATAAAATTAGTAACTATCAACTACTTTAGTTTTTTTTTTAAATAATTATGTATTTTGCCCACGTTCTCGTAATAGTACAATTTGCAGGTTCTTAATATTTCAATCGCCTACAGATTTGATTATTCCAGGTAAAAAAATACATTTTGTACGAGAAAAATTACTTTCTGAACCCAAAGTACCTAACGATATCTATCTTCAGTTTAAATATTGGGAGCGGGCGTTAGTGTTAAAATGAATGTCTTCCATTTTGTAAACAAAATTGTATGAAATGTTATTTGATTTTTAACCGACTATTATCAAAATTAAAGTTCAACTTAAAAAAAGGTAAAAGTTAGGTACATTTATTTATTTAGCTTCAAAAACAGATATCATGTTCAGTATTTAATTCTATAGTGCCCATAATTAAAAAAATGATAATTGCAAACAACCGGTCAATAATTTAAAATAATTCACTAAGAAACAGGAAACTCTTGTCGTGTGTAAATTACAACACGATTAACTTTAAATAATAATAAATTGTGTATTTGCTTTACCTTTCTCAATTATAATTTAATTCAATTATTCAATTAGACTTTTTCCAAACGTCATAAATTTTTCACACAACATCGCTTCTACTTTTCTCCATTTTATCACGAAGGTGTTAATAGCGAATCGATCTCGTCTCGGATGTTTGCGGAATGACAAAAATGCTGGGAATTAAGGTAAACGCACCGGTAATTGTCGGATTGACACTGATCAATCACGGGTTTGTTCGAGCAAGAGTATCGGCGGCCGACGCGCGACGTCGCAGCGAAAATGCGATAATTAAAAGGAATTCAGCGTGATTCCGACAATTGACTTGGTTTGTGCCGATATTTTGTTGGTGTTTATAGTTTTTAGTTTTCATTAATATATAATTTTGAAGAAAAAATACAATTTTATTTTTAGCAACTTTAGTCAATTTATGGTCATGACATATAATTTCGAATTTACAACATTAGTTTGGATGTTTCATTAAGTCTACAGTTAATTTAAATAAACTCCAAATTATACATTTTCAAAAATGTTTTTAATGTTATATTTTTACTTTGAAATAGTGTTACATATTTAAATGTTTTATTATCTTAGTCACGTCATGTAAGAAAAACATCTTAGTATTCACGGTAAAGTACAAGCTCTGTCATTAATTGAATAATGATTTTGTTACCTTCTTTCTGTATTGGTTAAATTAAAGTCTAATTGGAAACTGCGACTTATGTTGTCTTCTCTGAAATATTATTAAAATACCATTAAGTGCGCCTGAATTATTCTTATAAGATTTAATCTGTTAAATGACTTAGTTTTGTTTAATAATGATTGCAAATATGCCTTCGTTTATTAACGATAATAATATTCAAAAAAAACTAAGACACAATTTTTATTCTTCAAATTTAATGGATACACCGTTATTTTGTTCAGAAAAATATCACAGCTTTTTTGCACTTCACGAGACATCACTAATAATTAAAAACTAGCACTTACATCTGTACCAACAGGAGTTCTAACCACTTAGAAATCATCACCATGTGTCCACAAATCACTGTTTTTTACTGTTATATCAGTTTATCACACGACAAAGTCCAAAAACTTCTCACAGTCTCAAAATCAAATTCAAAACACTGTTCAGATGCCTTGTTTTAGGCGCAAAAACATAACAAAAACAACACAAAGTACACAAATGAGTTCACTTTTCGAAAAAAAATTGGTTCACGATTATCGTCAGTTGACGATCACGATTGATCGGAAGGTTCGATCCGATTAGTTGTTACGTAAGCCGGGCGCGCGGCGGTGAGCGTGCGCTCGTGGTCGGCGCGGGGCTCGACTGCAGTGCGATCCTTCGGCCGAACGAAGCCCCTCCAACTGCGCGCATCTGAGGCTCACTCCTTGACGCGGCCCCGCCCAGTGGGACGCCACTCGGTAGCTAAGATGACTATCAACCTCCTTGTCTACCGCCAGCGAAAACCCTATCTCCATCCCACTCCCGCTCGGCGACAGTGGGGCGCGCCAATCGCATCGGTTCGCCGGATCGAGTCGAGACGATGAATCGAGATGTGTACTTAGGTATCGCTGCACAAGTCCTTTTGTTGTAGTCGATAATAGGATGCGCTTTTTTTGCGGCGCGATCGACTCCTTGGACGGTGGCTATTTACATTGTATCGGGATGTTTACATCCACTTAGCTTGTAAATGGGACGGAGAATATTCAAACCAATTATGTTAACACATTTTTTTACATTCCTAAGTACTTAAAACAAGCCGCCACGTTTATTGCATCATTAGCTTCATTTAAGTATGAACCATGAAAGTTGTTAAGCCATTATAATTGTAGTCGATTGGCAAATGTATTTTTATACTTGTAATAAAATTTCAATTGCTAAGATGCATTGTAATTCACCTTGAAATAATAGAAAGTGCAGGGAGGGTAAGACGTAGGGAGCGTCTGGGGTGGCTGAACCCTAGGGCGCGGATGTAGGTCAGTTTTTGTTTCGCGCGCGCCAATGCCGAAATTCGGTTACTGGGGTTCGCGAGCGATCTCACAAAGTCCCGCGATCGGGTGTCTTACCCTAACGTTTTTTCAAAAGTTTGTATTGTCTTTTACTAACACCTGTAAATATATTTACTTACATAATTCAACCTACTATGAAAGTTAGAAATGGTATTTCAATTGATTTCCGATCAGAAGAAATGTTTACCTATTTAAAAACGTAACAATGCCATTTTGAAAATTAAATGTTTTTAAAATTAAACATTTTTTTTTCTCACATTTGCAACTTTTAACTTTTTTAAGCAACAAAAATGCCTAGTACCTATCTACTTTCACAAATTCTGACTAGTTTTTAGACTCTCGTAGTACCTTCCTATAAACACAACACATACCTACAAATGAATCAAAACAATGTACTTTAAAATACAAAATTACTTAAAGAAACTCGTGAAAATGTTTCAGTTTTCCGCCACTCCGCAACAGATGTCGCTGGCTGTAGCTTTTCTCGCTTTTCCTCGTTTTCCGATGAGGGGACGTCGCGTCGCTACTCGGATTTCTACAAGCGGTTTGTTTCTAGGTTAAGTAAAGAAAAATTCTTACGTAGAGTAATTTGAAATGAAAATTGTAGTGGGGAATAGTTTTTTTAAACTTGATTAAAATAAGATAGGTAGAAAAAAAATGAAGTTTGTGACTTAGATAAATAAATTACCTACTGGTTTTGGACGTTTTAGTCTAATATAAAGTTTAGTTGCCTAACATATCGCAACGTACCTCAATGATTTTCTTAACCCCCATGCAAATAGGGTGCTATAAAATGACTACTATTTCTGTTTGTGTAGAAACTACAAGTCCTCGAAACTGTAGTTTAACTTTATTTTTCTTAATAGAATTTTAGTTAAACTCGAGTGATTCCTAAGTAGGTTTGATGGGAATTTGCTTATAAGTAATTTCTATAGGTATGTATCAGAGTTTAAACACAAAGTTAAATATCCTATCGTAATATACACAGACGGAGATAATTATTTAATCAATTATAAGAAAAGCCACTTAGTTAGTGCCTATTAGCGAAAGGCTTTGCACTTTTGTATTACCTAAGTATTTTCAGACGTGTTAACACATTTCATACATTCGTTCGTTTAACCTCCTGAGGCCTAATGTAATATATATGACATTGGAAAAAAAAATACACTTTTAGGTATTACCGACTCAAGGTTCATAATTTGAACGAACGATATCGAACCCAGGCCCCACGAGGTATGGTTCACAGCTTATACTCGTGATGTCGTCCACATAATAAGTTTGGTGGTTAATACCTACAACAACAATGTCCCAGGATCGAAAATCCGGTGTTTTCCTATTCGATGTTTTGCGTTGCGAAGATTATAAAATAACGTAAGAATATAAATAATCCTTGGAGATTTTTAATGTGTGTATATGCTTGCATTTAATAGGGAAGACTGGCGGATAGAGGCGAGGCTTTCACCCAGCAGCGGAACACTAAAAAATGTTACAGATTTAGCTTAATGTAATTTTTTTTTAATTATTATTATTTTTTAGCTTAATGTTTTAGTGGTGGGACCCTGTGCAGGGTCCGTCCGGATCGCTACCACTATATTATCCATTAACCACCCTCCAAGCAACAGTGTTCGCATTGTTGTGTTCCGGTGTGGAAATAAGACAACCGGTGAAATTACTAGCATAGAGGAATTCCATCTTAGTCCTCAGGGTTGGCAACGCATTTGAAGTCTTGAGAATTCAAATGTCTATGGGTCTCAGATTCCACTTACCATCAGGTGGCCTGAGTACTCGTGTGCCTTCTTCTCCTTAACATAAAAAAAATTAAAATATATATACCTACTTAATGTTACAAAGTTTGCTTACATATCTATTTTCTAGCATTATTTAAGTGTCATGCTACTTAACTTTTTAACCGCCAACAAAATAGGGGTGCTATAAATATCTGTGTGCCTGTGTGTAGATCTTTGGTATCGTAGCTCCCAAACGGATGAACCGATTTAGACGCGGTTTTTTTAAAGAAAATTAGTTTTATTAAAATGGTTTTTAGCTAGCTCTCAAAAAAATTCTTCTAACCGCCTCTTTCGCAATGGTCAAGTAAGCATATCTATAAATTTAGCCTTTTCCCTTTCTTACACAGGACAGTAATCAAAGAGAGGTCTATCTTTATTTGACAGATTTACTTGGCGATTGTAATTAATTCGTTTTAGACTATATTACAATACCGTAATTAAACTCTAGGACTTAATTTAACAGCCATACTTAGGCATTTTAGAAATAATTAAATCCTTCCTTTTTCGAACTTGTGTAAGAAAAATCGTCACTAAGAAACGACTTAATTATCATTAACTGACTCTGAATGCGGCTGTGAGTCATATTTGTTAACAACTGTATTTTCTTTGAATAAATAATAAAATATTTATGGCGAGTAAAAGGCACACGAGCACACAAGCCACCTGATGGTAAGTGAGATCTGAGACCCATACACATTTGGAATCTAATAACAAGACTGCAATCCTAAGACTGCATGTGCATTGCCAACTCAGGTGGAATGCTTCTATGCTAGTAATTTCACCGGTTGTCTTATACCCGCACCGGAACACAACAATGCGAACGCTGCTGCTTGGCAGAGGTTTGAAGATGGGAAAACTTTGTAATTTAACCCTTAAATTGGCAAAAATTAAAAAAGTGAATTCAAACCCTATTTGATTTCGAACCAGCATAAAAAAATAACAATCCAAAAAAAACAAAAAGTGAGCATTATGGTATGTACACTGTGGTGCACACTGCCAAATTAAGGGTTAAGAAAACTCTGTTTTGATATAGGAACCTAGTAATGCTGATTTGATTTTATAAAACATTAGCGAGATCATTTTTCAACGATCATTTTCTGCTAAAACCTTTAAATAATTACATGTATGTCATAAGCAATCAAGAAAACTCAAAACTTACCTTAATCACGATAATTTCGGTCGCCAAACAAACGAGAAAGTACTATTAGACGCATAATGGTGCGCGGGAGTGGATCGTGCGAAAGTACAGCAATTATTGCGCACGCAACGCGTGACGTCACACGGTCCAGGGTACGAGAGACCGTCTATGATAAACCCCTATCCATTGTCGAAACAATCACAAGCAGCAAATGTGTAAGCGGAGGCTAAATAGCGTGCCCAAGGCATGACTACAGCATAAACAGATGTTCCACTTGAAACAAATCTATTACGTGGCTTGCATGTGTGCGTGCGTTAATTATACGCGCTGCGGGCCACCACAAGCAAACTCAACAGGACGGACCGAGCCGGTCGCCTGATCTGCTAAATAGAGGCCGAAAGCGTAGCTACAGCATAAACAGCTGTTCCTCTTCGAACAAAGCTATTGCGTGGCTTGCATATGTGCGTGCCTCGACCGTACGCGCCTTGAGCCACCACAAGCAAACTCAACAAGACGGACCGAGCCGGTCGCCTGATCTATAGCAGTGTGAACAGCCAGCGATCAACTATAAATAATATCTGTCTCTTTTACCGCCACGTGATCTATATCTGCTGTTCGTTTCTTGAGCGAGAAAATAGTCGACAGGGAGATTTTTGCAAGTGGTAATTTGAACCTAAAAGCAAAGAAATAAAGTAAAATTACCATTGCTCTTAAATGACAATTACAACTTTTAAACAAATAAAAATGAGCTTTATACTCACTAACATAGTGTTTAAACTAAATTGCTTTGATTATGTACCCGTTGCGCTTCGACATCTCTTGGGCTTGTAGGATCACGGCCTTGGTACCGTTAGGCATAGAAAGGAAAGGCAGCGGACATTTTTTGCCCGACGCGCCACTTAATTTTGCAGATAGTATAGTCTCGCGTAGAGTTAGTGACTTGCGCCGATCGTAATTGCCCTATAGTCGGTCGGCGAATTTTAATATTTGAATAGCAATCGTGCGCCTGGGCAACTCGAGATAATCGTAGTTTTCTTTAGTTTCACAAGCCGGACCAAATCGGTAATTATGTAATGATTGCTCTTTGTATTGGAAACAACCAAAAGAAGGCTCTAAGATTTGGAATTACTCTAAGATGAACTGTTTAATACCAGTCCCAGTCAGCGAAATGTAGGACTTTCAATCAATCAAACATTATTATTTTAGATGGACTGTGATGAGCTGGCTAGAAAAGGAGGGATTACCGAGAAGTATGGAAGAAAAAGACGACGATGTTGCGCCGACCCCAAATAAGTTGGGATATGGGCAGGAGAATGAGGAATCAATCAATTTATTTATTTGTAAAAGATAGGTTTGTTACTTTAACGATTGTATCACTATTTGTAAAACATATTTTATACATGGTATGGTACATCGTAAAATTATTAGGCATATTAAATAATGGCAGATAGCATTCATACCGTTGCCACTTTTTGTTTTTCTTATTTTCCTCAATCAACTAAAGTTCAGATGGAAGAGATCCCTAAATGGGATGGGGATAGGATAAGTTCCCCTTTGAAGGTACATTCCTTTTCTGTAAATATTGTACAAATTTGAATTTCTGTATTTTGTAAAATTAAGTATTTATGTACATACATACGTACTTACACACAGTCATACACTTTAGGATTCATGCGAGTATATTTACGTTTTACAGGGCCTCTATTCAACTGCGTTATAACGATATCGTTTTTGACCTGTTTCCGTATAATGGCGACTGTGACATAAACGATTCTTAAACGTGTCAAACACGATATCGTTTTAACGCACCTGAATAGAGGCCCAGTTTGTTTGCTTTTTTACTACTTCAGGTTGCCAGTTAATACTGGGTTGGAACCTCTGTGACATTTCAGTGTACATGACGCAGCTTATATGAACCCCAATAATGTGAACACTTGTTAACTTGGCAATGTATACCGAACTATAGGGATGAGGTGTCAATATATACTGGTTCACCATGGTCGATATAAACTCTCAGTTCTAATACCCATGACGCATCAATACAGACTCATCTCCCTATTAAACCCATTGAATGCTGGCTCAGGGATAAAGAAACAATGGCAAAAAGTACACCAGTCTTTTTCTTGAATATTAAAAACATCTGTTCCGATCCCTCCGAACTGTCCCACGCGAAGGGTTAATTTCTGATTAGTGTGGACACGCCTTCAGATTTTAGTGAAAAAATACAATCTTATAAATATATATTTTGTGAAATGGACTGAGGCTCTAACTTATCTCTATTCTTATAGACATTATTGGTACAAGATAACAGTATATTATGCATACTTATAATGTAAATAAATAAACGCTTAAAACAATAGAAAAAAAAACTAAAAAACAAAGTTCGTGCTCATCAGCTCATCACACATAATATTTGCTTTCACCAGGGATCAAACTTCTGTCCTCTAGTTACGTAGGATCATTATCAAACGAGGCTGCGTCTTTGATTTTTTACAAAGAGAAATGTATCCATTTTATAAGCTCATAAATGTTTTCTGGTATACTATGCTATGCCATGACTTGAAGCTACCTTTGCCTGCATGACGGCAAAAGCTCTTCCTGTAATAGCAAATCAGCTTACACCGTATCTCGTATTTTTACTACTAAGAAAGATATCTGACCAACTAGACCTCTGGGCGGGGAACACTTTAAAATTCCGTTTCGGGAGCGATATCAAAACTAAAAGTTTAAAGGTCTAGAAGAATTCGGAATTATGACTCTTCAGAATCATGTAGTACCCCTCAGGGCCTTATCCATTATTTTCTTCCGTCCAAAATCGAAAAGTAAACGCGACGTGAAAGAACTTCAAAAAAACCCCGTCTTAGGCAAACTTCCCTCGAATATTTATATTGGATCCGACACGCCGAGTGTTGCCAATTAATTATTAATTTCCGAATGATTTATACTTTTTAAAAGTTAATTAGTTGTACGTATTCATTGGAAGGGTTGAGTTTTTTCAATGGAATTCGTTAAAAGAAAAGGATACGATTCTTTTGTAAGAGAAGAATACTGTTAATTAATTGTTTTTATTTCTTTGTGATGTCTTGATTGTAGAATAGCTATTTAAATTGGATAAATAGAGAATAATTCTATGCGTTTTTTTCCGAGCGGCTAGCAGCACTTACCTCAGTGATTTTTGTAAGTGTTTGTTTGTTTGGCAGAATGCACTAATTAATACATTAAATATTACAAGTTGAATCTGACTCCGTTATTACAAATGGAATGAAATTTGAAAAAAAATGCAATGTAATAGTGTGTAAGCGCTGGGGTTCTGTTCTACTATGTGAAACCATATTGCTTTTGACATGTTATTGTGTTGAACAGTCACCAGCAATAATATACATACATACATAAAGTCACGCCTTCATTCCCAGAGTAGGTAGCCAGAGCTACAGAATTACCAACAACCCTAAAAAACTTGTTGATAATTCTGTAACCACTTTAGCACAATCAGGCTAAGATGTTTACCAGTGTATTAGTGACAGGTTGCAAGCCCATCGCCTAACAGTATACAAGCCCTTATTCCCTTCCTCTTTTTTTCCGTGTGGTTGCCGGGTTAGAATAGTGCCACTCGATGTCTTCCCGTGGATGTTGTAAGAGGCGACAAAGGGAATAAGGGCTTGTAGCAATAACATATTATACAATTAATAATATCTGACACGCTCTTATGCCTCCAGTAATAAAGACGTGTCAGATATTTTTGAGCCCCATGTTGGAAAATATATTAGGTATTGGTGTTGACTGTACTGCCGACTTTATTGATAGCATTTACCAAGTTTCTTATTATTTTATACATACATACATAACATCACACCTTTATTCCCAGATTGGGGTAGGCAGAGCTTCAGAAATACCAATAACTCTAAAAAGACTTGTTGATAATTCTTTAACCACATTTTGCACAATCAGGCCAACAAAAAAATAGCCCTTCAAACTTTAATATTTCACAAATGGATCCTTAAATCCTAAAATTGTTATCACAAGTCCGGAATATTTTTGAATAACCTATCCAATAACCACAACACTACGGGGTAGACGAGAAAAAAAACTACCTTCATTTTATGTTAGGTACCTATTTTTTTTACATCGATTTTAAATATTATCATATGTGACCTCGAACCTCAGTATATGAAACTAGAAGAATCCTCGATATTCCATTATCTCTATATGTAAAGCAACCGGTGTGTCCGCACGTGTCTCCGACATTGTCGCGTGAACTATTTTATTACGAAGGGTGCGGTGAATAGGCGTAATGGCGCGGTGGAGACTTTTATCGAAGTTTTTGAATATTTAGAATAAATTACTGTTAAGTTTAACTGTGGAGTTATAAAGGGATGTAATGATGTTTAAAGCCTTTGTATGTATGTGCCTAGGACCTAAATAGGATGAGCGATTTTTTATTTTCGACATTCGATTAGCGAAGAACCTTAGTGATGGTCTATCCGGATCGCTGCTACCATTTCTGCCCTCATAAATCAATAGGCAGTCTCTCAAATCCGAAAGTCAAAGCAGATACAATCCTATCCCGTTAGTAATAAGGTTGAATTTGCTACACGAGTTTTGTCTGAGATACTACCATTTGTCTAAGCAGGGCATATTTATCCATTAACCTATCGCTAGCGCCACTGGTTCGCATTGTTGTGTTCCGGTGTTGGGATAAGAAGTTATTAACATAGAGGTATTCCATCTTAAGTCTGTTCTCAGCATACACAATACAAAACACTTTATTGTACACCAAATAAAAACATTATAGAAAATTAGCACAATTTAAAATAAACACCGGTAAACAACAAGTGGTCTTATCGCTGATTAGCGATCTCTTCCAGACAACCCGGGATAAGGTGACAAATCAAAACATTTTACACAGTAGGCCGTGCTAATCGCGAACAATAACAAGAAACAATGTTAGTTATAAAAGATAATATAGTAATAAATATACGCTAGGATTGGCAACGCCTTAAGATTACAGTCTTAAGATTGTAGTATTGACATTGCAAATGCACTTACTATCAGATGACTTGTGTGCTCGTTTGTCTTCTCATTGAAATACAAATACATATTACGTACTTTACTCGATACCTCGAAGCCAATAAGATGGTACGAGTAGGTACATAAAAGTTCGTTTTATAAGCAGACGTGAGCCAACGTAACATCACACTTTCATTCCCAGAGCGGGGTAGGCAGAGCTACAGAAATACCAACTCTAAAAAGAATTGTTGGTAATTCCATAACCACATTTTGCATGGTCATGACAAGAAGATTACCAGTGTATTAGTGACAGGTAGCAAGCCCATCGCCTAACAGTACTTAGCCCTTATTCCCTTAGTTGCCTCTTACGACATCCACGGGAAGACATGGAGTGGCACTATTCTAACCCGGCAACCATACGGGCCAGTAACGTAGCTAAATATTTTTGATATAAAATAATATCCTCCTTAGGCTTCTCCTAAGTCCTACCCATAGTACCTAGGTACTTATTAACTTTGTCATTCAGACCCAACTTCTTCGACAGTTGTGTAGTCATAGAAATCCTACTGGTAGGACCGTGGTACGCTATGACTACACAAGTACAATAACAGAAAAAAAAGAATTTTAAGTACTTGGGTCGTAATGAGTATAAAACAATAGTACTACTGGTAGGACTACGGACTGATCATACCTATAACACCAAGGCTATGGCGACTGGTAAACTATTCGTTCCTAGAATAAATAATTACTTTGGGGACAGAACTCTCAAAAAGCGTATCCCATACCTACTCAATAGTTTGCCTGAAGCCATTAGACGTGAGAAAAATAAGAATAAATTCAAGAGACTATTAAAAAAGCATTACCTAGATCTACTTATATAATATTATTTATGTTTCGTACTGTCACTGTGTACAGCATAGTTCTGCTATTTAATTAATTTAAGCCTTACCTAGAGACTGCCGCTCCCACAGTCAAACTGTTAGTCCAGTTTTGTGGGGCAATGTAGGTATGTAATTTTATTTTTAATATTGTACTTATTAAATAAATAATAAATAAAAAAATAAAAAGCACATGCTGAATTTTTCGTTAAGCCTGAGGAGGATATATCGATGTTACTGTCAATATCAGGATTTTATTCAAGTTTATTTTATTTTTAATTAAGTACATTTTAAAATAAAAACCAAAAAAAAATTAAATGTTTTTCAGCATCAGAATCAGAATCAGGAAATATTTATTTGCATAGTAAACAATCTACTTTTTTCCAGATTTGTCCTTAGGAATTATTGCCGTTGTGATGAAAATTTCCTCTTTAAATTACTAAACAGTCTCTCAGCGTCCACTGTGGTCAGCGGGACATTATTCAAACATTTAAAATGACTAAAACCCGTTTTCAGAATGATGAACGATATTGTGTTTTATTCACCTTTTATAAGACTATGACTAAATGACGGGTGTCTATCATTTCATCGAATGTATCATTTCATCGAACTGTATTATCTTCTGGAACCATAATGTTTTTAGGGTATAAAAAAATGTAACCTAACCTACGTAAGTAATGTTTAAGATTCCCTGAAAACATTATGGTTTCAGCAGAAAATAGCGTCCGATGAAATGATACATTCGATGAAGTGAAATTCAATGAAGTGAGTTACCCTAAATGACACTGGACTTTTGGACATGAACTTTTTTTCTTAAGAGTAGCAGAGATTATACATAAATAAAAATGTATATCGACATCTTATTCATCAATTAAAAATGCCTAGGACGTGCCCCAAGTTACCACAAGTATGCTTATTACTAGCTTCACGCTTTGGTACCTTGTCGTTTTAACACTGTGCACAGGTTAGTGCAGCAGTTCAAACACTTAATGTACAAGAGCAAGTATTAAGTTTTATAGTCCATTTAATATTATGTTTAAAGGAATGAAACTGGATGTAAGTAGTAATATCATTAAATTAAGAGATTGCGGGTTCGGTGGCATGCAAAACGAGAGCTATTACGGAACCCTAAAAATACGAAAGAGCGTGGTTCAATAATCCATGGCGGGCAACATCTTGAATCTTTGATATTCGTGATATCGCACAGAGCAGTGCGACTGGCAGAGAGTTCAAAACAAACGGTAGTTAGGAGAGCCAGAGCAGCCTAGGGGTAATAGTTTGCTATAAAGTGCTGCCTAAAGAAATTACCAGTGAAATTACTAGCATAGAGGTATTCCATCTAAGTTCCATCAATAGGTTGTGGGTTGGCAACGCATTTTAGGTCATAGGATTACAGTCTTGAGAATTCAAACGTATATGGGTCTCAGATTCCACTTACCATCAGGTGGCCTGAGTGCTTATGTGCCTTCTCCTTGTCATAAAAAAAAACTAGGTACGTGATGCTCATTTGTTTCTTGCAAGGAACTTGTATGGCGTAGAACTTTAACAGAATTAAATAAATAGCTGAAAAGAAGTATTAGAAAATAGAACTTAAGTGCTCGCTTCAATAACTAATAGTGAGTGAGATAGATATAGTAAAAGCATGAAAAACGTATTAATTCTGTCTCACTCCCTCGTGGATTGTAATAACCATTCAATTTGGTTATGGACGCAAGGAAAATATACAAAATCTGCTAAAATATTCACTGGATGTTCAAAAATTATTTGTCAGAAACTTCCTACTGACCTTACAATGACAAAGCGTCAAAGGCTCGATACTTAATACAAAAAAAAACTTTCAATGTATGAAATATCTTTTTACGTCAAAAATTACTTAAAAAGGAATAGGTCATTAACTTATTAGAGGTACATCTTCCTAATGACTTTTTATTCCTTTATTACCTAAATTGCTTGACAAACATATTAAAATTAACGGAAAAAAACGCACTCTCTGCACCAAAGTACTCTGTCACCTATTATCGAAATGCACATCGCGGTTTCGTAAGGGTTGAACATTCTAAGCCTGCCACGACATCTGCAGCCATCGAGATCCTTATCCCGTCCTCATAAAGTCCAAAATAACGCAGCAAATCCCGTTATAAGCAAGCCCGATATTTATGATGCCGTAGCCATTTGCATTTACAGAAATTGTACTTTTGTATTTGTATTGTATGGGAGATGTTTTTGTATGGATTTTAGGGACTTGGGAGTGCCACTTGGAGTTATTGGAGATCATAAAAATAAGTATGGATTGTTTTTGGCCTAAGTGATTGTTTTTCGAAAGTTATTTGGCAGCCTTTCACTGTTTAAATACAATATCCATACGATAATTTGTGAGTAAAGAAGAAAAGGTAACTCTTATTTGAGGTGTGGCTAAGGTTCCTACACTAGTGATTTCATCGGTAGTGTTATCCCCACCTCAGAACAACAATGCCAACACTGTAGTTCTTACAAGATAAGCATTTTTAATTCTCAAGTGCAATCCTAAGACCGCAAACGTTGCCAACCCTGAGGACTAAGATGGAATGCCTCTATGCTAGTAATTTCACCGAATGTTTTATCCCCACACCGGAACACAACAGTGCGAATGCTTGGCGGTAGGTAAAAGGATAATATGGTGGTAACGAGCCGGATGGACCCTGCACAAGATCCTACAAACACTAAAATTGTTAACATTGATAACAGTTAATAAATAAACATCAGGAGACAATCTCACACAAATTGACCCAGTCCCAAACTAAGCTCCAGGCTTGTACTGTGGGTACTAGACAACAATAAACTACTTATATAGAGAAACACATACTTAAATACATAGAAAACATCCAAGACTCAGGAACAAATATTCGCGCTCATCACACAAATATCTGCCCTTACCGGGATTTGTACCTTAAAATCTATAACTAATAGGCAATGTGGTTAACCTTCCTCTAAATTATAATAATGGGGCCCACATCCACTGAGTCATTGTTTTAGTCATTACTTAATCAACGGCATAATCATCTTCAAAAAAATGCCCTCAAAAATGGCGTTTTATGTGAAATTAGAGTAGAGTTGCAAGTAAACAGAAATGCTGGCAGTTTAATAATATTTGTAAATTTCTAGCCGATAGTGTTTTTAACGGTTTACTAAAGTTTGGTCAAATAATGTTTCACAAACGGAGTTATTTCCCAAACATATCATTTGGGCAAACGCTTACTTTTCCAAAACTGTAAAAGTTTGTGATTTTTTATAAAACTAACCTCACCTAACCTATAGAGTTCTACACATTGGTCCTGGGCTAGGATTCTACACGGTAATAACGATATCGTCTTTGACGTGTTTCCGTATTGTCAACGTTTTGATAACTATTATAGCATTTATAATAATGGCGACTGTGACATAAACGATTCTAAAACTATTCAAATGTGATATCGTTATATCGCAGTAGAATAGAGGCCCTGAAATATTTACAGTTTCGGAAAAATAGCGTTTGCCCAAATAATGTTTTTGGGAAATGAATCAGTTTGGGTAACGTTTTTGTGAGAAACGTCAGTGCACCATTTTTAACTCACTTGATTAAATGTGTGTGGAATGCCATCAAAATAATATTTTAATTTCATTTAGACACAAACATAGTTGACATTGAAGAGAGCGAAGATGGCTGCCAAATTGGTTATTAAATGTACGGTTGCAAGACGTATTGTAAAAACGATTAACGCTTATTTTCTGTATCCATGTTGCTTATGTTTCACTCTCAACAAAATAAGTGTTAAAAGTTTGAAAAGTGTATCTGTGTAATTGTGTATGTGTGTGTCTGTCTGTGGTATCGTAGCTCCCAAACGGTGGGAATAATTCAAACGTGATTAGAAAGGTTATTAAATCGATATGGTTTTTAGCTACGTTTCTTGAAAATTGGTTGAGCCGTTTGAGAGATATAAACTCTGAAAGAAAGGGTCGTCGTTATGTCTGCGTTTTTTTTTAAATTGTTTTAATAGCTATCACACATTACTAGCTGTTGCCCGAGACTCCGTCCATGTAGAAGTCGTTTATCACTCTTCCCTCGGGAACCGGACATTTATTCAGAATGAAAAGTAGCCTATGTGCTAGACCAGACTATAATCTATCTCTTTGCCAAATTTCGTCAAGATCCGTTCAGCCGTTCGTGATTGAGTAAAAAACATCACAACTTTTACATGAATAGCAATATAAGATAAGTTTCATAATTGGTAATTAAAGAGTCCTTTCTAATTATTCCTAGTGCAAGTGCAACAATGCAACAATTAAAACGTGATGATGCGGGCGCTCTGTGTCGATGCACTTTGTCTCGATACATTTGTATGCACCCGATTTAAATGTAAGAACAATGCTCTTGGAGAATTTGTCAAATTTGCATTCTTAAATGTAATAATAAATATTTTTAATTTATACTGAGTATCAAATGCGCTTCTTGTAATTTTGTCGGTATTTATAAAACCGTTAGGTAAACGTTTCAGGATTGTTCGATTTGATAGATACCTACAGAAAAAAAAACAAAATCGAAGTAAGAAAATGTTAGGAAAATACTATAAAAAACAAAACTTCAGACTTGAGATTTGTCAGAAGGCAAAACTTAAAAAAAAAGACAACTAGTTACCTACTTCAATCTAGCCAGATAAATAAATAAATATCACACGACAATGTCACACAAATCGACCTAGTCCCAAACTAAGCTCTAGGCTTTTACTATGGGTACTAGACAACGATAAACTTACTTATATGGAGAAACATTATACTAAAATACATAGAAAACATCCAAGACTCAGGAATGGACTCGTGCTCATCACAAAAATATCTGTCCTTACCAGGATTTGAATCCAGGCCCCTAGCTTCGAAGGCAGGGTCACTACCAACTAGACTTTTGACACATAAATTTTGATGATTGTACTTGGGCTCAAGTTTTGAATATTTATTTGTATTATAAATGATTTAATTCTTGGAATCATCTTGATGATTTGTTACCTAGTTAGTAATAAATAATAGAAGAGAGATATTACATCGATATATTTTAATGAAGAAAGCTAGTGTTGATTAAGTCTCTATTGTCACACATCCTTTAATTTTATTAGTGCACAGGTTATTCCTTTCGTGAACAGGGAGTGTATCTATCAGAAGCAACAATTATTGAGATAAACTTCAGATTATAATTATGATTCCCAAGTTCGTTCTTATTATATTTTCACAATAATAATTACTAATACTGCTAATAATAGTGCTATATTTGTACTATGGGTACTAGAAACGATAAATAACCCAACATAGAGAAAGACAAATTATTATTATTAAATTGAATATATGTATTTAACTAAACATTCTGTGAGTGTTTCAAGCGTCTACCTGCTGCCATTATCAATATCGAGCAAAAAAGAACAAAAAAATCACGTTTGATGTATGGGAGCCCCCTTAAATATTTATTTTATTTTGTTTTTTTTATTTTAATTTTATTTATTTTTTAGTATTTGTTGCCTTAGCAGCAATAGAAATACATCGTCTGTGAAAATTTAAACTGTGTAACTATCACGGTACAGCCTAGTGACAGACGGACGGACTGACGGATAGCGGAATATTAGGATCATTATGCGCATGCGATTTCTTTTCTAATTTCTTTAATTTAATCGACCCGCAGCACAATCGCACCACGATCGTTGCTACCGCGTCACCATCCCACATGACACCCCATCCAAATCTCGCATCGCTTTGTCTCACTTCCTTCCAGATGTCTTTCTCATTTAAATTTAACGTTATTATATTTAGATCAAGTTTTTGTCACGTGATTGTTGCATTCGGGAGCTTAGATCTTTGAGTGAGATGACAGATTTTTTGTCACGTCACTTAGATAGCGTTTAGATGTAGGAACTGTTGTAATTAAAAATGTCTGCATGGTTTTTTCACAATAGAGAACATGTATAAAAATCAGAATGAAGTTTCATTGATACGATTTAGAATAAAATGTAAAAAAAAGCATAAGAAACGCAATACACTTAGTTTTGACCCGTATATAAAGATATAGAATAAAAATTCGTTATTCCTGTCGTCGATTTTGTATCGAGTGTTTTTGCAGGGGGTCTGGTATGGCTTTTTAAGACTTCATATGTTCTGAAAAAATTACACGACATAAATTTCGCGTATACAGTTTTATTCCTCTCTTTAACAGCACTTTCCAGAGAACGTAAGAAAAAAATTATGCATGTTCGCTATTGAAGAGTTGGTTTCGATAAAAGAGCTGAAAGAGCTGATTGTTGATTACTTTAAACACAGCAATATCTTTTTTTATTTCCAGTTAAAGATAATGGATACCTAACATACATACATACATAACATCACGCCTTTCCCAGAGGGGGGTAGGCAGAGCTACAGAAGTACCAACAACTCGAAAGAGACTTGTCGATAATTCTGTAACCATTTTTTGCACAAGTAGGTAAGATGTTTACCAGTGTATTACCAGGGTACTTAACATCCTTATTAAGATAAATAAATTCATTTTTAATACGAGTACCCATTCCAGTATACGTTACGCGACGTCCAACAAGCCATTTACTTGTCCTGTCTTACATAATTTGAATTGGCATAATTATAACACTTAGAGTAAACTTACGGTTAGCAACTATGTAAAAGTGCCACTAAATAGTTAAATTGATTTTCAGTGATAATTGTAAGTCGCTAAAAAAGTTTTCAATTATTGTAAGTACTTGTAAAAATCCAGTGTTATACTGACTGTTGAGTTTCTTCCTTTTTCTCAGCAGTGGCTCTTGGGAAGCGCTGATAGAATTTTGACGTGTAAAAGTGCCCGTGCGGCCTACTTACTGAATAAACAACTTTCATCTTTTTTTATTGCCCGTGTAGTTACCGGGTAAGAATAGTGCCACTCCATGTCTTCCCGTGGATGTCGTAAGAGGCGACTAAGGGAATAAGGGCTTGTAGTACTGTTAGGCGATGGGCTTGCAACCTGTCACTACTGTGGTAAGCATTTTATCCTGTATGTGGGCATTTTCATTATAAAGTGTACCCTCGTTAAGGAAAGTTAACGTTTCTTAATTTTCTAGGTTAGTTAACTAGGGTTAATTTTTTTTGAAAATGCCCTCGTGCAAAATGTGGTTACATAATTACCAACAACTCTTTTTGTAGATAGTGCTTTTTCGATAGCTCTGCCTTCACCACTCTGGGAATGAAGGCGTGATAGTATGTATGTATGTATTCTATTTTTTTAAAGATCTTTGCCCCGAATTGGACACTGCAAAATCAAACTAACCTCAAAAATTAAACTACATAAGTATTTTGTTTTATGGTGAAACAAAGCGTGATATGAATTACTTACTAGGCACCTATGTCAATTAATAATGCTGGTAAAAAATCGAGGCATTTTATAAAACCAATAACAATACCAAAAAGTATTATGCTAAGGACAAAAATGAAAGTGTGAACGCAGCTTTGCCCTAAAAAGCGTTGGATATCGAATTTACATATTTCCTGCGCTTGCGCACCTTGGCTCTGTTGACGTTCTAAATGCTCTTGACCCGATATTGGGAGCATTTTGTATGGTATTGAAAGGGCCTGGCACGGAACATGTGTTATTCACTTTTTATTAAAATCGAAAGTGTGTGCACAATGTTATTTGTTCCCGGGTCAAGATCGACTGTTTTTGATAAAGTTTGTATAATTTGTTTTTTTTTTTTAAATAATAGATTGTTATTTTGATTACAAGCCTTTGCCTGAGACTTTGTTCTTGTCAAATTCGTTTCAAATGTAACTATAAAATAGATACTAAATATCTAAAGTCGTTGGAAGAACTGTGTGAAAGATAAACATTAAAACCTCTCTTTACGTTATAGTTCACGTGTAAGAAATAAATCGAATTGAGATGGAATAGGTAGGTAAGGAGAATCCATCGTTCAATAGAATTTCACATCATCGATTCATCGAAAGCTATTTTCTGCTGAAATCATTATGTTTTCAGGTTATCTTAAACATTAATTGAGCATTTCTAAAAAAGTTTGTACATTTCATTCACGACTTCAATTTGCAAAAAAAAATGCAGGTTGGTTGAGTGAAGCTGAGCCTAAATAACATAGTCTCCCAAAATGACCTCATACATTTGTATGAAACTTTCCTTTTTTGTTACTAACTTTCTTTGGTTCATGGTAACAAAATAGGAAAGTTTCATACAAATGTATGAGGTCATTTTGGGAGACTATGTTATTTAGGCTCGGCTTCATTCACCCTACCAACCTGCAATTTTTTTTTCAAATGGAAGTCGTGAATGAAATGTACAAACTTTTTTAGAAATGCTCAATTACGTAGGTTTGGTTTGACAAGACAAACCAGTGGGGCTAGACAAGTTGCATTTGACAATCGTTAGCGATTATGTTTCGATTAAAAAATGTATGGAATTGACGTTAGCCACTGAGATATCACCATGTGACTATCTCGGTGGCTCACGTCTATTCCATACATTTTGTCTATTGAAGCATAATCGCTAACGATTGGCGAATGCAACTTGTCTAGCCCCACAGTAGAGTCAAGACTCTATCAATAAAAATAAACAAGCGGTGAGAAGTGACTTTCGATGAAATGAAAATTCTGCGTATTGATACGTATGTTGAAAGATGTTTTCGATGAACTAATAGGAGAAGGTATAGGAGGCAAGAAGTTAATGCATCAAGGAATTGGACAACTATAGAACTCTTTCGGAGAAGACTTTTTATTAAATCTACATAACGTAACGCCTTCATTCCCAGAGTGGGGTAGGCAGAACTGCAGAATTAAAAACAGCTCCAAAAAAACTTGATAATTCTGTAGTCACATTTTGCACAATCAGGCTAAGATATTTACCAGTGTATTAGTGATAGGTTGCAAGCCCATCGCCTAACAAGCCCTTATTTCCTTAGTCGCCTCTTACGACATCCACGGGAAGACATGGAGTGGCACTATTCTAACCCGGCACACACGGATTTTATTAATTTTAACTTAATTATCTTGCGCTGCCTGTCTAAAAACTTGGTGTCAAGGTCGCTTGATAATTAAAGGCCGCTATGGTGCAAAATTCGGATTACATCACAACCATATTAAAATCAGAACTCGCGAAATGATTCAACCCGATTGAACTCTAAAGCCCCGTCAAAAATAATTTATTATCTATCAAAAAGTAATTGTTATAATTACTTATGCAACAGCGCGCTATCTCCCCCTTGATTTTTTATTCAAATATACTAATGACTCGAGCCTTTTGTCATATAATCCCATGTCCCAGCCATTTATATTATTATTTAATAAATAAAGGTTCACGCTTGACCGTTTCGTTTTATTGGCGATGAGTTTTTTTAGTTGGTGTATGTGACACAAAGTAGGTTTGAGTGACATAGTTCTGTTTCACATAACCAGTGATGATAGCCTAAAACATAATCAGAGAGGAGTTTTTAAGCGTTCTTTTATATATTTTTGGGTTGAGTTGATGATTTTTGTAAATTTATTATGACAAGCAAAAGCAAACATTCTTACAAATATTTAAAAATCGAACGTGTGTTCTGAATCGAACGGGTATTGTTTAAATATTTGAATGGTGTTCCATTTTTGAATGTGATCCATCTTTTATGGTTATGTCAAAAAATAACTGCTTTGCATATGAACGGATCCTTTTTGGACGTCATTGTTCGGATGTTTGGTTTTATGCCATAGTTTTTTTTGATATTAGGGCGGATGGTGGTTTGAGGCAAAGTCAATAGCACTTTTATCCTTTCAACTATTATGCGTCGATCTATAAAATAGGAATACAGATGCTATAGTTTCATAGATAAATATGTGGTTAAATGCAAATATAGATATTTAGGGCAAAATTGTTTCTTTATGTGAATGAAATTGAAAAAAAATCAAAATTAAGAGTATTATTGACTTCCTATGCGTTTAAATTGTTTGTAAAAACCATGCCTGTTTTTGAGAAAAATAGTGTTTTTTTTATTACCGACATTAAAAACACCTGTTTTCATTTTAGCTGCAAAGCGAAGCAGAATTTACGTATAAAAAATCCATTTCATTTTCCAATTTGCTGAGTTCCAACAGAAGCCATTTTGAATGAACAGTCTCAAAAATATTGTAGCACAGCTTCAGAAGCAACGTTTGCTCCTTTTATCTGCACGAAATAATTTTCACATAAATTCCCAAGTTATAAATTGACAATTGAACTAACATAAGCCCGTACCGAATTATAACATACAAATCACTGTATCACTTGGTAATGATCTTGATGGCAGGAATGATTGTAGAAAGGGACGGAAGGCTGCGCGCGCGCACGTGTGAGAGGGACGGAGGATGTGTGATTTCTCACCGGAAGCGGATAATATATGGTGCATTGTTAGTAACGAGTGTTTGTGCGTCCATGTGTGGGTGGACGCCCTTAAATAGTGTTCGCTTTTAAAATTAGTGTTTTTTTTTGCATATTGCGAGGCGTGAATTGTTAACTAGTTTCAGCTCTGCGGGTTTGCGCTGCGGAGTTTTTTTTTAATAATGTTGAACGGGATTTTTTAACAACAAAGCAATAGTTTTATTGACAATCGTAGTAATTTTTCTACGATTGTCAATAGAACTATTGCTTTGTTGTGCATTTATTGTTGTGTTGGGCATTCCATCATAGTCCTCAGGGTTGGTCTTGGGATTGCAGTCTTAAGCTTATGGTCTTGAGAATTTAAATGTCTATGGGTCTCAGTTTCCACTTACCATCAGGTGGCCTGAGTGCTTTAGTGCCTTCTCCTTATTATATAAAAAAAATGAAACCCTTTCATAATGACAGCGTCAAACCACATGAAAGAGAGCTAAATTTAATGATTAACGCTGTCAATATGACAGGGTTCCATAGTGGCATAACAATTAAAGTCCTTACCCCGATATCGGTAATACCACACAGAAAATTAGAAAGTTTCTGTGTATGTTTTTTACTCCCTCAAGCTGAAACGGCTCGGCGCTAATACGCTTATACCTTGAATAAACACATTTGGTACCTTTTATACCCGAAATAATCACTGTACCCGTGGAGTGGTAAACGCGGATAAGGTCCCGGGCAGCAGCTAGTAAAAAACGCCCAAGACTCAATAGCAAATTGTTGTTATTCCCGGGAATTCAACCCCACATCATACTTGCTACATGGCACGTCACTAACGCATAGGCGATACTTTATTTGTGGCGGTCTCTTGCTTTCCGAACTCCGTCTATAGTTTACTGGTGGTAGGACCTTGTGCAGGGTCCGTCCGGATAGCTACCACCATCTTATCCATTAACCACCCGCCAAGCAACAGTGTTCGCATTGATGTGTTCCGGTGTGGGGATAAGACAACCGGTGAAATTACTAGCATAGAGGCATTCCATCTTAGTCCTCAAGGTTGGCAACGCATTTGAAGTCTTAGGATTGTAGTCTTGAGAATTCAAATGTCTATGGGTCTCAGATTCCACTTACCATCAGGCGGCCTGAGTGCTCGTGTGCCTTCTCCTTAACATAAAAAAAAGCCTGGGGATCGTATCATAATATTTAAAGTTCAAAATACATAATGTTCATTATACATAATGTTCTTAATATATAATGGTTTTATTTCTGGATATTTTAATGGGTTAGGTTAGGTTTTTTTCTATAACAATCGTGAATAGTTTACGGTTACAGAAAAAAAGCCTTTATGAATTATGACCTTTATGCATTATAAACTATTATGAATTTTGAATTTTATATCTTATTATACGTACCCAGTTTACTGCTACAAACATTTCTTTAGAAGAAGGCACACGAGCACTCAGGCCACCTGATGGTAAGTGGAATCTGAGACCCATAGACATTTGAATTCTCAAGACTATAAGCTTAAGACTGCAATCCTAAGACCTCTCTATTGCATTGTGAAATGATTAATTTCACAAACATATCATTTGACCACCTGCTTTTTTCTTCGTAACTGTAAATAATTGTGGATTTATTTCAGGAGCATCGTGTAAGTTAGGTTAAGTAAGTGTAAAAATCCTGAAATATTTGTAGTTACAGAGAAAAACGCGGGTTGGCAAATGAATAAGTTGCGTAAAGATTCATTTGTCAAAGATTTGTCGGTGAAAAGGCAGATAACCATAGTAAAAGCTAGCTTTTTAAATAAACAGTGTTTACATTAAAATCTGTGTTTTTGATCAATCACCAACTCACCAACTGGGACAGCTGACCATCATAGCCATACCACTATTAACTAAAGTAACAACACCAGTGTTCGACACTTTTAGCTGACATGCACCAATAATGAACAGAGCCTTTTAATTCAAAGATGCCTACCTCACTCTGGGAATACAGGCGTGATGTTATCGATGTATGTACAGTCAAGTTCAAAAGTATGTATACACTTTAGTACCTTGTCTATTTAACGTCATGTTTAAACTGCCATATGAAATTATCCAAGCGATTAAAGTGACAAGGTACTAAAGTGTATACATACTTTTGAACTTGACTGTACGTAGAAGGGGCTACATCCTTACTAATATTATAAATGTGAAAGCGTGGATGTTTGTGACGCTTTCACACAAAAACTACTTGACGAATCATCATGAAACTTTGTACACATATTCTGGGAGGTACTAGAAGTAACATAGGATACTTTTTACTAAAAGAAATATTTTTTTACACAAAGAAAAAATAAAATTGTCAAGAAAATAAAATTGCAGCGGGCGAAGCCGCTGGCGGGTCGCTAGTAGGGTTATAAATTGATTTTTGCAAAACAAATGAACAACTCTTATCTTCTTTGAACAAGAGTCAGTGTCGAACATCTGTCGAGTACTGGTGTCGTTACTTTAGGCTAACTCTCAATGTTAACGGTTAAAAAAACATTACTAATCTGTCCTAACCCGCTTCAACTTCGGTAACCAAAACCCTAATCCTCGGCTTTCCAACCAAACCATCCCAGAATCCCCAATCCTTTCCCAATCCTCTCGATCATTAGCGGTGACTAATGTTGCGCCGACGCACGCTCGGCAATCGTCGGGCGACGTCGGGCTTTGTCGGAAATCCATCATAGGATCTGAAACAAATGATAGAGTATTTGCGACTGTAGGTTAAACTAGGGTAAGTTACGTTTTTGACGACACGTTAGCTTAGTTGGTAGTAGTTAGCAGTCCTGAGTTCAAATTCCGGTAAGGGCACATTTTTGTGTGATGAGCGCGACTATTTGTTCCTTTGTGTTTGTTGTTTTGTTTGTTTGTCTTGGATGTTTTCTATGTATTAGGTATCTATATAAATAAATTGATCGTGCTCTAGTACTCATAGTACAAGGCTAGAGCTTACTTTGTGACTGAGACAATTTCTGTGATTATCCATTGACAAAAAAGTAAACTAGATTTGGTGGATAGTTCTTTATACGTAAATCAAATTCTTAGTTCTTTGATAAAATATACTTAATAAGCGTTAATCTTGGATGTGTTTAAATTTCGTTAAACATGTCATAAAAAAACAATATGTTACAAAAATGTCGTCTTTAGCACAGAATAAGTAATAGTACACTATAGTGTCATTTTTAATTGTTAGAAAGTTTTGTAAAAATTGAAAGAGCAATACTTTGGTCGCATTACGAATCCGAGTCCTAAAAAATCCTATATATTACCTACGCGTACACATTGACAAAAATAAGAGTCAGTTAAAAACCAGATAACTGTTAAAAACATTCTAGAACACAATAAGGTACACAATCGCCACTGCTTTATTTGGTGGTTGTCACTTGCAAATATTAAAGTCCCACCTTTTACCACGACAAATTCTTTGTTACGATGCCATACAAAGATTTTAAGCCCTATTTAAGAAAACGTGTGCAGTGAAATCGCTTAACACTGTAAAAAAAATACAAATTTATAAACATAGGCCAAGTTAATAAACTAAAGACAAATTGATATAAATTCACCCTTGTTTTACAAATCCTTTGATTAAACTATCGCTGGCTCTACAAAAACTTGATTACTGTCCATTATACTAATAACCAGTAATTATGCTACTGTCTATGGTAGACTTGCAATTAGGGTCCGTATTGCAAAAACAGGTGTCAGCGCCGGCCGTCACGCGAGGTGGTCAAAGCGCAGCGCTGCTGATCGGAGGCGTATTCACTGCAATTCGGACCAATTCTTTATTGTTAAAGTTCATGTTGTTTCGCGGTATTCTTAGTTTATATGTTTTATTTGGAAGACTTTCGCAAAACGTAACATTACTCTGCTCTTACAAATTTTGGTATAGCAACCTTCTTTAAAAAGCTTTGTAATTAACTAAACAAAGAGACAATAATTATGTCAAAAGCGAAGTAAATGGTATTCCAATTATCTGCTTAATTTTTGGGGACTGGCATCATAACATTAAAAAAGGTTTCATTTCTATTTAATACTTATATTTGAAATTCGAAACTCAACAGTCCAAACGCTGCCACAATCAGCCGTCCAATGCTTCCGATCCATTCGAATCTATTTGAAATTCAAATTTGGAATCCATTAGTGCGTCGTCATTTTAATGTGACACCGTATTGAGTTACTGTAATTGATTGGTGCTCGAATTTTGGATGTTGCGTATTGTTCATTATTGTTTGGGATGTTTGATAAAAAATGGAACAGTTTTTTATTTTGAATTAATCACGTTGTTATGTACAGTCACTAGAGATTTATCAGACTTTTAAGTTGATTTATGTGAATGGCTAAAGACTTTAGCTAGTACCCAAGTTGCTAGGCTAGAAATATGTAGCACCTATTTGTTTTGAGTTTTTAAATGTTTTGGAATATAAATAAATAATAAATGGTTGTAGAGTCATCGGGTTTGACATTATTTATTAAATTTTCGGCGATGTCACAGTCAAATTTAAATCAGATAATTTTCCTAGTCGGTATGATAAAAAAGCATTTACCTTGAAGATTTCAGTCAAATCAATAGGCGTGCAAGCAAAATTTTGATGCAAAGATTTATTTAACGATGACCTTTTCTTAACAGAATCACAACTAATCGATAATCTATCAGTTTTGTGTCTCATTGGTGTCACCTGGTTAAGAATCTTAATATTTTACTAAACTAGCTACACTGACATCCGCACAATAAGCAACTGTACCATGTAATTCATATTGATGATCCATCGATTTGTTGCGCTAGCAACATCGTTAGTATTCGAACGTTCGTAATTGATGATAAAAAAATGTTTGTGACAAATTCAAAAATGGAAGAGTTATTTTTCGATTCGTATTGTATAACGGTTTGGAATTATTCGCTTCGATTTTTGAAGTGTGACTAATTTTGTCGTTGATATATTATTGTTATTTGTTTCAAATAACTTGTTCAATCGAGTTTTGTTTTCCATTTCTCGTTTTTCTCTGATTAATTATTTGGAAACTGCTTAAGATCACACATGACTTTCTGGAATTACGAGGTCGCCTAAACAATATTTAACCCTTGCCCTTCGTTTTGCAAATGAATATTAGAGAGATATAAAAAACAGCAATACAGAAAACGAGTGAAAACCATATTTGCAATTGTTTTCAAAAATCTTGAAGCTTTTTATTTACAAAACAAGAGAAGGAAAAGTGTCGCGTATAAGCCATGATAGATCTGTATCAAACTTTAGACATTAACTTTCAAAATTAAAAAAATGTGTTCTGCTTGTTTTGAAAGCTCTATGAAAAATGTTAAAAAATAATGTATATTTATCATAATAACAGCAAGTTTGAACTGTAACCGCGGCGAAGCATGTGTGGGGGCGCACAATGGCGCCGATGGAGAGTGACGGACACCTGCGCGCGCGCCGCCGATCTTCGGCGATAGCGCGGCAGTGTGTGGAGACGGCTTTACTTTGTAAGAGGGTTTCTTACAAATAGAACTAATGCTAGAGTTCAAACTGTTGACAAATTGGGAAACGACCAATGCCATAATATACGTGGGGAGAAATCTGACGATTTACCTGCAGACTTGTGATAGTGGTCTTTAGGATGAAAATCTGTTTTGTATTCTGCCCTCATAAGCCAATAGGCAGTATCTCAAATTCAATAGCTAAAGCAGATTCAATCCTATCCCGTTAGTAATAAGGTTGCAATTGGTATAAGAAGTTTGTCTGAGATACTGCTCTTTGTTTTAGCAGGGCAGTATTGTGTTCGGCTATTTGCTCGTTTGCCTTCGCCTTGTTAACGGCTAGATAGACGTGACCCTAGTTGGTGGCTCTTTACCAAGCCTTGCTTGCCTATGACGGTTGCAAATAAGCCTCAACAAGCGTACCCTTGGTTGGTGGAACTGGCCTTTCGAGGACGTAGGCGGTCGGAAACAGGCGGCCACTCGGTTCGCCTGTAGGTCAGACTGCAGTCCGCTAGCGACCAGGGCGCTGGAAGGACACAAGAAGGTTTGTTAGAAACAACTGTCTACACGGTCGCTCGGTCATTCTTAACCAAGGCCACGTTGTCGGAAGGGCTTGTTGGCGACCGTCTAGCACATGCTTAAGTCATAAAAACTGGACAAGTTATGTGTGAAATCTCATCACTTGAGGAGTGTCGGAGACTGTAGACACTGCTAAGCTAATTGAGTAAGTTTCTATTTTCTACAATATCATATACAGATAGATAAATTGTTCCAAATTTTGGGTTTCTTGTGTAATGCCTTATTGTTAAAAAGTGGTCTCCACATATAGGATGGCCGCGTGAAGAAAGCAGACCGTTAATAATGACTCCGTACCCGATCATTACGCATCGATTCGTTCGATGCACTATATCAGACTTTTTGTTACTATTAATACTATTATCCGTATAATATGCGTTTTAATATATCTATTGTGATAGGTGTGCGTGTTATTCTTTACATACGTTTCGTAAGGTGGTCGATTGTAAGTGAAAGCGGGAATTTTCTAAAAAATAATTCAATTTAGATTTTTTCATCGCACTAATCATTATTGTTTTTTTTATAAGGACATTCACATAAAATATTATTTTAACGTTACTGGATTGAAACAAGGATTTTTATGGAAGATGTTCTTTATAAAAACAATTTAGAGGTGTGTCTCAAACTATTATTTATTTATTTATTACATTAAACAAAAAAATAGCGAAACTTAAGTGGCAGTGGGCGGGTCACATTGCTCGCAGAACTGATGGCCGATGGGGCCAGAAAGTTCTCGAATGGCGTCCACGGACCGGGAGACGAGCTGTTGGTAGGCCTCCAACAAGATGGAGCGACGACCTCGTAAGGATGGCGGGATCGCGATGGATGCGGAAGGCACAAGACCGGTCTAAGTGGAGAGCCTTGGGGGAGGCCTATGTCCAGCAGTGGACGTCTTTCGGCTGATATGATGATGATGATGATGACATTAAACAAATACAGAAAGTAACTATAAGGATAGAGAAGTACAACTGTTATGGACAAATTTGACCCCATTAATAATTCTCACAATGACATAATGTTACAATAAAATAGTACGGACTAACCATACAATACTTTTAAAGTGTTTGCTACGTCCGCTTTGGAATAGAGTGGTCGGAATGACGTCATTTTGTTTGTAAACGCGTTTGGTTTTGTAAGTCTAGCACTAGTTGTGGCGTAGAAAAGTCCATATGGCGTTTAAGCATTTTTTTTTCAAAAACAAACCTCTAACTAAAGGAATGTTTTTTTTTCAGAACACCTTTTTAAAGAAATCCTTTTGCCAATTCAAACCTGGGACCGCAAGCTTTGTTGGCAGGGTCATTAACAACTAGGCTAACCGCGTGTTCGATAGTAGTCACAGATATTTTAAGTAGGTATGTTACGAAGTTCCGGCTCCGACTCACTTAAACCTCCACCGAAGTCAGATCCGGATCCGTCGCCGGATCCGGATCTGACTTCGGATCCCGCTCAAATAAATACAATTTTAAAACTCCGGATCCGGCTTCAACTCCGTTAAACAAAATTTTAAAACTCCGGTTCCGGCTCCGGCTCTGGTAAACCCACCTAACATTCCTAGTTTGTAGTGACCTGGTCAAACCCTGCATAAGGCCCTATCTCTACTAACCAATCGCCGAGTGACTATAGCAACAAGGAGCCTGACTTCTTCAGACATCAAAGAGACCCTGGGATCCTTCCAACAAAGGTCTTCCGCCTGTCCGAACGAATGTAACGCGACCCGATGTTTTCGAACCCCGCATCTGTCATCGCATATTGAATCCACCCTTAATATCATCTCGAATAAATCCTTACTCATTGTATTGATGAAAAAATTTGCATACGCCATTTAAGGGTTAAAAAATTACCATATGATTACTCTCAAAACTGTACTCAATGATTTCAATCTTATTGCAAGTTGTTAAGGGTTTGATTTCATTGTCGCTTGGGGATAGTACAAAGATGATTCCAAATCTGGAATGCTCTTTTGTAATTCGTAAAGCGATTGTACTGTCCAAAATTGTAGCTTGCCTGGTTATACTTAAGGGAGATTTTGGTTTGGGTGTCGAACATTTTGACAGATAACCCTTAAAATGCGTTATGCAAATTTTCGCATTTGGAATTATTTTTCGTATCATTTTTCAATAGCTCATTATATCAGTGAAAGTGCCATAGGTTTCGCTATTGTACATCAGAATACATTTAAGATATTGTGTACCGACCGATTTTATGGTCCTCATTTGAATTTCGATGGCGTTTGATGGGTTATTTGCATGCTTGTGATTTAGAGGTTATTTTTGGATTTGTTTTGGATTTTATGGTTTGCGGATAAACGATTATTTTGAATGTATTGAACGCGTCGAATTGTAAGTGCTCTGCTTTCACACGGTTTGTTCGGAAAGGGTTCTAATATTTTTAAGTCAAGTTCTGGGCTTATTTAATACTATACTTTAATGTGAGAGAAGCTAAATACTGAAAAATGGATAAACACATACTAATATTGAACAATGGTGGTAAAACTGGTGCTATATTACTTAGTAAGTATTTAAACTTGTCTGAATGCACTTCAACAGTAATGTTAAAGAAAGAAGGTGCGTGTTGGACAGAAGGTTTTCAAAAAAAAGGGCTAAGTAGACAGTTTTACTGACTATTAAGGTCGCTTTTAAATTTAAAAGTCACATAGAAAACAACATAGACTCCATTTTCTATAAAAATCAGTGAGCGTGGCCCCCAATATGTAAAACATCAGAACAAAAGCAACTCATGTAAATTAAAAGTCCAATTACAGGTAAAAACTCATATCATTACCCTATTCTTTATCGACGTAACGTCAAAAGCTGCGCCTACGCATTTAACCTCAAACATTAAACATATCGACCAAGATCCAATTTATCAAAGCCGCCTGTATTTTTAATTAAAAAAAACATATTCGGCCAGTGAGCGGTGGAGCGTGCCAATCGGCTTCCGATCTTAAAGCATCTTTCTCTTTCCCTCTCGTTGCAAATTCATATGTCGATTCCGCTTGCACTCTGTAATTAGTTACTCATGTATAGCTTTTGTTTAGAATGACATGTGGGGTAGCGTTAATTATGAACGACCGTTTTTTTAACGAATCGATTGTTATCGATTGCGGTTTCGATGGATCGATGTTCTTTATTCGAATTTAATTGGGGTAACGGTTGATGGTTTAATTTAGTAATATTCTTATTAGCTTTTTTTTTTTTTGGTATCTTATCTAAACTAAACTAAAGTAGGTATGCATTCAGTGTTAAAGGATTCTAATTCTCAAAACAGACGTGGTAGCTAGATCATGAGCTGGTATGATGATAGACGACCTGTCTCCGAAGCCAGCCGGCCTGGGCAGATATTTGTGTGATTAGCGCGAATATTTGTTCTTGAGCCTTGGATGTTTTCTTTGAATTTAAGTATGATTATCGTAGTCTAGTACCCAAAGTACAAGCCTAGAACTTAGTTTGGGACTAGGTCAATTTGTGTTTGTGTGAGACTGTCTCCTGATATGTGTGTATTCCAGTGATCACACCAAAAGTGATCACTGGAATTAGGAACTCCTCGATGGCTAATACAAGATCCGTCGGTTGAGGGCTCGTTTGGCTCCAGTACTGGCTCGTTTGGATACTAAGACGATTAGCAATAAGTAATCAAGAAAAAAATTAGTATGATCTTCTGCAGCTCGAGCACTCACATTTCAATAATTACGTCACGTTTTAAAATTAACTCTACGTTTTAAAAACGTGTAGTTTGTGTTAAAGCACACGAAATACTAGAACGGACTCATTTTCATCTACAATTTTACGTATACTTCACCTTTACTTCTCAATGACGAAACCAAAGTCAACGTCAGTGTCAACTTGCTGTCAAATTTTAGTACTAAAACCGGGCAAGAGCATGTCGAATCATGCTCAGTGTAGGGTTCCGAAGCCTTAAGAACAAATTTTCTATTTAAAGTCATTTGGTGCCATCCTAAATGATTTTATTAGGTATAAACACTTTAATCGCCTGTATCTCAAGAGCCAATTATGTCTACTGTGGCCGCAAATACGTTGCCAACCCTAAGGTGGAATGCTTCGATGCTCGTAATTTCACCAGTTGTCTTATTCTAGGGTTCCTATATTCAAAACGTCTTGTATAATTAAAATTTGACACATTTTGTATGTAGCAAATGTCAATTTTTAACGAGACGTTTTGGAAATAGGAACCCAGTGTTATATCCTTGTTTGTGCCAAATGTCAAATTTTAACGAGACGTCACAATTCCTTTTGGATGTAGGAACCCAGGGCTGCTAAATTGTAATTTGAAATTTCCCCGTCTATTGGTTTGAATATTAGGAACGGTTATTAGTTGGTAGTAGATTCTTCAAGATTGACAGGCCGAAGACACATCCAAACATACATATAACATCACGCCTTCATTCCCAGAGTGGGATAGACAGTGCTACAGAAATACCATCAACTCTAAAAAGACTTTGATGATGCTGTAACCACATTTTGCACAAACAGGCTAAGATGTTTGTATGCAGTAGACACTTAAATTAATAATAAGTATTACAGATAAGGTAATGAATGACGATCAATAATGTAGAAAAAACGAGAATACAAAGGAATACGAAGCAATAACCAGTAAACATGTAATGGCTGTTACAAAAAGTAATCCGAACACCGACTTCACGTACCATTTGCTCGTCTCGTCCGTTACGAGGTGTCCGTAATTGCTCAATCATTCATGATTTAATGATTCATTAAAGGATCTATTGATTACGGTTGGATGACTTATATCATTCCTTCTTTCAAATTCAAAATTATAATATGTTTTTGGCCTTCTTTGTTTCATTATTATAGTGGCATATGTTATATGCTCCAATTCGATTGAAATTCTCCCCCCAGCGTCCTAAGTCCAAGGTCGGCCCAATAAGGGCGCCCTTAGGCATGCTAGTGTAAAAACCCTTTACTGCGTGGGCTCCAATCAGGTGTCCGCCCTCTCCCCGGCCAAGTAGTCAAAGCCATCAGAGGCTAAATACGTAGGTCCCTCAAAAAAAAAACTTGTTATTCGCAAAATACGAGTAGGCGCAAAACGTCGAGTTGCGAAAAAAAATACATACATATTAATAAGAAACCCAACGTTTTCTTGTATCTATTGCTTGCTATCTTCAACACTACTAGTAAAAAGTACAAAGGATAACTGGAACAGATCCCTGAAAGGGATGAAATCGCATTTGTATATATCTTTTAAGATTCTGATTCGTTTTTTACTTTGTTATCTTCTGTTTGTTCAATAAAGAGTTAACATACATAAATACAAATAGAAGTCGTTCAAGACACAGTTATCTTCTTTACTATATTCTGTTTATTATCCTTCTGATAAACGAAAGAAGACGAAAAAGAAGAAGAGTTTCAGAGGTTTTATCAAGAACCAAACCTGTATTGAAAATGAAACAAGATTTCGTCAAGGAATGGTCATTATCAGCATCTTCATATCAGCTAAAAGACAATCACTGCTTGACGTAGCCCTTTTCCAAGGATCTCCAGTCTCCATGACAGTCGGTCAGTTAGTGGGAATAAACAAGTGATATTAGGCATGTTTTAAACAATGCTTGTTTTATTTATTCTATACGGGATCATCATTTTCTTCATTTTTATCATTATTCAATTTAAAACTCAGTCAATTATGACAGGTGAGCTTCAAAATCTACCCTCCAACAAACGCTAATTAACAATATCCTCTATTAAAACAGTATTATAACAAAAAACACATTAAAAACTATTTGGTCATCAAACGTCTTCAGTAATTAACGAAACCAAAATCGCCTGTGCTATTGACCTTTAGAATAGGGTACCATTGTTCCTCAGAATACCAAAAAACTCAAACTATATTCAACTTTAAAGCTTGGTCAATACAACCTATTCATCGATCAACAATCGCTTGGGAATCCTTGAAAAATGTACAAAGGGATTTCAACCAAGAATACTAAACAACAAAGTTGGTTTTTGGATGTGGTTACGCATCACTGATGCCCGTTATGCTCGGCCTAGCACCTGCTTAAGGTGGTCACCCACCAATATGAATGTAATTAGAGGTTACACATGTGTATGCTCTGTTATAGCCAGAGGTCTAGCTCTGATACAATTTGGTTGAGACATAGGCCCCTGGTTTTTTCCACTTTTGTGTCGAAGAAAGTGTTGCGGTTTGGAACGTTAAAATATTCAGTGCCTAAGACACGTAAGTGTGTTAAAATAACATAAATTTTCTAGTTGGTCGTAGTGAATAGCTTGAGGAAGTCTTTTAAAGTCATGCTGTCCTGGGTTCGAATAGAATCGAATACTTCCTTTTGGATATTGATAAAGTTTCTTAAAGCGAATAACTGACGAGGCCAAAATTGAATTAAAATACGATGTCTATATCTCTATAAATATCTCTAATCTCACAAAAAATTGCTGGAAGTAATACACTTAAATCAAAACATAAATTACTTCGATATTACTATGAATAATATAAGCATAAATTTATATCAATGAAGACAATCAAATCAAAATGTTTATTGCGATTATGTATAAAAGGTTTTATGTCAAATATTATAAGCTCCAAACATGAACCCTGCTAGGCCCTAGTAATGTTAAAAGCATTTTATATAGTACATATGTAATATGGAAATATATCTTAAATTATATGAATTATCTCTGACAACAATGCCAAATTCTACAGTAAAACATGGATGGTATTTTAAGACACAATTATAAAGAACGACACAATTTAAACTGATTATTACTCATTGAAATTTCTTGGAGTAAGTAGACAATAAAAAAAAAATATTGACCGATTTGAATCGTCTATACCTATTTTTAATGACTTAGCGAGAGGATCAAAATGAATCTTATTTAGAGTTGAAAAGGGTTCAAATAATAGTTTCGACTAATAACATTTTCAAATACACCATTTCATAATAAATTAGTCTACTTACCAGAACTCCCTATTTAACATTAGTAAGCCTTTAAGTTGCAAGTCTCACATTGCACGAAACATGCTCCTAGCTCTGCGGAACATGCGTCAGTAATCAACGTTCAACTGACCACTATATTGACGATTTTATTCATTAGGGTCCCGTAATCTAAGTGAAATAAATTATGTCTGGGTTAATTGATAGGGCTATAGGGGAGCCAGCGGCGCGTCACGAGTATCGAAGATGTTATCAGGAATAATGAGAACTGGTCGAAATATGGCGTATTGTGTGGTAAGATATTTTTATAGCACCTGCTGTATACATGTATATTACTGTCATAGGCGGTTATGTTCTTAAGAAATGTTTGATCTCTTGCCAATTGTTTTATGATTGCCTTTTAGTCAAATGAAACTCCTGTTAAACATTTTTTAGTGGAGCTATGCAGATGCCAGAATTGATATATCTAACTTTCTATTGTGTGTAAGAATGATTACTTGACGCGTGAGATTGCAGACATTATACAGCGTTAGGTATCTACCAGCTTCACTAAGCTGCATCGAAAAGATATGAATGACCAAGGTTAAAGAGACGTTCGAATGCGTTATTTAAACTCTGGTTGAACATTGAATAAGGTTAAAAAACCATGTTAATTAAATGTCATATCTGGCTTTAGTCTGTTCTTCTTCTTCACTAAAAAGAACGTTAAAAGACATATCGGTTAATTAAAGAATCATACAAACGTTACGCTATCATTTAAGTTTTATAAGTACAAAGTCAAAGTACACCAAACTACCCTCAAACAAGTCAAAAGTCAACCAGCCCACCTGAGGGTCAATCGGCGGCAATCGCTATCGCCCGCCGATCGAGGTTCGATTCCCGGGGGGTGTAATTAGATTGTTAGTCGCATGCTATACCAATGTGTCATGTAGCACGGTGAAGTGAGTTTGATACTTGGGTGACGATAGTTCTAAATGAAAAGATATTTAAAGGCAATCACACGATTTGATTTGCTTTTAAACTAAGCTTAGGGCTTGTACTATGGGTAACCTTTATTAATAAATTGAAATACAATATGTTAACATAAAACATCCTTCGATTTCCAGGCAATACTTTAGTTTATTAGGAAACACAAATATAATAAAGAGAGTTACAACACTGAACGCTCAGTGCAGTACTAGCATAGTTATTTATACTATGGTATTAGGGGTCACTACTACAAGGCATCGGATAGTTGTGTAAAAATAGGTAAAGTCTACAAGAGGGGAAGAGATGACTCTTCATTTGAGGATTCAATTTTTAATGGTGAATGGATAACGGCTCGAAGTCTCGGTCGTAAAATAAAAACGCTAATCTAAGTTTTTTGTGCAGACTATTTTTAGCAAAATTGCTTTTAATCAGCTAAGTAACTTAAATATTTTCTGCTACATAGTTTTCGCGAATTGTTCATGTTACTGAAAATTAACTAATTTCAACCCGTAAAAGGCTTTTTAGCCCAGTATAAAGCCATCAAAATGTCTTTGTTGTACGACCAATCGTAAACATTACCTGCATTAAATGAGTCATCAATGTCATCAACAGCAAGTATCAATACATGTCCGTCGGCGTACAACCGATACATTTTGATGGCGATAAGAAAGTCAGTTGGGAATTTAATATACATAATTTCTTTTAACGTGCGATAGTGCCGTCGTATATCGATCAATTTGTGGTGGTGTGCGATTGTTTACTTTTAACGCCAGACTACTTCATTTTAACACAAAACGTATTTGGGTCGTTCTACTTTTTTACCGACAATACATTGTCATTTTTCTATATTTTGCGTTTTTCAACTATTGAAAATTATGGTTTTAATATTTAATTTTAAAATACGTTGCGTGAATTTTTATTTTGTGTGGTTACCGGGTTAGAATGGTGCCACTCCATGTCTTCCCGTGGATGTCGTAAAAGGCGACTAAGGGAATAAGGGCTTGTAGTACTGTTAGGCAATGGGCTTGCAACCTGTCACTAATACACTGTAAAACACTGGTAAACATCTTAGCCTGATTGTGCAAAATGTGGTTACAGACTTATCAACGAGTTTTTTAGAGTTGTTGGTAATTCTGTAGCTCTGCCTACCCCATTCTGGGAATGAAGGCGTGACTTTATGTATGTATGTATGTACATCTTGGCCTAATTGTGCAAAATGTGGTTATAGAATTATAAAGAAGTCTTTTTAGAGTTGTTGGTATTTCTGTAGCTCTGCCTACCCCACTCTGGGAATGAAGGCGTGATGTTATGTATGTACGTACATAAATAAATATAAGTTAGCTACATAAATAAATTGGTAAACTTATACAGATACTAGATTTTGCGCGCGACTCCATCCGCGTAGTAATCGTTTTTTGCTAAATTAGGCTATAATCTACCTATCTCTTTACCAAATTTCATCCAGATCGATTCTGCTATCCTGGATTGATTGAGTAAAAACATCCATCCATTCATTCAAACTTTCACATCACTGCAATATAGGTACTTTAAAACAAAGTCGCTTGCCGCTGTCTGTCCCTATGTATCGATCTTTAAAACTACGCAACGGATTATGATGCAATTTATAAAATAGAGTGATTCAAGAGGAAGCATTATGTGTACAATACTTTAACTCGAAGCGAAGCTAGGGCGGGTCGCTAGTTTATAATGTTAGTATGATTTATCCATAAAAAAATTAACTTACAAATCGAGAGTAATGTATTCTCCACCACCTTTGCCTCTTTTAACACAACTATTCGAGGACTTGTTACTTGATGTGTTGTGACTCTGCCTAATACTGCACCATCCAGTGTAGCCCTCATACTATTGTGATGTAGCACGTTGAGGCTGCCTTACATTAACTGGGAGCTAATTACACAATTGCACAGCGTACATCGAAAATAATTGAGAATAAATCCGTGCATAGCGTGAATAAGTTGATAAGTCGATGCAAAGTTAATGAAATTTGTATTTAGATAAAATTGCATATAATTACTTAATTTTTTTCAACGAGCTATCAACTTATTCACGCCAGCCACGGAAATTATATTTCTGTAGCTCTACCTACCTCACTCTCGGAATGAAGGCGTGATGTTATGTATGTATGTGTAAAGTTTTATTGATGCAATGCATTGGACCATCAAGTCTAAAAAGAGTTGTTTATTTTTACATTTTGCACAATCAGGCCAAGAAGTTTATTTGTGTATTAGTGACAAACAATCCCATCGGCTAACAGTACTACAAGCCTTTATTCCTTTAGCCGCCTCTTACGACATCCACGGGAAGACATGCAGTGGCACTATTCTAACCCGGCAACCACACCAGCAAATCTTTACTATCTCCGTATAATTAGATCTTTGTTCAGACGTAGAATATTCAGCACAACCCAATAGTTAATAATTATAGCTAAACTGCTTAGGATCGTGGTGCACTCAACAATTTACAGCCTTTACGCTATTTTCAATTAAACTCGTAATGGCTGACGGTCCGCCGATGCGCCGATTGTCTAATTGTTTAAAAGGAGAGAGCTGGGAGATGTGACTGAGGGTAGAAATGGTGTGACAATAGTAATTTATGTAACTGATACATAATAAGGGGTGTTAAGACACGAGTGTGGTGTGGAGACAGGAGTATGTAAATTCCTAATTAATATGTACAGTTGCTTCTATATCTCAAGAATCAATGCAGTCTACTTAGTCGTAAAAGTTTTCTTTTAAAATACCTTATAATTATCTGCTTTAAATTTAATATTTTTAGATTTTTATTACTAGTTTTTTTTTTAAGGATTGAAATGCAACTTATTCGAGATCAATATTTGCTAACCGGTCCCTGAAATCTAAATTTGATAACAACATGTACATAATGATTTCTTAAAAACATATCCAATAAAACCTGTCTCGATGTCATAATGTAAAAAAAAAACGATAAAAATATATTTCAATTTTGTCTAGTAATATAAATGTACGAGTATAACTATGCCTTATTACAGTCTTAGAAAAACCGTGGTCAGATTCAGAAACGGACATGGCGAAACTAAAGTTTGTTATAAACTGGTTTTGTCAAAAAATTAACAGAGGTATTATCCACTCTTCAACCCTAACCTTTGCAACCACACCCCTTCTGAAAAACTTTCGTTTTAATCGTTTTACATTACACGGCGAACCAAGTTTTCCTGCATTCGAACCCTAACGAATATTGGTACGATAATTGTTTAATTGATTAAGTTAATTGTTATTCGGAATTTATTGAACTGCCGGTTTTGTTGAAACTGGAAATTTTCGGAAACTTTGAAATTTTCAGCAAGTATTGAACAAGTTGTGCAATATAGCGGGGTGAGATCGCGTTGTAGACATTAACTGTATGGCATGAACTGTATTTGCAAGCTGTGGTTCAAATTTGATGGAAGTTGACTTTTTTTAATAAATAAATAGGCCTGGTGCGTGTCGGAGTTCGGAGTATATCAATAAATTGGTATTTGTTGGTAAAATATAACGTTAAAAAATTCTTCGAAACAATATTTAAAAAATATGCTTAGGTAGCATCACATTCCTTTGCAGTATTGAAAAAAAAACACAGTATTCATTTACTCAATGACCTTTAAACAACAATACATCACTCGATGGGAAAGGTCAAAAGTTTTTTTTAAATTAAAAAAAAAAATGTATTGGCTTCGGGTCATGCTCATTCTTTGCTCATTTGAAGATTGTAGGTTCAAGCGTTTGTATGTAAAACTTGTGTAACAGATAGTGATGGGCGAGTGGAAAGTTTCCCATTGCGGAAAGATACCATTTGGAAAAATACCGGGAATATTCCGGTAATATTCTTGTGATGGGAAATATAGGGAAACATTACATTTTCATATATATTCATCTCTTTCTGAGAAGGTTATTATCACAAGAAAAATGGTTAAAGACTAGGGTTACATGTTTTTTTCATTAATTATGGGTTTTCTTAATATATTTCCCATCATTTGGTAAATTTCGCGTAACTTTCTCATAAAGTTACCTAGAAATTTAATTAAGAACACGGAAATTTTGACAAAAATAAATTATTTTCGAGTTTAACACTGTCCCCTGTGTTTTAATAATAATTGTACGTGCGTTTCTGGCCAAAAAATACCACGTGCTAACAAGGGCAAACAACGAAAGAGAAAGATATATAGTAAAACAACTAAACGAGTAATTAGTTAGAAAGAGATAGATGTATAAAACGGTAAATTAGCCAACGCTATATTTGTTGCAGCCGAACCAGGTAGAATTTTATCAGTGTGGTACGAACTTCCGTGTAGCATCTACGTGTTGATTTACTATAGTCGTTTACCGCGGGATGTTTCAAAATGAAACCAAAATCAGCAATTCACCAATATTTTAGAAAAAAGGAAGTTCTAGGAAAAGAAGTGTACGAGTGTCAATATTGTGATTTAAAATATAGTAATATTAATGCTACTCGTATGAAAAAAACATAATAGCGTGTAAGAACTGCCCAAATGAAGTGAAAATATTTTTTTATCCATAAAGTGTAGTAGAATCTGAACCAGTAGCGGTGCAACCTGAAAACAACGGATCTACCGACGTAAGTTAATATTTTTAAGGTTATATCTATATGTATAAGGTGACTGCACCGTCAGCGTCAGAGAAAGCAAATCTCCTATATAGTTTTTAAACTTCACTGTCTGTATCTCGACTCGACCTTCTTACAATCAGCAAACAGTATTCAAGTGCCTATATTAGATCATACGTACCTTAACTTTGAATTATTGTAAATAATTAAATGTATAACAACATTTGAATTTGTTTCAGGGAGATATAGACGGTGCAATTGCTAAAGCAGTTTATGTAACCGGGTCACCTCTATCCATGCTAGAACACCCTCTTTGGAAAGATGCCTTCCTTAAACTCAATTCGGCGTACACGCCACCAGGTAGAAAATGTTTATCAACAATACTTCTGGATTCCGAGTACAAAGAGACAAAAGATCATATTGTGACTACCATTAATAATTCCCAAGTTCTTCATTTGGCAGTCGATGGTTGGTCAAATATAAGGAATGAAGGTATTTTAAATATTGTTATTTTCACACCAAATCCCTATTTCTATTCTTTTGTGAAAACTAAATCCAACCGACATATTGGTGAATACTTAATGACTGAATTAAAAAAAGTTATTGAAGATTTGGGTGCTGAAAAATTCACAGCCATTGTCACTGACAACGCATCAAATATGAAAAGATGTGGAATGCTACTGGAAGAAGAGTATCCACATATAATGTGGAATGGTTGCTTAGCACATACTTTGCATTTACATGTATCGGATATTCTAAAATTAAAAACTATCACAAATTTCTTATCTAAAATCAAGAAGGTCATAAAGATGATTAAAAAATCACAAACTTTAACAGCCAGTTTCCAAGAGGTATCTAATGAAAAGAATTTAAAAGTCAGCCTTCAATTGCCTGTGAAGACGAGGTGGGCAAGCTACAGCCATTGCTTAGATAATTTTATATTATCTAAAGTAGTCTTGCAAAATATGGTTGTAAATGGAAACGACATAAATTTGTTCTTCTCACGAAACCACAGACAACTGTTACTCGATGAAGGTTTTTGGGAGAAGGCAAATCGTTTACGAAAGTTTCTTGTTCCGATCACGAAATGGATTACGGTCTTAGAAGGAAATTATTGCTCCGTACATAAAGTACATAGCTGTTTCTTAGAAATAACTGCAAATATGAATACAGATACCGCTCATGAAATATTGGACGACGATTTGTTGGAGACACTAAAGAAAAAAGTCGAAGAACGTCGAGAAACCGCTCTCAAACCAATTCATTTTGCAGCTTGCATTTTAGATCCAAGCAATAAGGGGCTAACCTTAAGTACAACTGAAAATATGGACGGTTGTGAATTAATTATGAAAGTGTATGAGCAAATGGACTCAAGCCCTGTCACTGAAATGTTCCAAGAGCTATCGGAATACAAAAATCAAGAAGGTTTGTGGAGCCGGCAGTTCGTGATAGATATGGTGGATAAAATGTCTCCAGTTGCATGGTGGAAGCATTTTTATGCTCAAACTAAGCTCGGAAAAATTGCAAGTAGAGTGTTAACTGTGCCAGCTACTTCCGCAGCAGTGGAAAGGTCATTTTCTACATTTGCAAATGTTCACACCAAGAAACGGAACAAATTGACCACAGAACGGGCTGGGAAAATAACCCTTATTTCACATAATTGGCGTTTGCTTCATAAATCTACAAATAATTTAGGTTTAAAAGCTGCTTCAACTTCTGCATCATCATCAACGGAACCAAAATGACATTAATTTAGAATGTAACGATTCTGATATTACTGATGTTGGTACTGAAACCACTGAATCACCTGATTCTTCTGATACTGAAATAGACAGTGGAAGTGAGAATTGACAAATGTTTGTTGTATGTTGTAATTTTGTGTAATGATTTTATTAAAATTTGGTTTATTTCTATATTTTAATTATGGTAGATGTTGATTTTTAAATGCCAATCCTCTCGATGGCTGTGATTTTACTCCCTTTTAAGTGTATAATTATTGCATTGTATTATGTTTTTACCAAAAAAAAAAGGAAAGACGCATTTTTAAAATTATTTAATACTATTGTTATTTGTATATATTTTAACGTTTTTTAACGAGTGTGATACTTAATTAAACTTAATTAAAATAGAGATTTAAAAGTAGTTTTTTTTACAATAGTTGTAATTTATGATTAGAAAATTTTATCTCTTTTTACATGTATAAAAGACTGATTATTATTACGATCATAAATATAAATAAAAACAAGTACAATTCCGCATAATAATTATACTATACGTTAACGCTACGCCGGTGATTTATTCAGATATACTATTATAAAAATTGTTAAAATTAAGATTATTAAAAAAACTGATTACTGAATACAAAAACACTTTTATTTATTTCGTAGGTGTACCAGAAACATAAAAATTCTCGACATATTGCAGTAAAAATAATGATCTGTCTTTCCATTGACATTAAAATAACTTGTGTGGGTGTGGCCTTCATTTAAGGGTTTATGTATTTCCGGTACACCTATAATAATCCTAATTCCATATTCCATATCAAATCCGACGGACAAGCTTTTCTCGGTAATGAGCATTTGAACGTGAATTTAATAAAATCCAATGATATTTGTATGTTTTTATAAATAATATAAAAGATTTTATACACCGCTAGTAAAAAATCCCTCAAAAACATAATTTCCCTAGAAAACTTTCCATGCAATATAAGAGAATATAAGGAAATTTAGAGAAATATTACTTAAATTATAGCTTCAGAATGATTGAATGTCAATTTTAACATAAGAAACCAATATTTTGAAATATTTCATTATATGAAAAAAATATAATTTCTTATGAAAAAACTCTGTTTTGTAGTATAATCCCATTATTTGAAACTTACCAGTCAGTTTCCGGGGAATATTTCCCCGGTGGGTAATATTCTCGGCAACTTCACATCACTAGTAACAGACGACGGACGGACAAACGGACACGTGCTTAACAGCATTAGGGTTCCGTTTGGACCCTTTGGTTACGGAACCCAGAAAATAAACTATACATATGCCGTTTTCAACTCCATGATTTTTTAGTTTAACTTCGTGAAATCATCAATTTCGTACAACTTTTCTTCCGAAAAATTGGGTGTTATTGTGATCTAGTCACAATATTACCCCATCATTTCAGAAGTTGGTCTTAAAAACGCATCTTTAACAAGTCGTGTGTATACCGAGACTCATTACGAAACAACTACATTTTATAAATGAATTTAAATTATTTAACAAAAGGTGTTAAAGAGAATCGGTGAGACTCGTCTCAGCGTTTGACATATTTTAGAGAAATCCTTCCTTCTGCCGTAATGAGTGTCATGTTTACTACGTAGCGTCAGCAAAACAGTACCTACATTGTTACATTTTTTTGTTTTAAAATCAAAATAATGTATAAGTTCTCTAGGCTTGTACTATGGATACTAGACAACGATAAACATACTTATTTAGAGAAATATATACTTAAATACATAGACATACATCCAAGGGTCAGGAATAAATACTCGTGCTCATCACACAAATATCTGCTCTTACCGGGATTTCAACCCGGGACCGCTAGCTTCGAAGGCAGGGTCACTACCAACTAGACCAACGTGTCGTCAAACGTGTAGTCCCTGTTTGGGCGCCAACTAAAAGCTCTAAAATTTCAATTTATTACACCTGCATACGAATAACACACACATAAGCAAAACCTTTACACCCTCCATACACACGCAGATAAAATATACTGATTTTAGTGGTAGTAGGACCCTGTGCTGGGTCCGTCCGGATCGCTACCACCATCTTATCCATTAACTCCAAGCAACATTGTTCGCATTGTTGTGTTCCGGTGTGGGGATAAGACAACTGGTGAAATTACTAGCATAGAGACTTTGCATCGTAGTCCTCAGGGTTGGCAACGCATTTGAGGTCTTAGGATTATAGTCTTGAGAATTCAAATGTCTATGGGTCTTAGATTCCACTTGCCATCAGGTAGCCTGAGTAATAGTGTGCCTTCTCATTAGCATAATTTTTTTTTTAGTAATTTTATAGTATTTTCCTAGAATTACTAACTGGAGTTTAGTAGAAAAAAATTAAATTAAATTTAATTTTTTACAAGGTATTCTAATACTGCATGATGTTCGAACTGAATATAACGAAAATAGAAAAACAATACGATAAAAGACGTCTCTGCTGGCGCTACGACACATCCGCACTCCCAAAGAGTAGCGACGTGTAAAATCTGCATTTCTTTGAGATGCACTTGTCCCGTGTCACCCCCTTGAGAGGTTCTACTTTCGCAGGCTTTGAGCGAGTAGGTTTTGTTAGACTACCTACGTTTTGTTCTAGCTGTGTTTTAGAGCTGGAATTGTTATTTGATTACAAGATGGTTGATGGTTTTAGAAATGAGTACTAAAGAAAATTGCTATTTTAATATTTCGTAGTGATATCTGAAATATAACTGAGGAGGTTTTTCTTTAAAATAACTTAAGTAACGTAATTGGATCATATCAGTTTTCCATATAGAAAAAGATTTCCAGATTCCTACACAAAAAAAAAAGTAAAGTTATAGTTATGTATACATTTATAAATCCAAGAATATATAATAATTGTAAACTACTCCTAATGTAAAAATGTACAAATACTCCAAATTAGAAATATTTCATTAGTATTTGTAAGCGTTGGAATTGAAAAAGAAGCACTTGTTCAAAACGTTCGCGGTGTTCTATGATGTTGTCCACGGTCTTTGTCTATCTCGACATTGACAATTTACACCAAGGAGTGAAAGGTCACAATTTTACAAATCTTCCCACAACACGTCAAACCATTCCAACTAAACATTTTCCGAACATGTCAGATATCTACTCTGACGTTAACAAAATATATCTTACGCTAGATGAAAATACCTTGATTAATGATTGGCTTTTTGCAGCAAGGTTTAATTTTGTGCAAAAGTTATTGTACGTACTTAATTTCAAAATGTATTAGACTCATGAAACTCCTTCCTTTATTGCAACATAATTCATTTTGAAGTCCTCTTTATTCTCAAAGAGTGTTCTCTTTGAGAATAATGTCAAATCGTTAATGTCATATCGTTCTATGTTGCGATTGACTGTATAGCTGCAGACACATCAACTACAACATGACGTATATATAAAAATGTCTCGCGCTGTCTGAAGGGCCATCGAGCTGCAGTCGGTACGAGCTGTCAGCTGCCACTTGCAACGGACAGATAGACAGCGTTTATATGTTGTTAGTGTACACATTGTATCTAGAAATTCCTTCAGTTACTGGAAATGTTGCGAGTCAAGGATTGCTGATTCTCCTGCACACGTGGGTTATGTTATTCGAATTTATGTAATATGTATTGTATGTCTATTTCTTTGGCCCCTAAACCTGTTGTTGGAGTGATATAGGCTTTAATATATTAATCAAAGTTACAATCATCTTAGCGATCGCTATTTTCTGCTAAAACCGTGATCTTTTCCGGATATCTTAAAGATTAATTACGTAGGTTAGGCTAGGTTAGAAAGCTACCAAAAAAACAACTCGTGCGGTGAGAAATGCCTTTTGATAAAATGAATAACTTGAGTAATGATACGTTCATCGAAAGGTGTTTCGATAAAAAATAGGTACCCTTTTTTGGCATAATTTGTATAGACGACAATATCAAATGAAAAACTGGGCAAGAGCATGTCGGACTATTCTCAGTGTAAACGGAAACCCGTTAAGTACTAAAAACATAAAAAATATCATGTATTTGGTGCCGTCTTAGATGATTTTAGTAGGTATAAACACTTTAATCGCTTATATCTCAAGAACCGATGGTCTCTGAGCTATAAGGGTTACTAGTTTGACTACGGAACCCTAAAAATGCAGTTGAGTTTTCAAATCGCACTTTTCATTGGTTTGATCTTAGCAATTTTGCTTGACCAAAGACTATTTGTAGATCTATAATAAATCATTAATCTGAAAGAAGGGGACGGCAAAGGGGATTTATCTCTATGTATCATTCAACTAAGCCAAATTTTAAGTAAATTTTTGCTAGTTGACATATATGACTAGAAGAACCTTCGCTGGAATATTCAAGAGTCTTTTTCCTTGTGTCTAGAATAAAGTGTTTCAGTCATTATTCTTTCGATTCCTTTCGAAAGCTTAATTGAAACTCATCTCCCAATACAGGTCGTAAATAGGTCAACCCCCACTGGACAGAGGGAGGAATATCCGATTCTACACTAGTGTAGAGGTGACGGTAACTCCTAGGAGTTGCCGTCACAGAGATGATCTCGCACGCGACAGAAAAGGAGTGCTAATATGACCTGGGGGGTTATCATGACATAACAATGCAGTTCTGTTTACGCTCAGAGAAAAGGACAGAGCTATGACAGTTATATAGCTCTGTCCTTTTCTCTGAGCGTAAATACTAAAAATTTTTTTTTTTGTGTTGTAGTGTTTTATAAACCCTGGCGATGTTATTGATTTTACTCGTAAATGCCAAAAAGATGATTTGACGAATTGACAACCTCCTTATTGGAGTTACTTTAGTAACAATAAGTCGTAGCATATCTGTTTACTAATTTATTTGTAATTTCATTTCTGACAAAATTAACCTACTCGTACATTGACACCTAGTCTAAACTAAGTTCAAGAGTTGCATGGGTACTTGACAACGGTAACAGTACTCATAGATACAGTATTGCTTAGATGCAAAAATAAAATACATACATACATACACACACGTAATGTCACGCCTTCATTCCCAGAGTGGTGTAGGCAGATCTACAGAATTACCAACAACTCTAAACTTATTGATAATTCTGTAACCACATTTTGCACAATCAGGCTACGATTTTTACCAGTGTATTAGTTTCAGGTTGCAAGTCCATCGCCTAAGAGTAGGGGAGACCGGGGATGGTTGACCAATTTTCAACTTAAGCATTAGTATTATTATTTCTATAAAGTATATTAATTTGATACCGATTTTAGTTAATAGATATACCATTAAGCTTTAGAAAAAAGTGGCCAAAAGCACGATATTCCTTACGATATAGTGTACAGGCCGGATCTCGTAGAATAGGAAAAACTAGTCAACCTACCCCATGTCTGGGGTAGGTTGACTTGTCAGCAGGGGTAAGTTGACCTATGAAGTTGTTAGGGCAATGTCTACGAAGAAATAGGGATAAAAGATACAAAAAACAGGTGTATTATTCTTTTTGTTTATTGAAACAAAAAAGCGATATTCCGCCACTCTAATTAAACATAATAGACTTCAGATAACAATAAACAATCAGACAATTAAAATTATGTAATTTGAGTACTCTTTCTATTACATCTTTGGGTGTACTTCCCCTATTAGTTTTCCTTTTATATGTTCGCATGGTCCTGAAACAAGAAGTTTTACATAAAATTTCATAAATACCGACCTTATTTTATGTGTAGAATATTCATAATATTTGATTATTTATTAATTAATTCTTTATTGCACAAAAAAACGTACAAACAGCGGACTTAATGCCCAGTGGCATTCTCTACCAGTTGAACAAGTATTCAAGAAGAGAATTACACAGTAGGTGCACAGAAAAACAAGACAGACATATAACAATACTAAAACTTACAACATAATATCCTATAACATATTAAAAGTAAATACACATAAATTTATACATAATATAATAAATACATAAACATAAATATAAATAAGTAGATAACAATATAATTGACAACAGACTGCAACATGATGGGGTAGGTTGACTAGGTGGTCGACCAGCCCCGTTAAACATTAGTCTACTAGCCCCGAACTACGTTTTAATTTATAATCACGTGCCATAAACTTAAAACTGCGACGAAATCAATAAGAATGATAATGCACAGAAAGACCATGAGTCAAACTTTCGTTACAAAGACTTTGATAATCAATAACAACAAATAAGTAGGCGTCATTACAAATAATATTACGACAAAAATAATTACTTACGTGCGTTGTTTTTCAATATCACGCTCCTTCTCTCCAACGACATGCGTGCGCGACGCCGCGTTCCCGGTGACTGAGCGGGGGGAGGTGGCGGACTCTCGTGCCTTATTGGTTGGGTCAAGGCCTTTGCGTCGGACGAGTTATTGATAGTTAGTCTACCTACCCCTATAGTCAACCATCCCCGGTCTCCCCTACTACGAGCCTTTATTCCCTTAGGGCCAAAACCGATAAGGCTTACTTCGGGTTGAAATTTGACTTTTGCCCATACAAAATGTGTCAAATTTTAATCCGAAGTAATATCTGTCCGCGGTTTAAATATACGGTTCGGCCGTTAGTCGCCTCTTACGACATCGACGGGAAGACATGGAGTGGTACTGTTCTAACCCGGCAACCACACGGAATAAAAGTTAAGAGTTGTTTATTCAGTAAGTAGGCCGCACGGGCACTTTTACACGTCAAAATTCTACCAGTGCTTCCCAAGAGCAGACACTGCTGAGAAGAAGCGCCGCAAGAAACTCAGCAGTGAGTATTTTTTTAAATAAATATTGCTTATTACAAATGTAGAATATAATTATAGATGTGTGTGTGTGGGTGTGTTAGGTATTTGGATGACATTTGGAGATACGAGTAGCTTATACCCTGGATTAACACATAAACAACATTAAAAAAAAAAGTTCCCGAGGGAATGGCGATAATCGATTTCCACGCGGACGGAGTTGCGGGCGACAACTATAGTAATTTATGAATGTGAAAGACAACCTAAACCCGAGGGAAGTGGATTATCTATTGTTTGCCCGAAATTCATATGCTATAATTTTCACTTGCCCGAATTTCTTTTGCCCGAATTTTATATGCCCGAATGTTACATTTCCCAGAAAAGTTATTTAACATACTCTTGTTTTCCCGAAAGTTAGGTGCCATAATGATACTGATGCCATACGTAATGTTTTCCATATTATTAAGTGCAATAATTTTATTTAATAGAATATTTAAACGCCATACTAAATAATTCTGAAATTCTGTGTGAAGGTTGGCACAATCGTATTAATACAATAATGGCAAAATGCCATCCCGGTTTTTATTTTTTCAGCACAGAAATTATAAAAGAATCGCTTGTAGTAATGCTGCAAATTGAAACTATTCTCAATGGTGAACCAGAAATGAAAAGAAGAAAAAAAACTATTAATTGTACAAATAAAATAAATGACATTATCCAACAAAAGCGAGTATTCAAAAGAAGAATTTTTGCGTGCTTTAGCGTCAAATCTGTATTTACATTAAGTATATATTTGTTATGTTACACTTGGTCATATTAAAATAAATAAATATATTGATTGAATAACATTTTTTATTATTATATTACTAATGTAATTAAACCTAACATATTTGTGTTCATTCACGACTGATATGGACATAAATGATCGAAACTAATGTCGACGGAGCTCCGCTGCGCGGAGCTCTTATTCCGCGTAGTTGAGGCGCTTCGCGCCTTGTTGCAACTCTAACCTAACCTAACCTATGTAGGTAAATATTGCCTAATTCAAACATCACCATTCACCATTTACACGGATGGCAAATGACATTATGGCATGTGACAAATATGGATTAAAATGATTATGAAAAATGAAATTATTGAAATTAATATTATGGAAAATAAAGATTCTGTTATTTGACTACTATGATAAACAATCTATATATCATATGAAATTATAAGATGTAACATTATGCCATTTGTAAATTATGGCTGGTGAAATTCGGGCATATGAAATTCTGGGAAGTAAAGGTATACCAGGGAAGTGATATTAAAACAGCGAAAAAAAAAAAACTAAACGTATAGCGTTAAAGAAGTTCTATGCAGACAAAGTCACGATCAAATTCTAGTCGATTATAATGCGGCAGTAAAGTTAAAACGTATATCTATACCGTTTAATTAGTCTCGCTGGTTTAAAATCAGGGTTTTAAATTAGAGTCCTCTCCATGTGCGCCAATTCGTATTATGCTAATGACACACGGACCGACGGCTGCTTTTTAATATATATATAAACTGTATGTGAGTGTCCATTAGTAGTATATAGGATTAGGTATCGTTGGGACGGGATATCGTATGATGGAAGATAAATTCTATCAATTAGATAACTTTTCAAAATTGTGTTTTTATATGTGCAAGAAAGTGTCTTAAAGATATTATTTCTAAGGTGCATATTTACAATATCAAAAAATGAGCTTAATTTTTTACTTACTTTATAATTATTATACTCTAGTTATTTCCCGCGACTCTGGAATATAAAGCAACTTGTATCCTATTCCAGACTATAGTCTATCTCTATGCCAATTTCATCTAGATTTCTTCAGCCGTTCTGCCGGATTGAGTAACATCCATTCATCCAATCTTTCGCATTTGTAATAGTAGTAAGATTAAATGGTGTGTTTGTTTGTTCCGCTCTGACCGTTCAACTCCTCAATCGATCGAGGTGAAATTTGGTTCAGGAGACGGACAGAGGGTATTTTTAATTTTGGGAAGATCTACAATTCCTCAAGGAATAGCGATAAACGACTACTAGGTACGTAGACGCAGACGCGGGTAAAAGCTAGTTCTTAATAAATCTGCTACAGCTGATTACCTGTAGGAGCTTCAAAACTATATTAGCACTTTTTTAGTTACATTTAATACAATACAATTAGGCTAATAACAAATATGTATACACATCACAAATTTAAGTTTTTCTAGGGTCTTTACGTGTTTGAAGATAATTATGCCTTAGCAATGGTTTTCAAACAAATCCCCAAAGTAGTTTGGTGTATGTATTAATAAAGAAACAAATATATAATTGAAAGAAAGAAAGAAAGAAATACATTTATTCGTGACAAACATTAACAAATAACAGAGAAATACGCACAGAAAAATGTAGTCACGAAATGGTTCCAACTCAGCATAATGCTGGCATTAGTCAGCGCTGATCTTCCGTTGGAACCACCAGGTGAGACCACGGAAGGTTACACACACATAATTATTCTAACAAATTGTGCCTAGCTAAGAAAATTAAATTAAATAAGTTAAGTCATATAAAATATAAATTCGCACGCATCGCCTTTTTATCGCCCTACTTTGGCTGAAGAGGCAAAGTTCCCTTAGCCTTATCCAAAAACATAAGACAGAAAAGAAAAAAGAAAAAAAGAAATAAAACGGACACAAACAAACGTCACAACCTCACAACAGACATACCCTATCCCTATTAATTGGTCGCTCACAAATTTCAATAGATCTACAATGATCTCCAGGTATTAAGAACTTTTAATGTCTTTTCTAAGCCTACTTTTGGGGGTAGGCTTCCCAGGGAACTGCAATATACCCATTAGATTTTCACTTTTTTATTTACCTTATAATTGAGGAAGCTACATTAGCCGAATGTAAGTCTCCATTCAAGAGCACGGTTGGGACTATGATTTTTTCCTAAAATATTTCATATGAAGTGGATCCTAATACGATCCTATCACGTTAACCTGCATTTTACATCAATTTACTTAGCTAGTTTAAAAGTATCCCATACAAAGTAGTTGTAGCTAGAGAAAAACCTCTTAAAAGTTTAAAAAGAAGTCCGAACCGATTTCAGGAAGTCATCAAGAAGCCAAGAAAGAACTTCCCCCCACTGGGACCAAAGATCCTTAGCAAAGCGAGCCGTCGCAGAAAACCCAAGAGTTCTAAAAAGCAAAACTGTACACGACTCCATCTGAAACGAATTAATTACACCAATTCAGTATTCCGCGAACATCGAAAGCCACCACAAATAATTCACGCTCACAAATAAACACATACACGCTTACCTATATACAGATCTAAATCGACCACGTAAAATTCATGTAGAAAAATGTCAATACCGCGCACACTAACGCGGCGCTTTGCGGAAAAATACAAAACAGAGGCACGTTCCACGCACACTTGGGTGGGCCACTCGTACACGCGCGAAATCTTTCGCTGGAGAAATATGTATTGCGTCTATATAGGAGTAATCTTTCACAGTCACGCACACTGACGTAGGGATGCCGTATTTTCAGTACCGATCGCAGCACTTGTGGGGTTTTTTCTCGGGTGTCGTTGTGTGTGTGCTCACACGGTGGGGGTGGGGGGCATACATTTTCAGGAAGGCTAGAGCGTCACAGGCGTCTTTCAGCGTTCCGAAGCTGCACACATCGCCGACTATCGGCGAGACGAAGAAGCAAAGAGTGCGACAGAGTAGGTTGAGGACACAGATTAGTGTTTATTTATTTTAAAGGTCGTAGCGATTATTGAGTGATGACGGATGGATAAAGGGTGGTTAGAAACTGGCAGCTTTATGATGGTTTTGTTTAATTATTTTAGCATTATTGCAAGGACAGAAGCAAGATAAAGTTTGCTGATATAAAAGGTAAGCTTTTATTAATTGATTTCAGTGTCATAATTTACATTAGATAATTACTTACTAGTTCTCATTACTAGCTGGTATACTTTAATATTATAATAATTATATTTCAGTTGTTTTTTATATTTACCATATTTACGGTTCTGTAGCTCAACCTCGTATAGTCGTATAGAATAATGTACAGTATAAACTGACAATAATAATCACACCAGTGCATACTTTGGGCAAGTAAGTTTTTTACTGGACAAAATTTATTATACGAGGTTGAGTCACAGAACCTTCGATATGTTATTGGCTTAACATAAAAAGCATGCATTTATTCTTACCTAACAAAAGCAACAGTGTTCGCGTTGTTGTGTTCCGATGTGGGGATAAGACAACCGGTGAAATTACTAGCATAGAGGCATTACATCTTAGTCCTCAGGGTTGGCATCGCATTTGAGGTCTTAGGATTATAGTCTTGAGAATTCAAATGTCTATGGGTCTCAGATTCCATTAACCATCAGGTGGCCTGAGTGCTCGTGTGCCTTCTCCTTAACATAAAAAAAAAAAACTTACAAAGTCATAAGTCAAATAGTTTATAAGGATAATTGGAAATTTTAATGTTATCTCATACACTTATAAGTAAATTAGCCTACTGATAGACCACGCCCTCGAGTACCAAAAATAAATATACAAAAAATATACAGGTGTACGAAAACTCCAACGAAAAAAATCTTAACAAAATTGAACATAACAGGGCCATCTTTCCATCCCAGCCCTACTCTGTGACATTGGGTGCCCAGATCAGATGGGAGAGGGGGTCTCCCCACCCGTATATGTTCGGAAAAATGCCTTACGATAGCACCCACCCGGTTTCAAGTTTCCAGAACATTGTTGGTCTTTAAATACGAGAAATAGTAATTTGAATTTTTCACGGGAATTAATGGATCTTGCTTATGATAGTGTTGGAGTTTTTGGGATAAGTACTGGATAGTTTAGATCATGCTGATATATAATAGAGAAAATAACGATTTTGGAGGATTTTTCAGGAAACCTTTCCAACTCAGAAAGTAACTCAAGTTTTGGCTTAGTAATACTCGTACATTCATTTCTATCGGTATTTTTCTGGTAATTATTTTCGTTAACTACGGGTCAGTAGGACGGCAAAAAAAAATACAACACTGGACAAACTCTGACACGTACCTCGACTGATTAGTCCAGTTTTCTCAATAGCATACTCATCTTTGAGCTTCGTCTGAAATATGAAGTAATAACTTTAAATAAGTAAACCCAACTCGAAACTCGTTATCGGCGCGCGAAACACCCGACACCTCACAAAGAAGGAAAATCCACTAAATAACCTCCTTTGATAACGAAAGAGTTGCGCAGAATACGTTGCATTTTAACAAGTTTAAAATACTTTATGCATAGACATTACAGCTTCGGGTACCGTCGGAATTCCCGATGTAAAGCAGCAGCCAATAGCGACGGCCAATTTGAATATAGAACGCCCGAGCGAAATTTATAACGGACACACGAAGCTTAAATGTTCCGTTCGTTCGGAATTTTTGAGCGGAAATTTCACGTTTCGAATTCTGAATTTCGGAATTTTGAACATCTGCGGTTCTAGAGCGGGATTTATTTCGTAGTTCTGGAATGGTAATGTGTGAGTCCGGGCTCAGAGTGGATCTATGGCGAACGGCGGGCGAGTTTGAACGTTTATCATGTAGATTCTTAGTTGGGGTAGGTGATTTTTGAATGTAGTTCTTAACTGGGATTGAAGCGACTTTAGATGGTTTTAGGAAGTTTTCGAACTGTTCCTTTAATAGCTAACGTAGATAACTTGTGACTTGGTGATGTAGCTGTTTCTGTTTTAAGACACTATAGTCCCTTAACGCATTTGCTGTCTTCCTTTAGCCCAGATTATCCCCAGGTGTAGTTTTTGGAAGCTACTATACTTTAGATATATATATATATATCAAGGCACTCGGTAAAACTCAGGAAACTGATGCTTTAAAGCAAATCCGTCAATTTGCTGCTAGAAAATTTCCTTAGTGACATACTTACCTGTACAAAAATATTCAAATCTTTTATATCAGAGGCTGTGTAAACAAGAGTAACTATTTTCTTATACGCTATCTCTATTCCAAATTCCATCCATATCCCTCTAGGTGTTCCAGCGTGAAAGAATAACAGACATGCTGATATTATTCTAACACACGCAAAAAATGGCATAAGTAGGTACTTTCGTGTTTTAGTAGTGTGAAAAATCTTTATAAACGGCAACTGCATAAAAAGTCAAAACAGAATAATAATTGCCAAGCGTTCTTAGAAAACTATGAAACCTGAACATTTTCCAAGAAACAATATAATATGTCACGTCTGATGCCACAGATCCCTAGGAAACCCAACCCTTACATATAAAAACTAGTTTCAACATTGTATAGAGGAAATTGCACCAATACACTGCACCTGGGCAGCTCTCCCCCCCATCCCAAGGGGGGTGATATCAAGCACCACGGTACGTGTTAAGCGATTTCGGGGATATATTTATAGTGCCATGAAAGGAATTTTAATTCAGAAGCGTATTTAATTTTCTTATTGAGGCTTGAGTTATGTTTTAGTGTGAGTTTCTCATGCTTTAGGTTAGGGTTTAGGATTGAATCGTCTACGTATTTTATTTCGTTAAAAAGGTATTTGGAAATGACTTTCAAAAATGAGAGGCTACTGATGGCAAATTTTGAACCGTATAAAGAGAAACAGATTATCAAATGTTTCTGAGGGTCATATCAAATGATACTAATTTTGAATGGTATGGACCTAGGCAAAGATATAATTATGTAGTTTTGTCGGTTTTTACAAACTTTTTATTTACAATAAAATCCAATTAATAATTTCTTTTTTTTTAGCATGTGTGGTTGCCGGGTTGGAATAGTGCTACTCCATGTCTTCCCGTGGATGTCGTAAGAGGCGACCAAGGGAATAAGGGCTTGTAGTATTTTTAGGCGATGGGCTTGCAACCTATCACTAATACACAAACACAAGTAAACTTCTTGGCCTGATTGTGCAAAATGTGTTTACAGAATTATCAACAAGTCTTTTTAAAGTTGTTGGTATTTCTGTAGCTCTGCCTTCCCCACTCTGGGAATGAAGGCGTGATGTTATGTATGTATGTATGTTTTATTTACAATATCTAGAGAGTCAATTTTGAACCAGTTCCGGTAAATTTGGGCCACGTATGTAATCCCGGTGACAATGAGTATTATGGTATCTAAGAGCTGATCTGATGATGGAGTCAGAAGGTGAAGACAAGACCTCCGCTATACTTAATGCAGAGCCACTGCGTGAAACCCATAAGTTTGGTCTGGATAAGCAGAGACTTTGAAAAAAAGTACAGTAGGCAGTAAAAGCTTGCCCCAAAAATGTTTTTTTTTTTTTTTTTTTTTTTTTTTTTTTTATGTTAAGGAGAAGGCACACGAGCACTCAGGCCACCTGATGGTAAGTGGAATCTGAGACCCATACACATTTGAATTCTCAAGACTATAATCCTAAGACCTCAAAAGCGTTGCCAACCCTGAGGACTAAGATGGAATGCCTCTATGCTAGTAACTATGCTAGTAGTTTTTAACAAGAACTTGGTTTTACACAGGATCTTCCTGAATATAACACAATCGCTATTCCAATGTACAACGTATCTAACCTGTGGGGTTAGACAAGTTACATTCGATAGTCGTTAGCGATTATATTTCGATTGAAAAATGTATAAAACTGACGTAAGTCACGTGGTACTATCTCGGTGGCTTACGTCAATTCCATACATTTGTCTATCGAAAACATAATCGCTAACGATTTGTCGAATGCAACTTGTCTGGCCCCACTGCTTATTTATCTGGTTAAAAAGTATCCTATGTTCAGTTTTAATCTTTTGGTGTGTTTGATAAATACAAATTGTCATAAATAAGGGCGTAAGGTTTTGATATGTCGATGAAAGCACAAATTACTTTGGTATGATTCTTGGATCTTGCAGAACCTTTCATACATATTGTTCTACGGGTTGTTTGTATACGACAACTTAAATGTCAGATTTGTTTTCAGGGTTTCTATTCTACTCGTTAAAACCATATTGCTTTTGCATTTGAAATATCGTTTAAGTTATGATAGCTCTTGTTTACTTGACGGTTATGGCGATCGAGTTAAAAACAATACGTTAATATGTCAATGTGACGGTTAATCATTGCACAACAACTTTGGCCGTCCATTTAAAAACAAATGACATGATACGTGCGGATATTTTTTTGCATTTTTATTTTTTTTGGCTTTTGTAGGGACAACTTTCCACTGTTATTGATTAAGTATTCGGTACAAAAAGAAAACTGAAAAACAGCGCTGAGCAAGCAGTCCTGCAAGACTGCGGCCTGCACCAGCTGAGTTTACTCCTTTTTCTGCAGAAATTTTCTGTGTGTTATATAAGCCGTAATAATTAATTGTGTCCTGCAACAATAAATGTTTTTTCAATTCATTTCAAAAAGCAATGTTGTTTTGACGAGCAGAATAGATCCCACAGGTAAGATTTTGGCCGAAAATCCTTTAACAATGAAATGTCAGCGTTTTCTGCACTAATAAATACTAAAGCAGTCTCGCAGATACTCCAATAAGATATTCCTTCGCTTAAACAATATAAGCACGGCCATCTTTTGCTCCTGTGACGTATAAAAATGGCGGGTCTTAGCGAGGAACGTTCTAGAAAGGATCCAGTTCTAGTTATTTATCTGTGGTGGTCTTGCTACCAAGAGTGCCGGATGTCTAACGGCATGAGGTTACTTGTGATCACAAGGTACTGAGTTCGATTTCCAGACACATTTTTTTTTAAACGGTGAAGGAAATTACATCGTGAGGAAACCTGCACATTACGCTAAATGTGTGAAAGTTTTTTTATGGCAAAGAGTAGGTAAACGAGCACACAAGCCACCTGATGGTACGTGGGTTTGAGACCCATAAACATTTGTATTCTCATGTCTACAATCTTAAGTGTGCAATCCAAAGACCAAATTCATAAATCCGGTCAAAGGTGAGTCGGACCCGCGCACCGGGGGTTCCGTACAAACTTGTAAGAACGTGAATAGTTCTTCATCACGGTGATCGAGTCTCGAAGATTTTACCCGTTTCTCCGTTTATAATTTTTCACATCAATGTGAAAATTACTGAAATTCATTAACTACGAAAACACCGAAAATTGCTATAACCAAATGTAAAAAAAATATCAAAACCGTCTTTAAAAAGCAAGATATAACTTCTTTTAAAATAATAGGTCAGTCCAATTGAATTCGGCTTTTGGTTAAAAATATAGATGGACTCACCGTATCCTATCCTCCTACCTATTATTTTAAAAGAAGTTTTTTGCTGCTTTTTGAAGACTACTTTTAGTTTTTTAAAACAATTGTTTTATTTTATACCTTTTAGTGATCATAATAATACTGTTATGTCACCCACGTTCATTTATTCCTATAATATTTCAGGAGTCCCTTCGATTTCTCCATGATCACATCGTAAGATGTGTGTGACGTGCTGGAAATGGGACCAACTAGAAAGTATACACAATCGAACAAAAATATATTTTAAATCGGTCTAGCGGTCTTTGAATAACCGAGGAAAATACATTAAAAAAAATATCCCGACGAATGGATAATCCTTATTTTGAAGTCGGTTGTGAAAACATCACAATTTCACATCTTCAGTGTACAAAACACACCCCTAAATTCCAAAACATCGTAAACCTTACAATCTTTAAAGCAAACTTGCAGAAAACAGAACCTCCATGTTGAAATTTTTCAATATTCCCGCTAACTGTGAGTTATTCTCACCTTGTTTTAAATAAAATCAAAGCTCCCCCTACTTTATACCTTCATAAACCACCTTGCACTACCTAGGAGTATAAACTATGCGCCCCTCCAACACAAAAGGAAGTAAAAGGTTCCGGAGTCTGAACATACTTAATGCCTTTTAGTTTTCGACACCTTGTTTAGTTTGAACTAGATCGTATGGAAGCAAAACGAAGTAAAAGCGTTTGAGGTTTAAACATACTTGATACCCTTGTGTCTCGAGCACCTGTTGGGTGAGCTAGGCTTCTTAGAACCAGAAAGGGATATGTTAACGAAGTGTATACCTACTCATACATAACGCCTTGTACCTCTAATACGAGTATATTGCTATGGGTGCTATTAGTTCAAATAAGGTGCAAAATTCATAGTTAAAAATTTAAGTCTGTCTAAGCTACCTGGTATTAGAGCGGAACTTTGTTCATGCTAAAGTAAACTCTACATGTTTAGAGGAATGAAATTTTTATTGAATGATATTTCGAGAGTTCAGAACCAATCCATCTCCTTCCGTAGGGTAGGCAACGCATTTGCAGACTTGAATTTGTACATATTTATGGGTCATGGAGTCTGCGTACCAAGGCAATAAAGCAACCGAGAAAACCAGGCCACCACTATCTCACCATCGTGAGAATGACAGGTGACAGGTAACATTTCAGTGTTAGTTTTAAAATAAAGAAACAAATACATTTATTCGTGATAAATAAAAAAAAACAGAGAAATACGCAAAAGAAGAATGTAGTTATGAAATGGTCCCAACTCAGCGTAATGCATTGGTCTCGGTTGTTATTGGTGGTTAGGTGGTTTTATGGTTGTTGGTGTTTTAGTGGAGCAACCCTTCTGCTTCTGTTTAGTGGTGGTAGCACCCTGTACAGAGTCCGCCCGGATCGCTACCACCATCAACCATTAACCACCCGCCAAGCAAGGTTCACATTGTTGTACCGGTGTGGGAATAAGACAACAGGTGAATTACTAGCACAGAGACATTCCATCTTAGTCCTCAGGGTTGGCAACGCATTTGAGGTCTTAGGATTACAGTCTTGAAAATTCAAATGTCTATGGCTCTCAGATTCCACTAACCATCAGGTTGCCTGAGTGCTCGTGTGCCATCTCCTTAACATAAAAAAGAGAAAATACTCTTTAACCGAACAATCGTCCTGGCGAGTGATGTCCATGGACTTGTTTCTGTGATAAGTTTGTGGGAGTGTCTATAAATACACAGGAGTGTATGTCGCCAAGTAAGCCATTTATTAAAATTAGAATTAGAATTATAGGTGGTATGACCTTCAGCAGGGTCCGTCCAGCTCGCTCCCACCCTTTTATCCTTTAACTTCCCGCCAAGCAGTGGTTTTCGCAAACGGCAAACTAGGAGTCGGACCACCTAATGGTAAGCAGTCACCATCGCCCATAAACATCAGCAATACTAGGGGCGCAGCCAAGTTGTTGTTTTTTTTTTATGTTAATGAGAAGGCACACGGCCACCTGATGGTAAGTGGAATCTGAGACCCTTAGACATTTGAATTCTCAAGACTGTAATCCTAAGACCTCAAATGCGTTGCCAACCCTGAGGACTAAGATGGAATGCCTCTATGCTAGTAATTTCACCGGTTGTCTTATCCCCACACCGGAACACAACAATGCGGACACTGTTGCTTGGTGGGTGGTTAATGGATAAGATGGTGGTAGCGATCCGGACGGACCCTGCACAGGGTCCTACCACCACTAAAGGCCTCAAAAGCTGAAGTTGCCTTTCAGTGAATACTCTTTTGAAGCCTCGCTTAAAGAAGAACATGTCGTAATACTGAGGAATCATGGAGGGAAGTTCATTCCATAGTTCCAAAGGGCGAGGAAGAAAGAACCTTTGGAAACGGAATGTAGTCGACTTTAATGGTCCCAGGTACTTTGGATGAACTTTACTCCGGTGCCGAGTGGTTGGAGCGGTTATTACTAGCATAGAGACATTCCATCTTAGTCCTCAGGGTTGGGAACGAGTTTGGGGTATTAGGATTGCAGTCTTGACATTAAAATCTTGGGAATTCAAATGTCGACGGGTCTCAGATTCCAATTTTAATTTCATCTGAAGGCATCTTACGTAATTAATGTTTAAGATGTCCTCAAAATATCATGATTTCAGCAGAAATTAAATGAAATCCAATGAAATGATGCAACCGATGAAGTGAAATTTGATAAAATGATAGGTTAACTGCCGTGTGTCTAGTTTATTTTATTATTATTTAACTATACAAATATTCGTTATATATAACATTATCTAGGAGCCTAGAGAACTTAGCTCGGAAATAGTTCAATTCGTGTGAGATTTAGTATCAAATAAAAAGTATTTGAGTAATTGCTTGCAAGCTTAGAAAAACACATTTTGCCAACTGTGTACATGACGTGTATATATAATAACTTCGAAGTGACATTAAGACGCCATATTTCATTAAATCCTCTCACGAAAATGAATTCGCTACCGGATGAATCATACAAAATGACAAACAGACTAACTTTCTAAACATCGTATCTCACGCACCCTTATTATTGCAAAAAACTACCCAAATGCATGCAAAATAGAGTTAAAATTTCGTGAAAATGCAAATGTACTAGAGCTGGGACGTAGAAATATCCCATTTCATAAAACTACCGATATGACGTCAAAACAGCGTGAAAAGGAATTCGCAGCAGCGCCATCTGCAGGAGATTTTTAGTGGCGCATCACTATTAAATGTAAAATATTATATCGGAAGCTTTTGTAGTGATGGGGATGGTGTTATCGATAGTTTAAGTTATGTATGTGATTTCAATAAATTAACAAGGTGGAAATTTTGACAGCTTGACTAGGTAAAGGAAGCCAGTATAAATTAGAACACAAGTGTGTTAATTAAAAAAAACACTTTATTATGTATGTAGACATTTTTATGGACTCTCAGTTTAATTTGACAATAAATAATAAACGAGAGTCGTGCTAAAAAGTACTCAACAAAGACTTTTAGGGATGGTTTTGTCAAATATATACCTACGCTTATTACTTCTATAAAAACCACAAAACCAGTTTCGTTCAAGAGTTTTAAAATTTAGAACTGCTTAGCACAACACGTTACTGTAACGTTATTGATTTATTTTTTAAATATTTTGTTATTAGCTAACTACCCGGTGGTTTAATACGCAATAATCGCAGCCTATAAACACTATTACTAATAAAGGTAATAGATACCTTTAAGAAATAAATTAAATAATTGTCAAAATGTGAATATTGATAGATGTCACAATGACCCTCTAAATGAAAATCTAGCAAAGGAATTTAACTCTCAAATGAGAAAAATATTACAATCGGGGACTGCAGATCGCACACACGAATTCTCCCTTTTCTTTTGCTTGTGCTTACAAAGAGACAAAGGTAATAGAGAAAAATAAAAATGGAATAAAGTGAATTCAGTCATAGTCTTTATGTAAGTCTATTTCGTGATCTACCCTTGGAGGACATCGATATCGATGTCGATAATTTTATCGACATTAGTGTTGTTCGAGATCGAGTGCCTCGTGCGAGTATATCGGACTGCCGTGCGGTCACACGCACACTGAGAGCAAGCTCCGTATAATTTGAGTCAGAACTGCACTAGAAAATATGAAGCACGCTTACGATATGCAAAATCTATTTTTCGTTTTGTATTTCGAGTAAGCTCATTTTTGTGTTAGTGTTTTTGCGGAACTAAATTCTACATACATTACATCACGCCTTCATTCTCAGAGTGGGGTAGGCAGAGCTATAGAAATACCAACAACTCGAGCTAAGATGTTTACCAGTGTATTAGTGACAGGTTGCAAGCCCATCGCCTAACAGCACAAGGGTAATGACCAAATAGTTGGACCATAGTTAAATGTAGTTAACCATACAAACAACAAAAGTGAAAAAAGTTCCGTTGTGACACAAAAAGTATCCCTACAAATGTAGTTATGGCTAATTTTCGTGTCACAACGGAAACGTTTTATAGAAAATTTAATTGAGTCAGTTAGCGTGGCCAACTTTTTGTCTAAAAATAAAACATAAAATGCCTTTTATTTCTTGCAGTAAAAGATATCTTAAATCTATGTTAGTATTTTTTTAAGGTGTGGGTAATCTGTTGCCGCTTACTATTTTGAGTTAGTAATCTGTTTATTAATTATTTTTTTGCAAGAACCAAAGAATAAAACAAAGTATTCACACCTCTGTAAAAATTAGGAGCAGCTCAATTATCACTAACCTTTATTTGAAATGGCTTTTTTCTTGGTAAATTTTGATGTACCCAAGCTGAGCAATCGCCTCCCCACTCTCCTTCCCCTTTAAAAATCAAAAAATCAAAAATCAAAATCAAAATAATTAATTTGTGAGAATACAGTAATAAGGTGTTATAATTATTTTTGCACTTGTATTCAGCATGCAAGCAGGCGTACAAATGTTAGTCGTAGGTATATTCAAATTCTATTTTCTAATTAACATTACTAATTTATAAATAAATTGTTATTATGGTCAATATCATCATTTAAAGCATTGGATTTCAAATTTCTTTAAAATTTACATAATCCTTGATTTTTCACTTTGTCCCATCTCTCTGAAACGAGTTAAGATATTCACAACATCCCCTTTTAGGTCTGTTTTGTGGATATCAATCAGAAGTCTATTTGACAGACATTATTTTACTCTAAAGTATATCTTATCCTTTTGACATACATACATCACGCCTTTATACCCTGAGTGGGGTAGGCAGAGGTATAGAAATACCAACAACTCTAAAAAAAATTGTTTGTAATTCTGTAACTACATTTTGACAGGTTGCAAGCCTAACAGTAGCTACTACAAGAGCTTATTCCCTTCGTCGCCTCTTAGTACATCCACGGGAAGACATGGAGTGGCACTATTCTAGCCCGGCAACCACATGGGTTTTGGTTTATCTTTTTGAATGATTTAATAATCTTATATTTAAAGATGTTGCCAAAATCAGGGTAAATAATTAAATAAATTAGTGAAATACTCGTAAGCACCCTGTGTGCCTCGTCGCGCTCGCACGACTGGCGAATAGCGAATATCTAGTGCTGCGTTACTCGATCTGAGACTGTAGCTGAAAATTCTGACATGAAAATTCTGAAAAAAAAAGTAACCTGTGTGGTCAACTAAGTAATTTACGTCTCTTTTTGGGGTTCCGTAGTCAAACTAGGAACCCTTATAGTTTCGCCATGTCCGTCCGTCCATCCGCAGCCTAGCTCAGAGACTCTTATTACAAGAAAGCTGTAATTTGGTATGAATATAAATATTAGTTTGCGACAGCAAAAAATAATAATTGCGTATCTCCCCTACTCATTTGTTCCATAGTGTGGGGTGTCGTTGGATAGGTCTTTCAAAAATATTGCGGGTTTGTTGACACAATTTTTCGATTAAGGGATCCGTTTATGAAATATTAAGCTTTATAGCGCAAATTTTTGTTAGAGTCAAGTCGTCGTCCCCTCTACAGCCTATAACGAATTTATAAGGAAAACTATCACGACGAAGTAGACATCATTGGTCCTTGAGATACAGGTTATTAAAGTGTTTATACATACTAAAATCATCTAAGACGGCACCAATTGACTTTAAATAGAAAATTAGTGATTACTTGTTGATTTTCATGTTTGTAGTACTTAACGGCTTCGGAACCCTACACTGAGCATGGTCCGACATGCTCTTGCCCGGTTTTTATGGCAAGGAGAAGGCACACGAGCACTCAGGCCACCTGATAGTTAGTAGATTCTGAGACCCATAGACATTTAAATTCTCAAGTCTATAGTTTCAAGACTGCAATCCTAAGACCTCAAATGGATTGCCGACCCTGAGGACTAAAATGGAATGTCTTTATGCTAGTTATTTCACCGGTTGTCTTATCCCCACACTGGAACACAGCAATGTAAACACTGTTGATTGTCTCAAAATAACAATAATAAAGGTTTTATTAATGGAAGCTCCGGGACTTCCCAAAGATTAGCGCTGGCACCTCCTACACTTTAAATAAAAATATTAACATCGGAGGACCATCTCACACAATTTGACCTAGTCCTAAACTAAGCTCTAGGCTTGTATTATAGGTACTAGACAACAATAAAAGTACTTATATAGATAAATAAATACTTAGATACATAAGAACTGTTCAATTTACTAAGCGGACACACTTAAACCTCTTTTAAACCAAGAATTTAAAAACAATTGATATAATGTTGACAGCAATGACATTAGCATATACATCTCTGTCAATTGCGACATATTTGTTCTTTAATTGTCGATTATTGTTTGCGATGGAGCGTATTAATTTAGATAATCGCAAATTAATAGTGCAAAAATGGTGTACAGGGCAGTTTTCGCTACGAAAAATAGCAAAAATGTACAAATGTTCTAAGTCAGCGGTGTACCAAATTATTAAAAAAATTGGAGAGCATCATACGCTCGAAGATTTACCGAAATCTAGACACAGGAGCGGGCCGGCAAATCCTCAAGTCGACGAAAATGTCATGCGGCTGTTAAAATCGCGAAATTATCTATCGGTTCGTGATATTGCAAAGAAAGTTGGCGTCAGCGTAGGTACGGTACAAAATATTAAAAAAAGAAATAATATACGAACCTACAAAAAGCAAAAAATTCCGAAAAGAAGTGCAGAGCAGCATACTAGATCGAAAAAACGGTGCGGGAAGTTGTACAACATCTTACTAAAAGATAAATCTCGTTGCATTTTAATGGACGACGAAACGTACGTAAAATATGATAGCAGTACATTACCGGGGCCCCAATACTACAATGCCGTCGTAGGAGAGCCTGTACCCGAGGAGGATAGAACTATTAAAATGGATAAATTCGGGAAGAAAGTCCTGGTTTGGCAGGCAATCTGTTACTGTGGCCTCAAAAGTGCTTCCTATTTTGCGACAGGCACTATCGGTGGTGAAATATACAGAAAAGAATGCATCCAAAAACGGTTACTTGCCGTCTATCGGAAGCACAGTGTCCCACCCTTGTTTTGGCCTGATTTAGCACTATGCTGGTCCGACAGTGGAGCTACTAAATTCAAAAAACATTGAATTTGTTCAAAAAAAGACAATCCACCAAATTGCCCGGAGCTCCGTCCTATTGAGCGGTACTGGGCCATTGTGAAGAGGCACTTAAGAAAGGATGGTCGTGAAGCTAAATCATTGGAAAAATTCAAAAGAATGTGGTTTGCAGCTACTCGAAAAGTGTCAAAAAGTGATGTGCAGGCACTTATGCGGAATATCCGCATAAAAGTCCGAAATTTCTACCGATGCAATTATTTTTTTTTCATTAAATATTACCTATTTTGTTTGTTTTCGTTTTAATAATATTTAGCCAAATAAAGAGATACATAGTTAGAAGTGAAAAAACCGTAATCCTAAATATTTTTAGTGTCCGCTTAGTAAATTGAACAGTACTTAGAAAACATCCAAGACTCAGGAACAAATACTTGCGTTTGTCACACAAATATTTGCCCTTACCGGGAACCGAACCCGGGAGCGCTGGCTTCACTACATAGTATAAAACAAAGTCGCTTTTTTGTCCCTATATCCCTATGTATGCTTAAATTTTAACGCAACGAATAAAGTATTATACACAAAAACCTTTCTCTTGAATCACTCTATCTATTAAAAAAAACCGCATCAAAATCCGTTGCGTAGTTTTAAAGATTTAAGCATACAAAGGGACATAGGGACAGAGAAAGCGACTTTGTTTTATACTATGTAGTGATGATAAGTAGGGCCACTACTAACTAGGCCAATGCGTTGACGACTTTATCTATGCACTTTTGTCACAGGTATCATCACTCCATGGGCATGGTTAGGGTCATAGTGGCACTTCACTTGGCGGTATTTGCCCAAATATTCGTGTCGCATCTTTTTCCTTCTTATAGCATATGAAGGAGAGGCAACGACGTAATGCGAACACGCAACCCCAAGTAGAGTGCCACCATCATATACAACAACGGATCGTTGTAAAAAGCGGAATAACCCTGGGTTCGTATATTCAAAAGGTCTCGTTAAAATGTGACATCTTATTAAAATTTGACATTAGCTACATACACAATGTGTCAAATTTTAACAAGACGTTTTGAATATAGAAACCCAGTGTAAGTCTCCACTTCTGTACCGCCTATGAAACCTCCATCTCTCCCACCCGCAGGTTGGCAAAATGCTCCAGGGATGTTAAGGCGAGCCTATTGACGACACGTTGGCCTAGTTGGGAGCTTGGGAGTGACCCTGCCTCCGAAGCCAGCGGTCCCGGGTTCAAATCCCGGTAAGGGCAGATATTTGTGTGATGAGCACGAGTATTTGTTCCTGAGTCTTGGATGTTTTCTATGTATTTAAATATTTATTTCTCTATCTAAGTATGTTTATCGTTGGCTAGTAGCCATAGTACAAGCCTAGAGATTAGTTTGGGACTAGGTCAATTTGTGTGACATAGTCCTGTTTTTTTTATTTATTGCACATCCAAATCACACTTAAAGAACATACAAGCCTTCCGTGTCCAGTTCTGTAACGCGTTTAGGGCGATGGTGCGCTGCCTATGCTGCTGCAGCGCGTTCGCGGAGGCGCGCGCGCATGCTTAAGGTGGGTACGAAGAGCAGCCTCGGATTGAGGCATGCACGGTTCACATACTTTGCTCAAATTTGTACGCGCTCACGCGCTGAGCGCGAGTAGCGTGCGAGAGGCACGCGGTGAGCCTCCGAGAGTCGGTCTTGTGATCATGCTCAAATGCGCCTCAGTGTGCTTACCTCGCGTAATTTGGACGTGTATCCGAGCGTGCCGCGGGCAGAACGACAAGTTCTAACTTGTCTGTGAGCGAGCGCGTACAAATTTGATAAAATTGCTGAGCTGTTCCAATACCGAGGCGATTTCTTCTTCTTTTTGTTAATAATTCGGTGAAATATGATAAACGCAGCCGCGGCTGTCATCGTGTCCAACGCCTTTTTTAACGAGGCACAATGGCGGCTTGCGGCGAGCACGCTGCCTCACCCACTCAATTTTATGTGCAACACTGTAGCTCGCGAGCAGCTCGCCGCGCGGGGCGAGTGAGCATGCCTCACGCTGAGCCGCTCAGATTCGTACCCAGCTTTACATGCGAGCATGCGTACGCACGTTGGCGCGCTTATGCGCTAGTCTTAAGTGTCCCAACACTGAACTAGCCATGATAGCTGACAGAATGGACGAATTAATAGTTCACGAACATTTTGTCAAGCCATCTGGCTAACACTTAAGTACTTGTAAACGCTCATTACAGTATTTATTAAAAAAAAAAAAATATCGTTAACTTTTTATATTATGCCACTTGTATATAAGTCCAGTTCTGTTATCTGTTAAAAACACGTTTCAAGCATTATAATCGTGTTCTACAAGTTCTTATTTCGAAAATACAAACTTTACATTTAAAAAAAGAACGATTTAAAACTCAGTGGCGGCTGTCTGCGTCGAACGGGCTCGACGTAGGAAAAATATTTTTCCATTTTAAATAAGTAGGTACGGAAAAGCACATATATTTGCGTTATCTAGTTCGTTAAATATTAGTACTGAATACTGGGGATTGCGAACTTTTTTTATTAATAGCTGAGTAATGAGAGCGTTCGCTTGATTCAGCTGGGTTTTAATGGAATGCTGGCCGGTTAGATAAATGGCTTTTGAAAAAAGAATGATGCCGTATTTTATCGGAAAGTTTTCCAATTGTTTAAAAAAGGTTGTACCTACCTACTGTCGCCCTAATTGACTGACAAGTTTTTATTGTTGTGAAGATATGAGACATTCTATGCAATTATTGTCCAGCTAAGTATATTATTTTAATTATGCAAGTATTATTAGGATATTGGTGTAAACGTTAACATACCGTGACCTCACAGTGTACTAATAAATCTACATAAACAGTGAATACAACATGCACACATTAAACAGTCAGATGTAAATGTAACAGTTGCATCATCAAATGTTCGAAATTTAAATACAAGTGCTTTATCATTGACCGATCGCCGGCCGCCGTGTCACGAATCAAATCGATACCTACCGGCCACGTCAATCGCTACGTGATAAAATACCTATCGATTCGAAGGCGTGCACACGTTCAAACGTCGAACGTTCGTAAATATCGGTTCGAGTGTGCGCCGCTCTGCCCAATGGCACGGAACCGATCATCCAATCACAAGGCTGCATCCATTCTCAATATTATGCGGCCATTTTACGTGGAGCTCCGATCGCATTCTCAACACCTATTTTCCGTATCAGTTTTAACCTGATCAGGGGGGTGCGGGAGGTCTTTTTATGTTAGTTTGGAAAGCCAAAGGCTTCGATACGCCATTGGCTATTGCGTAGGTTTCACGTCACGTAGATTTTCCACGTTTTTTCGCGTATGTGTTTACGGAGATAGGTAATGGTTAGGTATTGATTGGTGGACGCGTAGTATATTGGATACGCTCGTGATATCTATGTGAGTGTACTTACAATACGTGAACAAGTACTTACAGTGTATCATGATTGGGAAATTGTGAAAGCTTACATTTTCTGTGTTGATAAATCTGGGATTCTTATACTGATTTAGAAGAAATATGGCAAAAATTTTTTTTACTGTTGTCGGTTACCAGAAAATTTAATAAATGCCATAAAATCTAACAATAATAATATTTGCGACCATTAGTTAGCTATAAGTCATTCAGAACCCTTGTTTAAACAACAATAAATGACAAAGATTTTTTAAACAATGTTTTGTAAATTTCACTTCATTTTCTTTAAGCATTAATCAAAACATTTTGGTGATGGAAACGTTTTCATTAATTATAAGCAAGAACTTACCTTTCTTAAATATATCCAAATCACTAGTTTTATTCTCCCTATAAATCCCTACATTTCCCCCTATAAAATGTCGGTCTTTTTCACTAGTATTCCAATTTATGTCAAGCTGGGAGAACCACCCACCACCCTAAGATCGGTCTCGGCAAGTAACATCGTTTCTGGACACCCTATAGCTAAGTCGCCGGAACATTTCTAGAAGCTTCGATCATGCTTGTTTTTTAAAAACGAATTAAACGGTAATCAGTTTTAAGTCGGTACCTACAGGATGTTTATTTTCAGGCTCAAAATTTTACGTCTCTTCCGTTTCGTTAACGGGACTGGATAAAAGCAAAAAATAAATGAAACTGTGCTGAGAAGTTTGAAATCAATATAAAAAAAAGTTCGGATTAATTTAGCTCTTAATATAACCTGACATTCATAATATTTTTGCACTTCCTAATCACAGCCCTGAGATGAGATATTAAAGCCAAGACAGACTATTTTAAACTATTTAAAATTTAAACACTTGAAAATCACTTTAAACACGTTCCTAGTACTTAAGAATGCTGTCTAAGTTTGGAAACTTATTGAACTTGAGCACTTCTATAAACATTGCTTACGGCAAAATCTTTAGTAAGTTCACCTCCCCTTTGAAACTCAGCTTCATATATCAAAAATCTCAAGCAAAATGGGAGCTATTCCTAGACCGATACTATTCCAATTTCTGTCTCCCTACCTAGGTGCCGAGGGGGGCAGCTGTCGTCTCCGCATAGACTTTTCTTTTTGCCACCCGTGTATATTGTGTACTAGAGATTTTAGCCGGGTTTGCTTAGCTTAATAATTTAAGTTTGTGCTTCAAATGTTGTGTCTTCGTTGATAATGTAATCAGATGTTATAAAAAATTAAATACTTTAAAAGTCTGGTCCGACAAAGTTACTCTTATTGAATTTTTTCTGTTTTTAACTTGAGGAAGAGTGACTATAGCTCTTTTTTTCTTCTCCCTTATATCTATCCTGTACTTTGTTTTTCACATTGGGACTCATTGCTTCATTAAATAATATTCCATTTAATTTAATCAAGTTTTCTTGTCCTACAAAAAAAGGTTCACAAACTTAAGAATAAAAAGTTACTATTTAAGTAAGTTAGCTATAATAATGACAGAATTTTAATTCAAAAGTCGAAAAAATCGTCTACAAGAAGACAAATCTTACTCGTTTTATATAGCTGCGCGATATTGCATCGCACCTAGTTGGATTTCTAGTTAACTTTCAGTTCAAATTGAAATTCCATTAAGGAGATTGCTTTTTACGCCGACGCCATCGCCGGCGTTATTATGTTATGTACTGTACTTAAAGATTATTTAAAGTTGACTTACGTTATGTAAAGAGACACTCTGTATTTTAGGAATTTTAATTTGTAACGTGTCGCATACTTTGTCGTTGTAATTATATTGTAAGCAGAAACAGAATTTGAAGAGTTTTGTGAAACTGACACGAAAAGATTTTTAGTCTTTCTAATGCATATTTAATTTAGATTATAATTTTAGTAAAAATTTAAAGGTAGCAAGCTTCGGGTTTAATATTAAAGTTGACATAGTAGGTAATTACGACATGTTAGACTAGTTGGCCTGTAAAGCTTGCGGCCCCGGGTTCAAATCCCGGCAAGGGCAGATATTTGTGTGATGATCGCGATTATTTGTACCTGAGTCTTGGATGTTTTCTTGGATGTATTTAAGTATGTATTTCTCTATATAAGTGTGTTTATCGTTGTCTAGAACCCCTAGTACAAGCCTAGAGCTTAGTTTGGGACTAGATCAATTTGTGTGATATTGTCCCCTGATATTTATTAATATTCAAATAAAGTCACACTTAAAAGGTCATTTTAAAAACTTATTTAATCTTTGTTGCATAATTAGTGACAAAAACATGCGAAAAAAGTGTTAAGTTTTAAAAACAAAAGGTTAAATTAAGTCCTAATCGAGTTAACCTGTTAAAATGTATCCACTAAAACTATACAATTAAATATATCCAAAGAACGGACATAGTTGTTATGGTTTTTAAGATCTAGATCACCAAACAAACAGTTTATCAATTTTATTAGTGCTTTAAATACAGTGATTTTGACCTTGCACGCTTGAGTCAATGTATGAAAATACCGGCCAAATGCGAGTTCGACTCGCCCACGAAGGTTTTCGTACTAAGCTGAAAAAAAACACGTTTCTGGTGAGGAGACCCCTATAAATTTATTAGAATGCAGTTAAAACGGCTTTAGAATGCAGCCTCTGCGAAAATTTCAATTGTCTATCTATTACGGTTCAAAACATATAGCGATTGTTTCAGGTCGATCAAAAATCGCCTAAAATACACATTTTTGTGTAGTATTTTTCTAAATATTTGTTGTTATAGCGATAATAAAAATAAACACCCTGTGTTTTTTTTTACTTTTTACCTATTACAGTTCATGAGATTTTGATACAGCCGTATACGGACAATGGAGCCTTAGTAATAGGAGCACCCTTTACTTACGGAACCCAAAACATTAAGTAATGCTTCGTGGATTGAAAATACTTCTGCCATAGAACTATTTTAAGAGGTAGAATTATAGCTGTAGACATATTAATGTAAATGAAGTAAAACAATGTAGCGGACGATATTAATTCGTCTTGCATCGGTTCTCGGCGGGTATATTTAGCGGTGCACTTCGATCCGAATGTCACTCGGGTTAGTTATGGTTACAGGGTGGTATTAGTATAATTATTTTATAATTGATTATTAAGTTTTATACAATTAATAATGAAATTATTATTTTTTCAGATGGTATATAATTTTAGTTTTAATCCTTGGTTTTATAGTTAAACCCACATATTTATAAACGTGGAATAACCGTGGGGTAGCTTAACTCGGGTAGCGGGTCAAGAACTTTTTGATTGGTTGGTTGTAAATTAAATTGTTTGTCCTCTGTAACATAGATAATTTCAATCGTTATTATTAATTTAATTATCACTAAAAGTATTTTATTACATCTTTCTCAGCAACAAACTTTTTTGCACATTGTTTACGTTTTGCACATTGGTTGACTGGTACCTTAGTACCTACTTTGTGTATTTTGCAATAAACTTTGAATAAATTCATAATTAATAATAGGTTCCTCCTAACAACCAGATGTCAAAAAAGTTTATTTATAAATGGCTATTCAATTCAAATTAAGGCATATATTCAATGACTTTATGTACTTTATAAATTACGCGGCACATTTCGAGGTTAAAGACAATTTGTGTCGAAAAAATGCAAGCGTTACATTTTTTAAATTTAATTAATAATTTTGTCACTCTAGTTCTGTGGTAATATTTCGCTAGTAATTATAAATAATTTGGTCGAGCTACAGTCCGGCCCCGGCGGGGCGATCATGAAAGCATTCCCGCGACATTAAAGCGCGTTCATTTTCATAGATTTATCGACGAGCCGGACTTACGGCCAGTGGCGCTCAAACTGTACAGTCACTAGCAATACAAAAAAGGTGAAAGTTGTTTATGCAGTAAATCTGCACGACCACTGCTGAGAAGTGCCGCAATACACTCAATAGTCATTTCTTTAACATACAACTAGAGCAATAAAATAAAAAAAATTGGGCCTTATGGTTGTCGCGTTAGAATAGTGCCACTCCATGTCTTCCCGTGGATGTCATAAGAGGCGACTAAGGTAATAAGGGCTGGTATGTTAGGCAATGGGCTTGCAACCTGTCAATATTGTACTGGTAAAGATTAGCCTGATTGTGCAAAATGTGGTTAGAGAATTATCAACGTATTTTTAGAGTTGTTGTTATTTCTGAAGCTCTGCTTACCCTACTCTGGGAATAAAGGCGTGATGTTTTGTATTTGTTTGGGCTAAAAGTATTTGACACGATCTTAAACTTCTAGTAGGTATTTAATTAGAGACGTGTCACATATTTTTGAAGCTAATGTATGTAACTATTTTGTTTTGAATTAAGCATATTGGTAATAAATAACGTATAACACGAAGTTTTCTCCTGACGGGCTTAGAACCTACACTTAGTACCGTCAGGCAAGTTGCCACATACCTACTGGACATTGAACATCATATTTATTTTAACTACATAAATAAATCTGAGAAGAACATTCCTGCCTTCAAAGCCAAAGTTTGAACACCCCAATAAAGTGCCAATTCTGTGTCGAAACCGAAGCGTATTTGCGTCCACACCTGCGGCGCACAAATCACAGCGTTATGCGTTCGATGCATCATCGATATATCCTATACTGTAACGAGAGTTGGGATGTGCCATAATTTTGGGTTGGAGGAAACAGGGTGTCTTTATTTTTATGGTTTTCTAAATATGTATCAGGGACATGTGTTGATATAAATTTAAGTAACAACATTGTAATAAAATAACTTGTTTGCGTGTTTATTAGATTCAGTTTAAATACTGACGAGTTTCAAGTTCGTTTTGTTTGGAATTGTAGTGGTATTCATTTTTATTTTCGTGGTGATAAAAATAGAAAAAAAAAAATGTTTAAAGATATTAAGTATTGTAGGTATATGTATGTAGGTACTAAGGTTCGCATAAATCTGTTCAGACGTTTAGACTGTAGCATATTATACTAGTCAGAGTTCTTCCCATAAATCTTTGCTCTTATTAGGAATCGAACCCAAGACCGCTAGCTAAGCACTCCTGCCAACTACCAACTAGGCTAGCTTAACCATTTTTGAGTGATTGAATCAATTTAATTCACAAAATATGTCTAAACATCGTCTTAAACTTTCACATTTATAATTCCTGAGCCATTTAATGTAACATTAATAGTCTATACAAATGTCAGTCTCATATATTTTCAACATATAATATGAGTGATCGAATCACACTTCCCGGTTCCGAGCTAGCGGCGGACAGACAGACGGATTGATGCCTCCACAGCTGTTCATACCCGACGCGCCATTGATTTGCTATTTTCATCATATTTATTTTGAAGTGTTGGCACGATCGGTTTGACGAATCATTACAATGATACATGGCTATTTTGAATAATGAAGCACTTTAATATAATTAGGATATTTTTTTAAACTCTGAAATTCTAATTTCCTATTTGTTAATGAGGGCTAATTATTTTTTTCTAAATCTTCCTGATTCTGAATTTAAGGTATTGCAAACATAATTTTTTGACTTAAGTTAATATTAAGGTTAATTAAATGCTAAAGATAACAAGCTTGTTGAATAAAATTATTTTTGAATAAATGTTAATAAGGGGAACTAAATCCAATGGTGGACATTTGTCAGCACATGTGAAGATGAAAATTCAATAAATAAACTAAAGCATATTATTATCTATAAACTTGGCTCCATCCATAGCATCTCACGTATGAATCACAGAACACTCCAACGCGTGAATATACATAACTGTCCCACACATACATAATGTGTTTTTAATACACCGTCACACACCGTGACGTCATTATCATCCTGCTGTACACAAACTTACGTTTAACGCAGTTAAAACTTTTAAGAGCATCCTGTTGCTAAATAAGTAGGGTTGAAAATTCAGTGATATTTCTACGGATTGACAGAAAACCTTTTTGGTATTTTGGATAGAAATAAAAAGTCTTAAGCGAAGAAGACTTTACGTTAGCGTTAGGAGAATAGAATTGAAATTTACATGAAATTATTTTGAATAAATTACAAATGTAACTTTCTGTCTGTAAATATTTTCTGTCTCTTAATTGATTAGCATAGAGTTCAATTTTGAAAGGCTTCCTAATTTAAAGCGGCAAAAAAATTTGGTGATTTCAGAAATCACTCGATTGTCTACCAAGTAGGTGACAATACATTTTTTTTCTAAACGATGGCTGAATCATTTCGAGTAGCTTATGGTGATCAAGGTGTGATTTTGATGTGATTATGAACGATTTCTGATTTCTATTCGTAACCATTGTGATCGTGTCTTGTAAACGGTATTTTATTGTTGTAGCATTACTGAATGCTCAGAACGAACTTTAAATATAGTACCTCGTCACTTTAACGCATTTGCCAGATAGTGCACCAGTTCAAACATGACATTAAAGTGACAATGCACTAATGTATGCAGCCACTAATGTGTGACGATACGGTGGCCTAGTTGGGAGTGACCCTGCCTCCGAAGCTAGCGGTCGGGTTCAAATCCCGGTAAGGGCAGATATTTGTGTGATGAGCGCGAATATTTGTTCCTGAGTCTTGGATGTTTTCTATGTATTTCTCCATTTAAGTATGTTTATCATTGTCTAGTACCCATAGTACAAGCCTAGAGCTTAGTTTGGGACTAGGTCAATTTGTGTGAGATTGTCCCCTGATATTTATTTTATTTAAATATTTACATACATAACATCACGCCTGTATTCCCAGAGTGGGGTAGGCAGAGTTATAGAAATACCAACAACTCTAAAGATATGTTAATAATTCTGTAACCACATTTAGCACAAGTAGGCTGACATGTTTACTAGTGTATTAGTGATAGGTTGCAAGCCCATCGCCTAATAATACTACAAGCCTTTATTCCCTTAGTCGCCTCTTACGACATCCACGGGAAGACATGGAGTGGCTCTATTCTAACCCGGAAACCACACACCAAACCACACATTTAAATATTATTATTTACTTAGAAGGCTTTATGGTAACCGTCCAAAATTGAATGAGTTATTGATTGAAATTTAGAAATAAATGACAGCCATAAGTATGCATTTGTCTAGTCTAGAGCGTCAGTGGCCTAAGTGGCTTAAGGGATCGACTTTTAATCGTAAGGTACGAGTTCGAACCCCCGTGGTCACCATGTACCAATGAGTTTTTCTTACTAAAACATTACCCTATGCTTTTACGGTGAAGGAAAAACATCGTGAGGAAACCTGCACATCCGAACGAAGAGTATAAGAGGGTCATTGCACAAAAGATCCTAAAGTGTATATGAAAGGGCCCATCCGTAACATAAGATAAGATAAGAATCATCATCATCATCATCAGCCAATGTTCGTCCACTGCTGGACCTAGGCCTCTCCAAGAGCACGCCACAGAATTCTATCCTCGTCCATCCTCATCCATCCGCTACCGGCGACTCGTTTCAGGTCGTCGGTCCAGCGGGCCGGCGGGCGTCCCACGCTGCGTCTGCCAGATCGTGGTCTCCACTCAAGAACCCTCTTTCCCCATCGACCATCGGTTCTTCGGCAGATGTGACCAGCCCACTGCCACTTCAACTTGCCAATCCTGGTGGCTATGTCGGTCACCTTGGTTCTCTGACGAATGACTTCATTTCTGATGTGATCCATCAGAGAAACTCTAAGCATAGCACGCTCCATGGCTCGCTGAGTAACTTTAAATCGGTGGACCAGTCCCACCGTCAGTGTCCACGTTTCCGCACCATAGGTCATGACTGGCAGTACGCACTGATTAAAGACTTATGTCTTTAAGCACTGAGGAATGGCCGAGGAGAATACTTGACGCAATTTCCCAAATGCTGCCCAGCCCAGTTGGATCCTCCTTGATGCCTCTTTGTAAGAAGATAAGAATATCTCTACACAATAAAATAAATATCAAAAAAAAAACTAAAAACCATCTTCAAAAGCAAGAAATACCTTCTGTTAAAATGATAGGTGTTAAAAATATTGCGGGACGCCGACTTCAGTTGGACTGGCCTATTATTATTACATTATCATTTTATAAGAAGTTACCTACATCCTTTTTGAAGACGGTTTTTAATAGGGTTCCGTAATCAAACTAGGAACCCTTATAGTTTCGCCATGTCCGTCCGTCCATCCGTCCGTCCGTCCGTCCGCCCATCCGTCCGCCCGTCCGCAGTGTAGCGCAGAGCCTTGGCATGAATATGCATATTAGCCGTGTCAATAAAGTGGTACGATAAAATCCCCACAGCCAAACCTACAAATACTATAAGTCTGAAAAAATCTTAAATGAAAGCGCATATAACGAATTTTAAAGGAAAATTATCACGGCTAAGTAGACATCATTGGTTCTTGAGATACAGGCGATTAAGTGTTTATACCTACTAAAATCTTCTAAGACGGCACCAAATGACTTTAAGTAGAAAATTAGTTATTACTTGATGTTTTTTATGTTTGTAGTACTTAGCAGCTTCGGAACCCTACACTGAGCATGGTCCGACATGCTCTTGCCCGGTTTTAGTTTTTTTTAACATTTATTTTATTTAATACCTTTTAGTGATCATAAAAATACTGTTATGTCGTCCCGGGAAAGTCATAATCATATGTTCAAGCTATTTGAATATGCTTCGTCATAGTCGCTCAACTATCTTAATCGAGATATCTTATCGCCTCCCTTGAAATAGGGACCGTTGAGGAGTTCCGGGGGCCATCAGTGGTCTTCATCAGTTCTACTTTACCTGGACTGTCACTAAAAATAGTAAATACTATATGTATACCTATAATATTTGAGTAGTTCCCTCGATTTCTCCAAAATCCCATCAGATCTTGACGTGTTAAAAATGGGACAAATTAGAATTCTTTCGTTGACTGAAAAGTTCGAGCTCAAGCTGCAGACGAAGAAGAAAAATATCTTCAAGTCCAGAGTGGTTTGTTCCAAAACTAACACGGTCAACTGTTCTACTTAAAATCGCTTGAAATAAACAACGGTTATTTAACACAAACAAAACATTCTCTATTTGAATTAGTTAACAATTAAAGCCTCCATTTGTCCTGCGACTGTCAAGCGAGCACAGATAAGCAACAATGCTCGGAAGCCACGGACCGCTGCGCTTGCGCCGATGGCGATCCGAGGAAGATCTACTATCTTAGATCAAGTTCACATAGTTAATTGTTGTAGTTAAATGACCTTAGATTTACGCAATGAGGTTTTTGGTGGATTAAGTACCGTTAGAAGAGCGTGGAATCGCTAAGTAGCAACTAGAATAAATTGAAGTTATCGAATGTGTTTTGCAATCATTATTCTGACAAAGAAAAAACGTAACATAGTGTGGGGTGTCATTGGACAGGTCTTTCGAAAACATTACGGGTTTGTGCAAATCAATTTTTCGATTAAGGGATCTGTTTATGAAATATTTAGCTCCCCCCACCGCCTACAGCCAAAACTACAAATACTAAAAATCAGTAAAAATCTTAAATGAAAGTGCATGTAACGAATTTAAAAGGAAAACTATCACGACACGAGTAGGCATCATTGGTTCTTGAGATACAAGCGATTCAAGTGTTTAAACCTCCTAAAATCATCTAAGATGGCACCAATTGATTTTTAATAGAGAATTTGTTATTACCTGTTGATTTTCATGTTTTCGGAACCCTACACTGAGCATGGTCCGACATGCTCTTGCCCAGTTTTTCAATTATGAAATACAATAATACGTTGCCACCCCTGAGGACTTAGATGGGTGTCTCTATGCCAGTGACCAGATAGTTATAATGCGAACTCTGCTGGTGGCAGGTTAAAGGGTAAAACGGTGGTAGCAATCTGGGCGGACTTCGTATAAGGTCCTACCATCACTAATCTCTCAAATTAATGTTAATGCTAATGGAAATAAAGTAGTAGGGTTGTTTTAGAAAGGTTCGGCGATTGCCTCCTTTCTAAATCGTTACTTTTCTTCATAACATTATCCAGTTCATCCTGTTGTCCTTTCAAGAAAGGAGGCGGTTATCAATTCGACTTTTTTTTGTGTGTTTGTTACGCGATTATTCCGTCAATTGTGGATAGATTTTGAAAGTTCTTTTTTTGGTTGATAGGGTGTTTCTATATAGGAGGTTATTGTGTTTGACCTGGGCTGGGATTCTACACGGTAATAACGATATCGTCTTTGACGTGTTTCCGTATTGTCAACGTTTTGATAACTCCTATGTCATTGATAATAATGGCGGCCGAGTTAAAAACAATGCTAAAACAAGTGAAACACGATATCGTTTTAACGCAGTAGACTAGAGGCCCAGAAGCTAGGAAGAAGGAACACGAGCACTCAGGCCACCTGATAACGACACGCTAGCCTAGTTGGGAGTGACCCTGCCTCCGAAGCCAGCGGTCCTGGGTTCAAACCCCAGTAAGGGCAGATATTTGTTGGATGAGCGCGAATATTTGTTCCCGAGTCTTGGTTGTTTTCTATGTATTTAAGTATTTATTTCTCTATATAAGTATGTTTATCGTTGTCTAGTACCCATAGTACAAGCCTAGAGCTTAGTTTGGGACTAGGTCAATTTGTGTGAGATTGTCGTGTGATTCTCCGTGATATTTACATAAAGGGCTATCAAAGCTATGACAATACGATAACGCGGGACAGGCAATAGGGGTTTACCGTGTAGAACCTCTCTCCCCAGTTAAAATGCTAAAATTCTTGAACAAAAAAAATAACTTCCACCCTGCTTTTCATCCTGTTAAGGGATTATTATGAAGTTATAAGTTTATTATTAATTGTTTTGTTCTAAACCAAAATTGCATTTCTTACTTTTAAGTGACTTATTACTAATGCAAAACATAGTTAATCTGTCTGTCTATTTGTTTGTTACGCTTCCATGACTAAACTGCGAAACCGATTTTGATGAAATTTGGTACGCAGGTTGGCTACATTAAGCAAATACTTTTTATTTTGAAAAATTTAACCTTCTAAGGGAACAGCGATAAATGAGTATACATAAATTAAAAAGCAGGATATATAATTGTAAGTGTAGATATATGTTAACACTATTATTGGACATAAGCTGTTCATTGAGATAATATTATCGCTGCGCATGCGCTGCCGGCACACAGATTTATTAAGTGTTACAAGTGTACCGTTATTTATAACGCCAGTGTAGCTATTGAAGTTCAGTAGTTGGAGTTTGTTGTTTTTAATCGCTTATTTTGATCGGGAATCATAATTTAATTTATGCGCTCGTAGGTAATGTGCGCTGGTATGTTGGCAGTATCCAGAAGTTGTGTTGACGAGCGATACGAAAAAAAATCAGTCGAATATTAGTTTATTGAAATCTATTGGAAGAAAATACAGGTTATTGGGTACCTAATCACGGGCATACATTCATATTTATTGGACTAATTTTAAAGGATAAATTAAAAACTCAGATTAACTTAATTAGAAAAAAAACCAAACCTCGTTTTTTAAAAATAGACCGTCTGTTTAGTCTTTACGGAGATAAAAGTATGATAGCAAAATACTTACAAATTTGACAATATTCGTTGCAGTTAATAAAAAAATAACTGACGTGAAAAATCACCTTTATAGATCTTTTATGCCATACGAGTAGGTAAAGACTTCTTAGGTCTAAAAAAGTTGAATGAAGGCAAGGAGGGAATCCCATCACTCTTAATTAATAGTAAATAAGTTCATAAATTTTGCTAATATAAAAAAAATGTATAAACACAATTACAATAAATACAAATTGACGACACGCTAGCCTATAGTTGGTAGTGACCCTGCCTTCGAAGCTAGGGGTCCAGGGTTCAAATCCCGGTAAGGACAGATATTTGAGTGATGAGCACGAGTATTTGTTCCTGAATCTTGGATGTTTTCTATGTATTTAAGTATATATTTCTCTATATAAGTTTGTTTATCGTTGTCTAGTATAGTACAAGCCTAGAGCTTAGTTAGGGACTAGGTCAATTTGTGTGACATTGTCCCGTGATATTTATTTACTTATTTAAATAAATAAACAACTCGTCTATATAGAAGTTGTTTATCGCTATCCTCTTTGGAACTGTCCTATTTTCCGAGATAAAAAGTATCCTATATCCTTTCTCGGGACTCAAGCTATCTCTATACCAAATTTCATTCAAATCGGTTCAGCAGCTTAGTGAAAGCGTAACAAACAGATGGACAGACAGAGTCACGTTCACATTTATAATGATTAGTGTGGATTTTCAACCCGTTTACACTGGTATCTCTGCCCCTTAATGCACTGAAACCATTTGCTCAGAACTTGTGAACGTAATGCCATCTGCGTGACAACTATTTCCTGACGTTTCACTGATTTTGAGTAATGAACATCTTTGTTGGCGTCGGGATGTTCTGGGGACATGTTAATCGTGATAGGACGGAGTGATATGTGTGTAGGATGGCTGCACACGAGATTTTGCTAGGCTCCCTAATAAAATGCGATTGATTCTGATAACTTTGTTGTTAGATTACTCTGTGATAATGTAGCATTCTACTGGTGAAAGAAATTTTGAAATTGGTCCTATAGTTTTTGAATTTATTCATTACAAACATACTCGTACATATCGTCACTACTTTGAAAAAAACCTCGTATCTCATATTTCGTGATGTGCGATTTTAAACTTATTTCTCTTCATGTTTAAGTTTAAAATCGTACATCGCGAAATACGAGATACAAGGTGTTTTCAAAGTAGTGACGATACACAAATCTTTCCTCTTAATAATATTAGTGTAGATGTAGATAAACTTAAAATAGGTCGTATTTACACTTGCTAGTTATTGCTGTATGAGTTATGCGGCATTATGAAAAAAATACAAAAAAATGTAGTTGTAATTGTGTTTTAGATGAAATTACCAATATTTAATTTATAAATGAAATACAAGATAATCATGATAAAGAAGAAATAAATCTAATTAAAATTGAAAATGCAGAACTCCTTGTATAATCTTTTTGCAATGCTTGAGAAAATATCATTAAATATTATAATATTGAAATCATAACAAAATCAAAAAAAAAACCACTTCGTTCAAAGTCTTTAAAAAAAACATACCTAGTGGATGTGTTGCAGAAAGAAAAAAAGATTCACGTAAAAAACATAACAATGTAATTCTATACCATGCATGTTCATTGTACAAGAGTAATCTTACGTAATATTATTTAGACCAGTAATATCATTTAATCCAAGGACCCTTAAATCAAAAGGAGCTAAAATCCCTGCGCCTACGCATGCCCTTTCTAATCCTAATTAAACGCGGATGATCGCGTGCGCCGAATGATTTAGCGTTCCACAAAAACTGGGAAATATGGCGCTTCCCGTACAGTGAGGTATTGCATTCTCAACTATTTGCGGAGTTTAGCTAATGGATGAATTTATACTATTTCGGGCTTTAACTGAGATTACTAAATCAGGTGTCGGAATAGTGATTCGAGTACTTAGTTTTAGTAACCTTAATATTTATTTTCTAGCTGAATTCTCTCTATTTATGATATGCGTTTGCGTTGTTTCACCATCCTGACAATCACATTCTTCTTTACATACACAAACATACAACATCACGCCTTCATTCCCAGAGTGGGGTAGGCAGAGCTACAGAAATATCAACAACTCTAGAAAACTTGTTGATAACCACATTTTGCACAATCCGGCCAAGAAGTTTATTAGTGTATTAGTGACAGGTTGCAAGCCCATCGCCTAACAGTAGGTACTTCAAGCCCTTATTCCCTTAGTCGCCTCTTACGATACCCACGGGAAGACATGGATTGGCACTATTCTAACTCAGAAACCAAAAGGGTTTTTTTCCTTCTTTCTATTATAAAATAACCTATAAACAAGAGCATACATCATTCATTATACATTTTTTTATTTAAATACCCCAAAAAGTGCACAAAAGTCTAAGGGCTTGTAGTACCGTGAGGTGGCTTGGAACCTCTCACTAAAACGCTAGTAAACTTCTTGGCCTGATTGTGCAAAATCTGGTTACAGAGTTACAAACAAGTATTTATACAGTTGTTGGTATTTCTGGAGCTCTGCCTACCACACTGTGGAAATGTGGGCGTGATGTTATGTATGGAAAGAGATGATTTGTCAATGATGGCAAAGCTACATTATACTATTGATGATATGATTGCATCAAATAGATTGCTCAACAAAGTTAACGATCAGCAAAGACCTTCAAAAACAATAGTATCAGCAGACCATAATTTCATCGAACATACAATGCAAGTACAAATGTAACAGAACAATCAGCTGATACTATCGGTTCCTCATTGGACACGGTTAAGGCCGTAGACGTAGGAAACGATGATGCTAGGTGATGATGGCTCTTACTACGAGTTCAATGATTAAGTGAAGCAAATGTGAGAAGTCAGTGAGATAAAATGAGATTATGATGATACATTGACAGTTCATTGAGGTGGGATAGATTGAAAAGTGAATAAAAATACAATATAACAAAGAATAAAAGTAAACACTAGGTATTACTAAAACCTTTTGTTTAACTTTATATAAATCAAATGGACATAATAGCTAGGAAGTAATCAGGCCATGTGATGTCGTATTTAAAACAAAGCGTTTCATTAAAACTAACGACGTGTGTAGAGTTGTGTTGATCCCTCCAAAAGTTTACATTTCATCTTCAAAAACACTATCTCATTCGGAAACATGTTTCATGGCAACGGACGAGCAAGCAATTGAGAATAAGATCAAAACCAAAAGCACCCGAAGCCGACGTATGTTCATGAAGAGGTTGATGAATGTAGATGTTGTGATGGTTGAGGAAGCGAGAGAGTATGTTTAGACCGGTGTACCTGGCGTTCCATAGTCTGCTCTACTGGGAGACAGGCGTGAAGATAACTCAAATAATCTGAAAAAAATAAATATAGAGCAGTGCATGTAAGTCTCATTGCAAAAGAAGGGGAGACAATTCTGACTAGACTCGAACAAATAGTAGGATTTGAAGATCATTACATGGCGATACGCACTTCCTTGCGCCGCTTCGTTACCTCCCAGAATGTTCGAAGAGTTAACATTCGTGTAGAGAGCATTTAGATATACGAACATCATACGTTAAAAGATCAAGGCTTGATAATTGCGCTGGTAATTTTCTAGGTTGAATTATCATAGGGCTAAAGGAAACGCGTAGGTTGGTGATTAGATAGCTATAAATCTAACAATAAAGTGTGAAAAAAAATGCTGTTCAAAGGAAGATACGAGATAGTTGCGATGTATCTGATCTAACAACCAAAATATAAGTAGGAAAATAAATATCATGGAATGTATGACCTTCGACACAAATGTTTATTTAAACTTAGAGATTATAACCTGTATTCCCGATTGACATGGTCCGAAGTAGAATAAAAAGAAGTCCTAAGATTTTGGACTGTCAGTTCTAAAAAAATCTTGAAATTTTCAAATTTTGAGAAAGTAAACATAGAAGACGTTTTTAAAGTTACTACAGTACCTTGATTCATGGACAAGATATTATAAAGGTTAAAGAAATATAAAATTCTAATACACATCACCAATTTCTCAAAACTTACGTACGAGTACAATCATTAACAATTCTCCACTCACCCCTTGGCACCGGACGGACATACCTCCTGTTTATTTAAGGCCTCGAACTTCCTACCGTTCCTCGGCCGTCCCGCCTGGATGCGCCACTAAACGATCAGGGCAAATCAATCAAACCATCACCTAACCGTCATTGTGTGTGTAATGACCCGTGCGTGGTTTTGGTTAGTTACACATTTTATTGAGGCGATGAATTAACGGAGCGGAACTGACTTGATCAATAAATGTGTGATGGGTGGTAAATTACAGTGTATTTAATGGTGATACGTCTAGGGTATCAGAAAATGAAAAGGTAGTTGCTGATTAGGATTGTTTTGTTAGTGTAGTTTAGGCAGATGAAGCGATGGCGGTATATAGTGTTTTTGGAGTAAGTAGCAAGATGTGCTTCATAGAAAAATACTACAGTTAGATAATGTGAGAAGATCAGCTGAGAAAAACTACAATTATGAGTATCATAATGATGATTTAAACAGCAACATAATAAAACTTCCTCAGCACGAAAATTGAAGACGTTCAAAAGTTCAAACAGTAAGCTATCTAATGGTAATGCTTGCCTGATTTTAGCTACTCGTAATGTCAAAGGTGACTCATATGAATACCTACTGTCAGTCGATCTTGACGATATAATAGATTGGCATCTTTTTGTCGTTGGAGAAGATAAGATTTTTAATGTAACGCAGTAATAAAGCAGCGGAATTAAAAAATAATACACTTTAATAACTTATTTCCTAAGGCCGTAACATGGAAGAAAAAACCATTAGAACAATGGCCACGACAATAAACTAGATGCAATTAAAGACATAGATCGTGACAAACAGAAGGAAACACGAAATTACTTACTATTACAGTGCTATTAGGCAGATCGGTGGAGTGTGGTGGAACCAACGACTGATTATAAAACTGAGATAAGCAGCATTGTCAACTTGCTACAGACAGAAATGGTTAGTTCAGTGTTTTTTATTATTTTTTATTTTGTAACAAACAGTCTTACAAAAAATATATTATAACTAACCTTACGGTTTGATCTTTTACGAAACAGACCTATAGGTATATTTGACTAAAGCTATAGAAAAGTAAATGCAGTTATCCACAAATCATGATTTAAAACCAACACCTGTATAAAAACTACATAAAGTAAACACAGGTATATTACATTTTAAACAAAAAAGTAATTGTTGTTAAAGAACTAACTTACCGGAGTGAACGAACACACAAACGATTTGCCAAACAAATCCGCATCCTTACACATTTCATTATGTAGTTATTGTGAAACTACAGTTAGTAATTTGCACTTTGCGACAAAACTGCGCTATCTCCAAAGTCGCTACACAAGAAGTTGTCACAGTTTTGTCGCAAAGGTGTTTGATTCCATCTATTCCCCTTGTTTCACCTTACACCTGTCGCTGTCGTTTAGTGACGAAGACCGTTCTGTATACCCTTTCACTAGCTAGGATCCCGGTAGGACTTCATTACTCTTGACTGAGAAACAATCTGTTTTGGTAATATTTTATTGCAATGGACTACAATAAGGGAAAATGGAAAGTAGTTTGCGGAGTATGTGAGAAGCAAACGATTCCTCTGATGTTGTGGAGGTTTTCTTTGTTTTTTCAGTTACTATGTAAGATCTGTACCGAACCTGTGATTCTCTATATATTAACTACGTAGATCTCATATGATGAGAGGACAAGGCCGTAATTACGTTATTAAATTATTAAATCGACTACAATTCAACGTGATGAAAATCCTCCAAGTTTTCTCATCGTCTTTGTCTATCTTTAGATATATCGCAGTCTTTACTGTACCTTATTACATAGTTGTTTAATTTTTATTAGCAAAACTTGCTTCATCTCGTTCTTTAACTGTATTTTTTTTGATTTTTTAAATTGTAATATTTTAGTTTAGGTATTCATAAACGTGACGTAAGCTGCCGAATTCTATCCTTTTTGAAAAAATGCTACTGATTCAGTAGCAATTAGCGTAGAATATACTAGTATTTGTGTGCCCCACGAGGGCCACAAGCCACTTAGACTTAGTTCGCCTTTGTACATTATTTTCTTGTATCTTCATTGTATTGTTTCTGTTAAATTTTGTACAATAAAGTGTTTACATACATACATAAGTACATATTTAGTGTATCTTGCTTTGGTTAAAAAAAGAGATTTTTGTAATGTACATTTCTGATTGGTTATTTGGTCAACTGGTAGAGAATGCCTTTAGGCATTAGGACCGCCATTTGTATTTGTTTCTGTGCAATAAAGATTAAATAAATAATTAAATGTGAGGTGAGACTAGTTTGAAGTATTACAACAGAAAATTATTAATAATCGTCTAAATGATAAGGAAAGTCACGCCCCTGATTAATTTATACTATCTCCAAATAGACTGACCGAATTTCAACTCCACTTGATTTCTATTGTATAATATATTCAAACACGCACTATTCAGTAATAAAACACAGCTCAATACAATGTTACTTGGGGAGTCACGGCTGGCTGGACGGCGGTGGCGTGATGATATAACGTTGTCGCGACGCCATTCAATGTCTTTCCTTCCTTTTTTTGATGCTATCTCGGATATAAAATGGAGTTTCCATGTTTTATGGGAAATGGAAGAGTGTGATTTATTTATGGAAATCTTTGAATTGGCAAACATTGAAAGTGCTTTTTTGAATGAAGATGCCGTTTCTTCCGGTAGTGTTATAAATTTCCTTTTAGTACTCATATTGTACATGGCTCGTAGTTTTTTGTCTGGTATTGTGTGTATGTATATATGTAAACACTTTATTGTACAAAATAAAACAGAAAATAATAATAATAATACAATGAAGATACCAGAAAATAATGTACAAAGGCGAACTTATCCCTTTAAGGGATCTCTTCCAGCTAACCCTTGAGGGATTGAGAAAAGTGAAAGGTTGTGCATCGAGTAGGCAAGTTTACAAATTTCTTTAGGATCAGTTGTTTTGATAATGAAGAATTTTATAAAAAATATGTCACCGTTGAAAAGAATAACGTACCTACAAATATTTCAGCATGAATTTATAAATGAAGTTTTGATAAAAAAAACTGTTTGTATGATATAAACCCGTACAAAAATATTTTCGCTTGTTGTTTTGTAGCAAGCCATAGCTTCATACTTGATCCAATCATTGTCATCTTCATATTGCGTATCAATCATCAACGGCTGAAATTAGGGTTTCTTTCGATGAATATAACATTTTCTCGTATTAATTATGATGTATAATGACCGAAGAGAAGTTTCATCTGCTAGTATTTTTTCCTACAGCCTTAAAAATTCTTGACTACACATGTCATAATTGAAACACAATGTAATGATTTTGCCATCATCGGCTAGCAAGGGCCAAGTGCACGCGGTGACCTCACCGGCATCCTTGTCTTCGATGCCATTAGTGGAGTCAACCAGCCGAAACCACTAGTGGTTGCTTTAGTTAATGACTTATGAATGGCACCGACGGTGTTGGAAGACCGCTTTTTCTTTTTTGGGTAAAAGCTTCAAATTTATTAGGTGATGCCTCTAAAGGCGGTATTGGAGCAGTTTTTCACCAACGTTTTGTTGTTAAATAGCAAAGTTTGAGTACTAATTTTTGTAGCTTCTAGTCTATTATTATCCTTTTTCTTTATTTTTGAAAAGTTCAAGCGAAGTTGACAAAAAATCTACAAAAAAAAGTGTAAAGTTATATAGTTATATACCCTTCGTACATTAAATTAATTTGTACTGTTCTTTACGTTTTCAGGTTCTATTGAAGAGACTTTTCTCTTTTTTAAAAGACAGGTTTCAGGTTAGCTGTTTAAAATCTAAGGAAAATATCTTCGTGAATAGACGATGGTGATGGATTTTATGAATTTTCATTTCGTAAAACGGCTTCTGGACTGATGATGGAAGATAAAATCTAATCCCTAATCGTAACAGTAGTCACACATTGACAAAAACCTCTCATTCATAAACAACATTAATAGACATTAAACGGCTAAAATACCGATCTAATGACACGGACACATTTTGTAATAGGCCACCCATCACAACTTTACACTGGCCATACGAAAAACTTAGTCCATGCAAAACAGTACTTAAATTAAAAGGAGTAAAATAACAATTTGATTCAGCCAGGAAATTCTGACCGCAAAATGTAATTATGTAAACAAAATTACATTTGCTGTTTTGGAACTGGACATTCAAACGGCAGTAGCTCAATCGTATTGCCAAAAGGTTGGTTTTCGTCGGATAAGTGGTTAGAAAATTGCAGATGTTACTTTGTATTTTGGTTACAAAGCAATATGCAAATAAAGGGAAGTTCACATGGACGCTGGGTATTGTTTTGTGCGGTGTGAATTGGTGTCGATATGTACAGGGTTAGAATCAGTATGTCACTGTATTGTGAAACAATGGAGGGTCTATATTCGTCGCGTTAAATCTAGTTTAATTTATTCGATCAAAGTTGTAACACTAATTTAGATTATAATGTGCATCATATCTCCTGAAAGTTTGTTGGCGAATGTTTAAGTTGTGCAGGGGAAAACTGTCTGCTTTGGATACCAACATTTTCCAATTCTTCAAAATGACCATTCAATTGTTAATGTTAGCATACTTTTAAAAATTTGTAAGATACCTATACAAAATTATTGATTAATCCAATTTTATAAATGTGCAAGTTTGGATGGATAGATGAATGTTACTTAATCACGCCAGAACGGCTGAAAGGATCTGAACTAAATTTGGCATAGAGATAGATTATAGGAATAACGCATTGGCTACTTTTTAAGGGCGAAAAAAACATTATTGAAACATATAGAGACCAAACAAACGAGCCCTTAATGCACTGCCCTCCTAAGCTAAAACACAGTATGTCAGATTCAATTGCCAAAGTAGATTCAATCGTCTCTTGTTAGTAATAAGGTTTTGATTGCTACAGGAGACTTATTTGACATACTGCTATTTGGCTTAGCAGGGCAGTGCAGTGGAGCTACGTTAAGTACAATGGATCTTCTTCTTTTTGCCATCTTCGACTCCATCATTAGGTCGAATTATATTTATAATATTATAATTTTGCCTTTGGACTTACTGGGGACAATGCTGAACCAACACTAAGCAACCTGCCTTAGCCTCATTATCTAAATATACTTAAAATGTATTAAATTAACCAATAACAGTATCACCGCTATAACTCACCTAAAGTCATTCATCATCGCACAATGACGTCACGTTCAACAATGCGTTGACGTATATTGTACTGCATTATGATTTGCAAGTGCACTATAAGTATATATGGAGAACTAAAAATACCTTTAGTTGATTTGGTAATCCTGTTGTCAATATTCATGTGATTACACTGTGCATATGCATAGGTACCCTATAGATACTCACCTATAGGTACCCAGTAGAACGCGTAATGCCTTGTATTTAGATCAATAAGATGACAATGATAAATTCTTATACTGAAATTTTCCTTAGATGATTAGAATGATAGATACCAAACTAACATTACTACAAGAGAAGTACCCTTACATTAAAACCTTAACCTTATGATCTACAAGTTTGAGTGTTTGAGCACTCTGCTTTTTGTTTTTACGTTTAAATATTCATTAAACGCGTTTACATAATTATTGTGGTTTACATTCATCTGGCATAACTTTTTTTTGGCATAATCATCATTTCGCATAACTATCATTTGGCATAATCATCATTTCGCATTGTCTTATTTTTCTGAAATAATACTTTTCAGGATTGTTATAAAATAAAATAAAATAAACCTAACCTAACGCAGAGATTTTGTAAATAATCGTGAAAAGTATAAGGTTTCAGATAAAAAAGACAGTATGCCAAATGATGATTATGGCAAAAAAGTTATTTTAAATATGGTAATAATCGGAAAAAACGTACCTTAAACGCATAGTTTTTATTGTGGTAGGACTCTGTGCATGGTCCGTCCGGATCGCTACTACCATTTTATTCGCATTAACCTACCGCCAAGCATCAGTGTTCGCATTGATAAAAGTACAAGCATAGATAGAGATTATAGTCTTGAGAATTCAAATTTCTGGGTCTCAGATTCCACTTACCATGGCTTAAGTGCTCGTATGCCTAACATAAAAAAAAACTATGAGCAATGTCAAAAAAAAGTATTCTCCAATACTTTTCGGTTTCGTGAAAGTTCAGTGTGGCACGCCGCTCGAGACAAGAAGCTAAATGCTAGCGTAAAGTATTATCGACAACAGAACAGCTTGTGTCATTCCTTAATATTTTCGATAACGATAATCTTTTCACAATCCATACTTTCTAGGGTCACAGGTAATGTAGTCTGTCTCTATGAACTATCCATCATTAATATTCTAGTAAAAACGGGGCAAGACCATGTCTGACCATGCTCAGTGTAGGGTTCCGAAGCCTCTAAGTACTACTAACATAAAAATTAACAAATAATAACTAATTTAACTCTCGAACTAATTATGTCTACTTAGTCGAGATAGTTTTCCTTTAAAATTCGTATTATGCTCTTTCATTTAATATGTTTTTCAGATTTTTGGAATAAAAAAATACATCCTCACGTTACGTGTAGGGGAGGTACCCATTTTTTTTTCTTTTTACATTTTATTGTACCACTTTGTTGGCGTAACTAATATGCATATTTATGCCTTATACAGCTTTCTAGTACTAAGAGTCTCTGCGCTAGGCTGCGGACGGACGGACGGACATGGCGAAACTATAAGGGTTCCTAGTTTGACTACGGAACCCTAAAAAGATAAGGAAAAAACCGCATACAATAGATTAACAAGCTGTGTGTCATACAGTAAGGTATTACCTCAATCTTCATCTCTCTAATTTTCTAAAGGAACTGACTATTTTACGATGTAACATGATCTTAATGTGTCTGTTATCTTAGTCTAACTGGCGTTTCTACTCGTTTTGTTTTTAAACCAATCGCGTCACTGGTCGATCACGTCATACGAAAAGTCACGTGATCTACCAGTGACGCGATTGGTTAAAAACCAAAACGAATAGAAACGCTAGTTAGCGAACGCATCTTGGCTACGACTTCTCGTAGTCGACTTAAGAAAATACTAGCGCCTTATACAAATATTTGCCATTACTAGGAACCGAGGCTGGGACCGCTAGCTCCGAAGGCTGGGTTACTAGGCTAACTACATACATAACATCACGCCTTCATTCCCAGAGTGGGGTAGGCAGAGCTACAGAAATACCAACAACTCTAAAAAGCCTTGATAATTCGGTAACCACATTTTGCACAAGTAGGCTAAGATGTTTATCAGTGTATTAGTGACAAGTTGCAAGCCCATCGCCTAACAGTACTACAAGCCCTTATTCCCTTAGTCGCCTCTTACGACACCCATGGGAAGACATGGAGTGTCACCATTCTAACCCGGCAATTACGCTACTAGGCTAACTACGTTAACAGAAACCCACTAAAAAGATATTTAAAAAAACGAAATTTATAATCAGTTTATGTTCGACATTATGTTTGCTAACTTATGATAAAAAGTAGAATACCGTCTAATTTGTATCTCAAACAAACGTCGAATTCGAAGAAATAATCAAATGTCGTGAGAACTAAGAAAAGGGTGTTTTATGTTAATTTTTACGGTTTTAATCAGATGCTAACTTTGACACTTAATAACAGGCTGTTAACACCGTAAAAAAAACTAAACGCCTCTAGATCTGTACACATGAGATGAATTTAAACCCTATTACAGTTGTCATGAGGTCTATTAAATTTTCTGGAGATATTTTTAATCTCCTTTGCTAATGATAAGATTTAGAATATAGATAAAATCGTTAAGATCAAGGGCGTGTTTGCCGAAAAAGTGATAGGTTATTTCGAAGTTTTTTAAACAGGTGTGAAGATTGGTTCAAGAGATTATCAGGACATAGTCACAGCATATTTAAATTACTTGTTTTTTAGTAATTACGAGGCTGTTTTATGAGTTTAATAAAATACCGGTTACTGTTTGAGTCACCGTTTGAGTTTGATTAAAATATTATACGTTAAATCAATAACTACAGATATATGAGTAGGTATTTGTGAAGAACTCCTTAAAATTCCGATATTTTTTTGCAATACGTAAGTTTGATTAAGTTGATTTATAAGCGAACTGAAAAATGAACTTTTCTATCACAAACACCTGTGTTTCCGAACAATTACGACTTGGGGACCTTTACAAAACTACTATTTTGTCAAAGGTTGGCGGCGCACTTGTGATTCCTCTGGTGTTGCGGCTGTTGATGGGTCGCGGTCGCCGCGGTGATCACTTACCACCAGGTGACCCGATTGCTAGCCACCATAACTACCTACTTATCTTATCAAACAATCAGTCCCCACTCCTACGCGACGACGCTTGCATCCAAATATTAATACCTACTTATAATTAAATTTATAGGGCCAATACTTATTATTTCCACTTTTTAGAGGTTTTTTTACAGACTGATTTGTTAAATATTATAAAAAAAACATCGCTAGTTAGATATTTATTTGGAATAAACAGTAGTCGACGTCTCCGGGCGTAAAGTATTCAAAAACTTTATCTGTATTGACCAATTATACCGAGGAGACGGAACAAATAAACAAGCACACAAACGCATTTTTTTTTTGGATAATGATTACAACTTGAGTTCTTTTAGAGTATTTAATTAAATAAAAAAAAACAGTTCACTTAACGTGATTCTCAAGAATGATCTATAGACTTAGTCAAATAGCAATAGACCAATTTCCAACCAATAGATGGCGCCTTAGAGCATTTCTTAACCTATCCATTTTTTATTATCTTCGTGATATTGACCTTTATTTCTTGCGCAATAGAAGTAACGACACATTTGCGTGGCCGTAAACAGAAGTTGGCGATCATAATGGCTGGAATTATGTCAAACGTCAAATTAGTTGTCTGCCTTCCTGTCGTTGTCGTTTGCATTTTGTGTTACAATAGAATCGCTATTAAATGTGGACGGGTGTATGTCACACCGATATCGGTATTATAAAAAAAACTATGCTGAAATGAATAGTATTATAAAACAGTATATTTTTGAGTTTTGGTCTGGATCAGTTTGCGTGTTACGGCATGACGCAGCTAAAAGTATGAAGGTTAATAGGTCCAACCAAATGGTAACGGATTTAAAAAATACAAATAGATCGAATCATACAAGAAAGAAAACTAAGTCTGGTCCAGACTCTGGTCCTAGTGTGCAACAATCGTCCAATTTTCCTCATTACATTACTCTAAAAATGTAATAGCTATCGAATTAGCTGGAGTTTCGAGCAAATCTTTTTTGGCTAAACAATATTATGTATACAGGGTAATTTTTTTATCATTGCACAAATTTTAACATATGATTTTGTATCGTTAATATAATATATTACGACACTAAACGAGTAAAAAAATATTTTTTTTGTTGCAAATTATCTTTCTTTTACCTTCTCGTGAGGACACAAAGTCACACTAGAAATGATGACATGGGTTGTCAAGCTGTAGGTATGCGATACACTGTATTGATATTTGAAATTTGAAATTTCATTTATTAACTTACTTAACAACACTCCCCTCTCCTCGCACCCCTGCATTAGAAGGTCCATGAATATCGTTAAGTTAGTGGAATCATTGAATCGGCAATATCTCTAATATTTTTTAAGCTAGAGTAAAAATAACACAACATGTGTTATTGATTAACAATAGCGAAGCAAATATTAAAAAAAGTTTACCTATTAAAAAAATACCCTGTATACTTAGCAATAAAGGTAGTAGCTATCACATTTTAATGGATTGAAATTGGTACATCTTTGTGTGAGTGTATATAAACGGTAAACAATAAATAAAATGAATAAATATTGCCAAATAATTAAAACCATTGCATTAAAGATAAATTTTATCCTAGATAAAGCAGCTCCTTCTATTAAATAAATAAATTAACTACAAAACTAGGCCTCACGGTGTAACAAGCAGCCTTCTTACGCAAAGGCTCCCCACGACAAAGGCGCCATATTGAATTCTATTGAGAAAAAATGTTACACCGAATCGTTCCGGCCTTTGTATCGCTGTCACTCAAATGCCTCATTTTCGCTTCAATTTCCCTATAATAGTGCTTTTTATTACGCCTTATATAAGGTATTTTTTACATTCAACTTTTTTAACTGTCTATTCGATCTCCAAAGAAAATGGAGTTTACATTGAGTTTTTGTGGGACCACAGACTTCATCGAAAGCTATTTTATGCTCTCTTCTCTCATACATTATATTAATTACATAGGTCATACCCCGTGTGGTTCCCGGGTTAGAATAGTGCCACTCCATATCTTTCCGTAGATGTCGTTAGAAGCGACTAAGGGAGTGAGGGTTTGTAGTACTGTTAGGCGATGGGCTTGCAACCTCTCAATAATTCACTGGTAAACATCTTAGCCTGATTGTGCAAAATCTGGTTATAGAATTACAAAACAAGGAGTGAAAGCCATTAAGGAAAAAAAAGAGTAAACCAGTTCTTACATCATTGGGCTTCATAAGAGCTACGCAATGTAAGTATACGGAATCGTCACCTGTCACTGTCACATGGATTAAGTTAATAAATAAATATCAGGAGACAATCTCCAAAAAATTGACGTACACCCAAACTAAGCTCCAGGCTTGTACCATGGGTACTAGACAATATCCAAGACTCAGGAACAAATATTCGCGCTCATCACACAAATATCTGCGCTTACCGAGATTTGAGCCCAGGCTTCGGAGGCAGGGTCACTCTCAACTAGGATAATGTATCGTATTATAGAGTAATACACACTTAAATACTTTGAAAACATCCAAAACTCAGCAATTAATCCTCCTTCGTGCCTCGTGCTCATCGCACAAAATGTCTGTCGCCTTAGACAAGATGCAGACGCATTGCGAGTATAGGGGAAAAAACTTAAGTAATACTGTTGTACGTAGTTGTGTACGAAAGTAATATGGAGCTTACGTCCAAATATAAAATGTCCAACGGTCTACAGTGTGTAAATGGTATACGGGCGTTCCTTTTAACTGTGGTTAGTATAACCCCTACCGAGCACATTTAGGCAGCTTTTGTTAAAATTAATTAAAAAAAAATAACTATACAAAATAATTTAACACGCAATGTATAACGAAAAATGCAATGAATTAAAAACGCAATTAATGACGTTTCAAAGTTAAGTATTATTAAAGCTGAGGCTACTTAAGCCGAAATACACATTTTTACAAGTAAACATTACGTACTTACCAGACAGATGGACTTCGATGTACATTGCGGGTCGATAGTATGTTCAAAAATTAATAACGGTGTATACGTTAGCGTAATCAAAATAATTCTTTCTGTTAATGATTAGTAGAGTCTTAATCTATGTCCAGTTTTAATAAACGCCCGTATACCATTTACTCACTGTATACAGATTTAAAAGTGTCGTCTATATATGTGAAATACCTGGTTCATCGCTATTCCCTCGGGAATGTTAAATTTTCTGGGATAAAAGGTATCCTATGTCCTTCCCCGGGGCGTTACTTACATCCATACCAAATTCCATCAAAATCGGTTCAGTAGATCCAGAAATTACCCCCTATAACCTCACAAACTCACAAACTTTACCTCTTTAGTATATTAGTATAGATGTTAGCACCATGGCCTTAGTTTACAAAGATGATAGCGAAAGGCGATAGATTGAAGTACACTCAACCAATTTGAATCATAGGCCACTATTAAAATATGTCAAAGTGACGATGATTTAAATCTTAAGAGACCTAACTATGCAGTGGGGCTAGACAAGGTGTATTCGACACTCGCTAGCGATTATGTTTCGATTGAAAATATATGGAATTGACGTAAGTGTCACGTTACTATCTCGGTGGTTTACGTCAATTCCATACATTTATCAATCGAAACAATCGCTAACGATTGTCGTATGCAACTTGTCTAGCACCACAGTTCTGTTTACGCTCAGAGAAAAGGGCAAAGCTATAACAGTTATATAGTTCTGTCCTTAGTAGGTAGTAGGTAGTCCATTGTCAGGTCATGATAACCCCCCTGAGAGGCTAGACAAAATGCATAACGCCAACGTAAATGATTGTCGAAAACTGACTCAAATGTGTGGGATTGAAATTAGCGTTCAAATTGTGATTTGATAGTGTCGTCTACATACACCCGAATAGAGCTCGGTCACCCAGGTAACTACTAGGTACTTACAGTCAAGTTCATAAATATGTAAATACTTAAGTACCTTGTCACTTTAATCGCTGTAACAATTTCATATGGCAGTTTAAACGTGACGTTGAATACACAAGGTACTAAAGTGTATACATATTTTTGAACTCGACTATCAATAAAAAAGAAGAAAGACTGGCTGACGATCAATGCACAGCCGAAACCGCTGGACGTAGGGTCTTAAAATTAGAAGGGAATATTCCTTGGATATCCTAAATGTGCACTGAGGAATTAAAATAGGGGGACCAGCGGAACACTAATTCAACGTTTACGAAGTCGCGGGCCTCGTGGATCATAAAACAGTAGGTATTTGAGCTGAACCAATAATGTGTGTCACAATTGTCACGTTTCCCGCGTCCTGCCAATCGGACGATTATCGACGCGGGCGCAGCGGACCGCGTCTAATCACAGCTCTAGAGCGCAATGATGTTTAAATACAGACGCGACAGAATCGAGGATTGTGCTCCAACCCTGTGGGTGAACATAATCATGTTGATACCACTGCTTTAAAAGAGCTGTGTTTGTGATGATTATAGCTCGGACTAATCATCGCAAACAAAATACGGTAATAGAACAAGGTGCAATTGAGTCATCATATGTGTTTGACTATTATTATATAAAGAGGATATTTTCGCAATTAGCCTTTGACTTAATTTATTGCATTTCCGCTATAGCTTTGTCACGTGCCGTTCCTGCAGCAATTTATGACAGCTACATTTTTGTAAAATGATATCTCGTGTCGGTGATGAATTACTTTATTACCTTCTCGATAAGATCACTGCAAAACGTTCACTGTTTTATTAAATCTAACTTACATTTGTCACGTTCTACATAATTCTCGCACTCTGTAAATATTATATTCTTTGACAACAACCAATGTGGTCACGGTTGACAGACCCATATTGAATGCGATCCATTGTATCAGCTGATGATGGTGGGGATTGATTCAGGTGCGCAAACGCCGGTGCGTCATTTTTGAGCTTAATGAGGGAAAGAGAGAAAATCAATGGTTTCCCATTGATGAGCGACCACATTGGTTGTTGTCAAAGAATAGAATATTTATAGAGTGCGAGAATTATGTAGAACGTGACTAATGCAAGTTAGATTTTATAAAAATCGGTGAACGTTTCGCACAGTGACTTTATCGGGAAGGGATAGGGAAAGGGAACCAAATTATATGTTCGCCTTTGGCTTCTCCAATAAAGAGGTTACCTTTTGACCAGAGAGCTGCGCGAAGCAGCGTAAAGGTGCGTATAGCTTAATTTTCCTAGTTCCTATAACAGCAGTGCGTTAAATGTCTACCCTTAGATATTCACAACGAAGAGGTCTGCTAAATAGTCTTTCCAATGTCATTTACTGTGAGCATGGTGACGACTTTCTCAGTATTAATATTATGAGCCCAGAATGTCCCACTGCTGGGCAAAGGCCTCTGTCCCCCTCTTCCACTTTACCCGATCTTAAGCGGTTTCCCTCCATTTCTTGTCCCATGATCCCAAATCATCACTCCATCTCTTCCTGGGGCGGCCACGCTTTCTTTTAGCATTTTCCGAGAGGCAGTTTGTGGCTCTCCTGGGGGGTGATTCTCTCAACACAGCGTAGCGTCGATCTCAACGGTGAAGTTTTATCCGGCAAGTTTAAGAAGTCCCGTTGGAGCGTACAAAACACATTTTAGCGCGTGCCTTCTTAATTAGGCAGCTTTATACGACACTGAACTCGACTCACCTGCCTGCTGCCTAATTGAGAAGGCACGCACTAAAATGTGTTTTGTACGCACCGACGGGACTTCTTAAACTTGCCGGATAAAACCTTACGGCCGAAACCTATATTCAAACCGCGGATAGATAGCCTTACTTCGGATTAAAATTTGACACATTTTGTATGGGCAAATGTCTAATTTCAACCCGAAGTAAGCCTTATCTATCCGCGGTTTGAATATACGGTTCGGCCGTTAGTCGCCTCTTACAACATCCACGGGAAGACATAACCCGGCAACCATCCAGGCAAAAAATAATAATGTTGCATACGCAACATAAGAGTCATCGTTATTATCGTGTAGAATCCCAGCCCAGTGGTGCTAGACAAGTTGCATTCGAGAATCGTTAGCGATTATGTTTCGATTAATAAATGTATGGAATTGACGTAAGCCACCGAGATAGTAACGTGACACTTACGTCAATGCCATATATTTTTCAATCGAAACATAATCGCTAACGATTTTTGAATGCAACTTGTCTAGCACCACAGGTCTGTGCAGGTTTTAATACGAGGTATGTGTAGTTACCTGTCGTTATTATCCATAAGCGTCAAGATCTGATTTTAAAGAATGGCCTACTCTCAAACATCTCATTTAATAACTCATATTCAAGAAACAACATTAGTCAATTCATCACAAACACTACTTATTTCTTTCAACACGTGCATTTTGTGTATTAAATTAATGTCGCAAAACTAGAAGGGTGACGGAAACACGATCTATTGTCAAAATACAATAGTGTGTTGCGCCAGAGTCGTTGCGTGGTCTTTCAGATTATGTATTGTGTCATATTATTTGCTTATGACATATTTGTACGACTTTCCCGCATTGATTTGGTAGATTTTATACTTGTAATTATAACAACTGAGTGAGCCCTAGGTACAGGCAGCATCAAAAGTATCTAAACAGAATAACATGCTCAAAATGATCTAGACACGACGTCTTGACAATAGAGTCAAGTGTAGAACATTTTGAGCTCTTCGGTTGCGTAGCTACTTCTGATGCTCACTGTATTAAAGGTAGATCTACAAACATAAAGCAGCATTCACCTTTCAATTTATTGCTGTATGTTTTAAAACAAAGCTATATGCAAGACTGAGATGCATATCTTCGCTCCTCACTCTGAACTTAGTATACTTGCGTTTGAAACTATTGCAAGTGTAAATACGGCTAAGAGAGAAATTGAGAACAGAAACCTAAGTCTCCAAAAAAGAAGAACATTTGTTTATGACCTTACAAGGTTTGTAAAAACGTACCGTCACTATTGATTACTGACAAACAAACATTTTCTGATTACTTCCAACTTCAACATTCATTTCATTATAAAGATGTCACAAAACCCTTGGAATAACATTTAAATAGACATCGTAACCCAACAAAACACGCCGTTGGCTATCGGCAGCCGTCGATGGCATGAAGATTTGTATCTACCCCACGGCATATTTTAGAGAAACCATGCGTGTCTGACATGCCCAACTGAACGTCTTTATGGTGGCTTGTAACATCCAAATGGGACACATTGAAGACGGAGATATTGAAAACATGTGCATATTCATTGGCATCTGTTTTATGCGTTCTGTTTGTGTATTATTTGGGTTTAAACAGCACTTTTCTGTACTTTAAGATATTAAAAAAGATATTCTAGGATTAAAAAAATGGTATTATTTAGCATTGTAATTCTAGGTTCGCACTTGATAAGTTTTAGTTTTTTGAATTTATTAGGGTTGCGCAGGGTCTAAGTGACTATATAAATAGAAACATAATCGGTGGACAGTTTCAAATAAAAAACATAATTATTAAAAAAATATACCAGACTCAAAACAAATGTCCAATTTTTTTTAACGGTCCGGAAGAAGTAAAGATTTTTAAATCTCTAAATATGGAATTGATATACACGCTGCATTATTTTATAAGTTTATTCGTTTTGGCACTTTGCATCCAACATAAATTTAAAAAAATTAAAACAAAACAGTAGGGCTAGACAAGTTGCATTCGACAATCGTTAGCGATTATGTTTCGATTTAAAAACATATGGAATTGACGTACCTAAGTAAGCCACCGAGATAGTACTATCTCGGTGGCTTACGTCAATTCCGTACATTTGTTTATTGAAACATAATCGCTAACGATTGTCGAATGCATCTTGTCTCACCCCACAGTAGTGCTACAAAAAATAACTTCGTATTTCATAGCCAGATTTGAGTTTAAAAAAACAAATGCGATTGTATAATGACTTCATTAGACGCATCGTTACCACGTGTGCACGCAGCCGCATGCATCAATCGTTTTCAACCACACTTCCAAGATTTAGATAATTTATTGTCACAATCAAACATTCTCAACAGAAATGGCAAACAATTGAAATGTCAATTTCCTCAAGCCACGAACAATGGGGACAGCGTTGCGCAACCTTTGGACGTGTTGTTTAATATAATTTTTATTAAGGAATGTGTTCAGAGGAGCGAGGCTATCTCAGAAACTAATCGTCGCCTGTAATGATAGGAGCCTTCCGTAATTATTTCGAGCGACTGTCTGTCTTTGCGAAGAGTTAAATGTGTGGAAGAGGTAGGTTTACGACCGCTGGATATAAGTTATTTTAGGATTTTAGTGAAGGTATTTGTATTAATTTATATTTACCTTTAGCATAAAACTATTGTTATAGACTAGAAAAGTTTAGTATTGAATTAACTTCTAAATACAGAAAAAAAGAAAGAAAAAAAGATTTTTTTGGTGTTAAAATAAAATGAACATAAACAACAGCAAAACATTTGAGAAAAAGAGTAATACAAACTTAGAGTAGGTAATTAATCTAAAAAATTAACATCGAAATGGTTGCCACTCAGCATGGTAGATGAACAAGTTGCTGTAAATTTAAAATAAAATACCTTTCAAGAGACTATTATAGTAGGATATGATGACTAGAAATGTTTAGCCTCCCGAGTGAAGCTACAATCTCAACATGCAACCTTTATCTCTAGCTTTATTTCTTTCACTCTCACCCTGTCAACCCAAAGCAGAAAGAGACAATTAACAACACTAGTTTTAAGGGCAATTTTCACACACTAAATTTAAAAACAAAATGGAGACCAAGGCGCAGGGCAGGCATTATGCCTGATACGCGGGTAGGTTAAAACAAAGCTACGCGTGACGAGAGAACAATACTATGTATTTATTTATACATAGTATTGTTCTCTCGTCACGCGTTCGCGTTCAGCTACGAATAGGTAATCACCGGGGTTCAGCTGAAAACCAGCGCTGTGGCTCCTGCTGCAGCACATGCTGAGCTGAGTCCTATTTGACTTCACACTACAGCGCAACGTTTTTCTCTAATCTTGTTTTCTTTTTGCACTTTGTATATTGTGTTGCAGTGTGTATTTGTCAAATAAATGTTATGAGTTTGAGTTTTGAGTTTGAGGTTTATATTATCACCCAAATACGGAGATACGATGATTTTATCTCGGAAAAACTGACAGTTTCTAGAGAATGATTGGTGGATTGGTTTTTAATATCATCTCCATTTACGACAAGGAAGAGACAAAAGGACATTATTTTTAGACGTGTAGTGACAAGCGTTCTCCCTCCAAAGCCAATAAGCAGTATCTCAAATTCAATGGCCAAAGCAGATTCAATTCTATCTTGTTAGAAATAAGGTTGTATCTCAGACCAAACTCCTGTAGCAATACAGAAGTTTAGTCTGATATACTGCTATTAGGCAGCGTTGGTGGCCTAAGCCTACGCCACCCGACTGTCCAAAATCTGTGAGATGGATAAAAACTTCTATAGAGTAGATAAACAACCCCAGCATATCGTCGTTGAAACTGCAACCGCGAAACTAACAATTTTAATAAGTTGCAAAATGTACCTTACCGACTTACTTGCTAAGGTGTTTTTTGCATCTTATTTTACTTGTTAGTTACGCGGAATCAATAATTACGACTCCCGTACTTTCAGAGCTGATATCTCTTAAACGGGTATTTTATCGGAACTACTTTCAACAAATCTATCATTGTGTAGAATGTTTATTCCATAGTTAATCATTTCTTACCGCAAGTTTTTTTTAGAAGGTACACACAAAGTCTAACCTAACAAAACCTAATCTACTTAATGAATGTTCAAGATATCTTGAAAACATGGTTTCAGCAGAAAATAGCATTCGATGAAATTAAATTCGATAAGGTGATGGGTTACTCCCAACTGATGTTCATCAAACCTTGGTAAAAACCTCCCCAGTTTAGTTTAATTTCTATTTAAATAAATATATTTTGATTTGTCATTCTTATAACCCTTCAATGTACGTGGAGGTTAAATATATAACTGCAAAGCTATGATTAAGGGTTTATTAGGTTAAATCGCCATTAAAAAGAAGCAAGAGAAGGCAAATTGTCACAGGCCAGCTGATGGTAATTGTCATATGTGACCCATAGACATTTGCATTGTCAAAACTAAAAGTTTAGACTGCAATCCTGAGATTGCAACTGCGTTGCCAACCCTGAAGACTAAGATGGAAAGCCTCTATGCTGGTCTTATCCCCACACCGGAATACAAGATGATTACACTGCTGCGATCTACAATCTGGTGGTGGATGGCCACCATAAAATTGATATTTTTTAGGGTTCCGTACGCAATGGGTAAAAATGGGACCCTACTACTAATACTCCACTGCCTGTCTGTCTGTCACCAGGCTGCACAGCATCTCATGAACCAGGGATAAGTTCGCCTTTGTACATCTTTTTATTTTTATTCATTGTATTATTTTGGTTTTACTTTTGTACAATAAAGTGTTTACATACAGACATACATGTTAAAAACAGCAACATGTAGATGCTTGAAATATTCACAGAATAATTAGTCGAATAATTACTTCAAAAATAAAATTTTAAATTAATATATATTAAATTAACCCCCCCTCCCTTACGACAAACGAGACTCTTTTACCGTATTTTCTCGATCTTAATACCGTGACAGACAGACACCGGGATAGGTGAAACTAAAAAAAAGTTATTATACACATTTAACATCACGCCTTCATTCCCAAAACGGGGTAGGCAGACCTACAGAAATGTCAAGAATTCTAAAAGACTTGTAGCTGACCATGACCACATTTTGCACAATCAGGTTAAGATATTTAGGGGAAACTTGCTTAATTCGTACCCCCTAAGGGAAAATGAGAAAAAACATAAAATATAACAAAAACAGAAACATGTGACTTATGTTTTAATAAACTTTATTCTATGAGTATTCAACAACACTACCATATTGCACTTACAATTCGTAAACTTTAGAGTAATAATCTTTTTTTTTTAAGTGGAAAAAGTACGATTTAGGATTATGTACGCCTAATTTGTACCACGGTATTCCTTAATCGTACTTGGTTATCTTATAATTAGTTTCAGTCTTAAAATCACAGCAAATCAACTAAAGATACGTCTTAATATTACTAGATAAATATTTTTTAATTCTGCATAGCAAATCTAATAGTTTTCTGTAATTCTTTACAGTCATCACAAGCATTTTTATCAACTCCAGCACAAAGCTCGGGAACCCAGGTCTCACAGTGGGTGCACTGAATCATATCTTCTTTTCGATTTTCTTCGCACAACTTACAGTAGGTACCAGTTTTCTACATTTTCTTTTTTTTTTGTTTTCTTTACATTCTTTTTCTCTTTGGTAACATTTTCCCTTTTCAAGATGTTTAGTTCTTGGAAGTTCTTGCATACAGATTTATTTTTTGAATCAATAGGTTTTTTATTTTTATGTCCACTTGTTTTTTTTCCAACTTTTATATTCTTCAATCGCTTTTTTCATATTGGCTGGAGGCCAGGAGTTATATTTGCGCTTAGCCATATTAACCTTAAACAAAAATAAAACGTTAATTCCTAATTCGTACCGGTACGAAATAGGCTCATACGTTGAGTACGAATAAGGCGCAACGACCAAAACCAATTCAAATTTACCGCGCAAAAAATTCTTGCAAGGTTGGCGACAGTACCTACTAAAAATAAAGTCGTAAATAAGTTAAGAATTAAACAAAAAAAACCCAAGTTGAATCGTTCACACTAACTTGACACAAAACCCTTATGGAATAATCAAAAATTTTAGTCGAAATTTGTGAAATTACTTACTTTTTTAATAATTTTAAGCAGAGCAGCGGTGCGGTGTTGTCACTTATGTCAGGTAGCATGGCGGACTAGTGGTTTCATTTTATGCCATGAGTGTCGCTACTGTTGCATTCCGTTCGGAAATAACGCTAGGGTACGATTTAGGCACAGGTACGAATAAGGCAAGTTTCCCCTACAAGTTTAGTGTAGTTTATTAGTGGCAGGTTGCAAGCCCATCGCCTAACAGCACTTCAAGCCCATATTCCCTTACGACATCCCAGGAAAACATGGAGTGATACTACTCTAATCAGGCAATCACACGGAGATCAACATATAGGTTATAATGTAGTGTCTAATAATCGTACAGAACCATTAATGCGCGAGTCTGACTCGCACTTGACCTGTTTTTTTATCGACAGCTTCAAGTCAAAAGCATTCGCTCTGGGGCTGCTTGGGACTTCTTCCCCACCCAAACTAACCCTCTGCAACTGACGTGACGTCTATCATACACCGCCAAAAAAAAAAACTCCATAGGCGTGAAATAGCCTAAACTCCTAATAGCCTAAGTCAAAAATTCCTAATTTTTACCTTATTTAATAGCCCATATACATGTTAATTATAAATTCCACATGAAAAATTAATAATCATGCTATACTTATCATTGATCCATTAGTATTTTTTCTGTATTTTATAAAAAAATACGTCTGACAGGGGTGTCTATTATTTGCTGCTGAAACCATAATGTTTTCAGGGTATATTAATCATCTAACCTAACCTACGTAATTAATGTTTAATATACGTTGAAATCATTATGGTTTCAGCAAAAAATAGCATTCGATGAAAGGTGTTTCGATGAAATGATAGACACCCCTGTCAAACGTAATTCGATGAAATGCTACATTCGATAAAGTGAAATTCGATGAAATGATGATGTCACCTCAGTTGCTGAGGGCTAATACCCATATCTGTCCCTGCCCACCGGGATCCCATCATTTCATATCCAACGTTTCACAAATGATTCATTTCGAAAACATATCATTTGACACCCCGCGTTTTTTTCCGAAACTGTAATTAATAAATAATAAATAAATAAATATCAGGGGACAATCTCACACCAATTGATCTAGTCCCAAACTAAGCTCTAGGCTTGTACTATGGGTACTAGACAACGATAAACATACTTATATAGAGAAATAAATACTTAACCCTCTGCGACTGACGTGACGTCTATCAGACACCGCGAAAAAAAATCGCTTTATAGCGTGAAATTGGTCTGTATCGCTCAGCAACCTCTCCTAAAGACTCGGGGCATTATAAACTAACCTATGTTAAAAACTCCAGATTTTTTTACCTTGTTCAAGTTAATGTATTTTTTTTTATTTAGAAGCCCATATACATGCTTATTATAAATTCCACATGAAAATTGAATAATCATGCTATACACTTAATAAACAATACCTACTTATCATTGACCTATTAGTATTTTTTCTATGATTTATCAAAAATGACGTCTGACAGACTCCACCTCAGTAGAATGTTTCTAATAAAGTCACCACAGTTGCAGAGGGTTGAATACATAGAAAACATCTTAATTCTGGAATTACTTCAGGACCATCGTGTAGTTCCTGTAGGTTAGGTTAAAAATCCTGAAATTTTTGTAGTTACAGAAAAAAAAGCGGGTTGGCAAATGATAAGGTTGCCAAACGATGCATTTGTCAAAAATTTTGTCGGCGAAAAGGCAGAGAACCCTGGCCACCAACCACGCTCAGCCCCACATCTAGCAACCCCAGCTCCTCACTATTTCATTACGGTAATCGTAATTTTTACGTAATGCCAGCCAGTGATGGTATCGTGCTGATTGCGGCTCGAGTTGATTACTAAACGCTGCGGCTTGCAGTACCCACGCTCGGCGCGGTTTCGATCATTATATGTATTAGAGTGATGCAAATAAATTGTAACACTAATTGTGTTTTTTATTATGTGAAGATTAAGTGGTTTTATTAAAGTTACAATTAAGTGGGCGGTGCCTTGGGTACACAAGGTCTGGGCCTCTATTCGACTGCGTTATAACGATATCGTGTTTGACGTGTTTTAGAATCGTTTATGTCACAGTCGCCATTATTGTAAAGGACATACGAGTTATGAAAACGTTGACAATACGGAAACACGTCAAATACGATATCGTTATTACCGTGTTGAATGCCAGCACAGAAGGCTCTAGCAAGGCGTCTATTAAAGATGGCTTTTGAAGTGTTATGGTTGTTTTTAACGTAGCCGCCATGTTTGTCAAGTAAATATGAGCAATCGTAATGTTGACAATAACATGACAATGGCAATATAAATAAATATCAGGGGACAATCTCACACAAATTGACCTAGTTCCAAACTAAGGTTTGTAGGTACTATGGGTACTAGACAACGATAAACATACTTATATAGATAAATACATACTTAAATATATAGAAAACATCCAAGACTCGGGATTAAATATTCACGCTCATCTCAAAAATATCTGCCCTTACTGGGATTTGAACCCAGGACCGTTGTCTCCGGAGGCAGGGTCACTCCCAACTAGGCTAACGAGTCGTCGTGTGGTTTTACCAAATGGTTTATGGTTATGCCGACACGTCGGCCTAGTTTGTAGTTACCCTGCAAACGAGGCTAGCGGTCCTGGGTTCAAATCCCGGTATAGGCAGATATTTGTGTGATAAGCACGAGTATTTGTTCAGTCTTGGATGTTTGTTATATATTTAAGTATACATTTCTCTTTTTAAAGTAAATTTATCGTTGTTTTATCCCCACTCCGGAACCCAAGGATGCAAACACTGCTGCTTGGCGTTAGGTCATAGGTTATCCTACCACCAATTGTGATTCATGTGGTGTGGGGATAAGACAACTGGTGAAATTACTACGAGTAGCTTAGAGGCGTTCCATCTTCGTTCTTAAGGTCGGCAACGCATTTGCAGTCTTTAGATTGTAGTCTTGAAAATGCAAATGTCTATGGGAAACAGTTCCTAATAGTTTATCTTGTGTGTGCGAGTGCCAACGAGTCTACTAAAAGTAAAAATTTCCACTACATACAAATTGCTTTTACGTCAATGACCTTAGAGTTCAAAATAAAACTCACCGTCCAGGAAACCAGCAAAACAGAGGTCAAGGGTGACCCTTTACATTCTAAATTCAACTGTAATGACGTTTACTGGACGGTTACCAATTTTACAGTAAACGCTCGTAAAAGAAACTGTGTGGTCTAAGATATGAACTTGCAGCTGTTACATATACATAGCATCACGCCTTCATTCCCAAAGTGGGGTAGGCAGAGCTACAAAATTACCAACAATTCAAAAAAAACTTGTTGATAATTCTGTAACCACAGTTTGTACAATCAGGCTAAGATGCTTACCAGTGTATTAGTGACAGGTTACAGCTGTTACTCGGTTTGAAAAATCATACAGGTATTTCAAACAGCGAAACAGCCTATGATGGTCATGTTTATCGATGTGTATAAACTTGTATAAAACAACTGTCACTTTCTGACCAATACGTAAGTGCGAGGGTGACGGATGTTTTATGCATCGCGATAAAAGCGACCATATGCGGGCTTAGGGTCAGAAGTAATCATTTAGTTACATATGATATGAAGTAGCTGCTGATTTAATAAATATCATTAAATCTTATAAATTTACGTTGTTCTGCAAACAGGAATCAACTCATAATTCATCACGACAGTTGACATACTATTACCAAATCTTTGTACGTTAGTTCCCTTTGAATCAAGTTTATAATAAAAAATAAAAAAAAACATTTATTATCAACTTGATGCTATATCGTCTTCGTGCTGATAAGTCTCAAATGACCTAACCAATTTTCAAAAAAGGAAAGACATGGAGAAAAACTTTCTATTTGAACTAAAATACACATAAAACCCACATTATTAGGCTAAGTGTTAGCCTTAACAGGAAGAGTTACGTATGAAGATAAGCGAATACCTACTACAATGCCCCAGCACCTGCTCAGTTCAAAGTGAAACATTGAAAAATTAGCTTTGATTTGTGTCAGTGTGATACATTTTTCAGTGAACGATGCAAACAATTTATTTACGTTAACTTTTAAAATGTGTCGTATTAACACACGATAAAGCTCACTTGTCAATGTTTCACTTTGAGTTGAGGTGCCGGATTACCAAGACGGTGGTTAACCGCCAGCGCCTATGACATGCGCGCGCGCTGCGTACCACGCGTTCTATCTGAAGCGGCATCTTGAAAGCCTGTGGACGTGTCGATGTCTCATGGGTACGCGCAGACACAAGTGATACTAGATTTTTTTATTAGTTTCCTTCGTTATTTACAGACTGGGTACCTACCTACACTTTAACGCTATCAAAGCAAACTCTTTTTAAATAGTCCAACTTAAGAGGACTGTGAAGCAAAAAACTTCCATACAAAATGTCATAACGTTTTTCTCCCTTAGTCCTCTTCCTCACTGGGACGCCATGGCGACGTCGCCCTTAAATTTTGACGTCGCCAAACCGTCGCCAGGTGAGTGAGCTGCCATACATCTCGGTATGATTTGTTTGGCTACCGAAGCTGGCGACCTCGCCATGGCATCCCAGTGAGGCAGGAGACTTAAACGTTGTCAGATTTTTACGATTTTACAATGTGTTGTAGAAAAAAGATAAAAATATTGGAATAAAACAAAAGTGGAAACGTACAGACCTATTTTTTCATAATATCAACAACATGTTCAAACATCGCGGAAATCGGATAAGATTAACCAGAGATCGCCCGGAGCTAAATTTGTATGGCTTATTTTTGAAAGCTACGCGATTTGAGCATCACTTCACAATCCTCTCAACTTTATGATTTCATAAGACAGTGTCTCATGTTCTTTTACGAACCATCTCCGTCAGTCAGCCGGTGCGTTTCAGCGGCGTTTGCGGCGTCGATGGAAGCACTTGCTGAACGCAGCAGCGTCCAGCGGCCATGGTCAAAAGCAGTGCCAACCATCTGGTTTGAGGTAAGAGCACTGTAATGCAATAAGGTTGCGATAACCTGTGATCGTAAACTTATTGCATCCTAGCTGTCGCTCTTATCAAAGTCAAGTTAGGAAATGCATCACAATGTAGATTGTTAATTTTTAAGAAATAACAGAGAGTCGACCACAGGCCGTGATGCTGCTTCATACTGTAAGCAGCTAAGCTATACTTATAAAATAAATAAATAGTTATAAACTGCAACACCTGTCTTTGCAGTTATTACATGGTTAAAGGGATCTCTTCCAGCTTGATAGTGACAATAGTTGAAGGTTGTGCATCGAGTAAGTGTTTTTTAAAATTTCATTACTCATTCTAGCCAGTCTCAGTGTTGCTAGCTCACTAAACAAACCTATGCGGATAACTTTTTACTTTTAAACCCATTTTAAAATAAATTAACACCTTTCGTCTCCAACAGTACGAAGTAACTCACCGCTACTCACCTTTCCGAGAAACAAACATTATTTTTATAATATTTCAAGCTGCGTATAATAGGAATATCTCGTGATTTATAAAAATGGTTCAGCGGCCATTTTGTCGATCGTTACGGCCGCCATTTTGATCCCGTTTATCGACAAATGGAACAGGTGTGAAGTGAGTCATGCAAGCCAGTATTTAAAGAAATACAGTTGAAGCATTGGAACAGGTATTTTCTGAATGACTCACGGTTATTTCTACAGAGGGATAGACTGACGGATGGAAAAAGAAGGCTTAGAAGGTTAATAGGGTCCCGTTTGCCTTTGGTTACGGAACCCAGAAACGAGACATGCAAGAGTGATTTAAAAGTGAGTGAGTTTACACAGATCTCGAGTCATCTATGTTGCATACAGTGTCGGTCTCTTATTGATTCATGACTATTCATGAGTTACAAAAACTGCTCTTCAAAAACATTAGGTACTGGCAAACTTTATCAAAACCGCCGAAATCATTTTAAACTCACTTTATTCTTAAATAAATAATAATAATTATTGTACATTCTATTCAAGTTTAAATTTATTTATCAAAGCACATAAATAAAGAATAAAATCAGTTTTAAATGCCTCTGCGGTTTTGAAGAAGTAGCAAAAGGAAGTTTCTTTTGCCAATTTTTTAAACTCAATAAGTCAATACGGGACTGAAACAATTTTCAAGATGTGTTAAATTTAAGCCAAATAGTTACGGGTCAAGTACAGTTTAGTACATTATCCATTCATTATGTTTAAATTATGATAGGGTTACGCCATATTAATTTAGTTTTGCTTTCCTTACATTTTACAAGTTTATATAAATGGCAGATAGCTTGGTTTATTGATTGCTTATTCAATTGACATGCTTAAGACCTTTTGATTATGTCCTAAATTAAACGTTTTTGATCGAAAACTGCGCAGGCGTCGAAAATAACTGTCACCAAAAAACGCCGAACCATTTTATCGCGTTCGATCACGCGTTGGATAGAGACATAAAATTTTATTGTTCGTCGAACCGTCGAGATTTTAATGGTTTCAAACCAAAAACTTGTTTCGATTTTGATAAAAATCGGTAAACAACCGATGCACGTCCGTCGACTTTTCGATTCCGAGAACCGTTGTCCTTGTCTGTCAGTATAGAATATAAAAGGACATTTGTATGTGTTATCTCTTTAATAATTGATTCGAATTATCGTGACTAAATTACAGTCGTACCCTAATGAGTTTGACGACAAGTCCAGACTGCTAATAATGTTTACAGTGTCTTTACTTCCAATGGTTATGTTATGAATTTTAAAATACTCGTTTATCTTTTGTTTACGCTTAACTGTTGGTACGATTGATCTATTTGTAATACAAATCCAATTGTTGCTTAAAACGATCGATTTTTAGAGGCAATATTTTTATTAATTTGCACCATTTGTATTATTATGTTGGGGTCAAATTTTGCAAGAAAGATTTGAACCATTTTCCGGGGACCGATTGAGCTGAAATTTGGTATACCTACGTAACTTCTTTGACAGTATAATAATTATGTAATATAGCATCATCGAGCTGTTCTGATGATAGCGTTGGAAAGTGGTGACGCTGGCAGCAGAAGCTTGTCCCATAAAACAAATTACTGACAGAATCTTTCTTCATTCTTTAAAAGTAACCAGCTCCCAGCTTATGTAGCTTTTAAAGCTCGTTGATCACTCGTTCTATACCTTTAACAAGTTCATTGCGCTAAAGTCACAGTCAACTAGGGCATACCGTCTGAGTTATAATATATTGATATTTTTTTACATAACATCTATAAAATATAACTAAACCATCGCAATTTTTGGTACTTGCAATTACAAAAATTTGTAATACAGGTAAATAATTTATAATTTGTAATTATTAGTAGGACTGTGTGAAAGATGATATGGCTAGAAAGGGAGTGACTACCGAGATGGCGACTAATGGAGAAGTATGGAAGAAAAAGACATGTTGCGCCGACCCCAAATAAGTTGTGATAAGGGCAAGAGAATGATGATGAGGCTCTATGTGTACAAGGAATGTTAACCATTTTTCTTAAGTATATTATATATTAACCATTTTCATAAGACATTTTTTACCTTACTTGCATTTTTTATAAATTTCCTAAATACTACAGTGGGGCTAGACGAATTGCATTCGACAATCGTTAGCGATTATGTTTCGATTGAAAAATGTATGGAATTGACTTAAGCTACCGAGATAGTACCACGTGACTATCTCACTGGCTTACGTCATTCCATACATATGTCTATCCTGGCTAATGTCTATAGAAACATAATCGCTAACGATTGTCGAATGCAACTCGTCTAGCCCCACAGTATAGACATCTTTGTCATTCTGTATCTGGTCATCTTTGCCTTGTCGATGATTGAGTGCTTACACAATCCATCGGATTGTTCCCACTCATACCAAATTTCCAAAACATAACTTAACTAAACCAATAACAACATATTAACAAGTTAAGACACCAATGGTTAACAAGACACTTTAAATACTCGTGTTACCTTAACATCAAACGTTACTGCCTTCGATGTCCAAAGATATCGACAACGGCTCCCAGAAATCGTTAGTGGAGATAAAAATAATAAAACTAGCAGTTTATCGATTACTCGAAGTCGATATAGATCTCAATCGGATTCTCGAAACCAATGTTGGTCCAGTAATTAAGTAAACAAGGTAGCTAATGTGCTGTAGGTGTAATAACTGTTACAATTTATTGGTGTTTTACTAGTTTAAGTGAGCTTTTACCGTTATGATTAAGCCCAAAAACGTTGACAACTCGATATACTAGTATTACTTTTTGCGTTCCGTTTGTCTTTTTGGCCATTTAGCTTCTTGAGGCTAATGTGTCATCACATCTTTATCATCATGTTAAATTTTGACGACTCAATGTACGGCTGTCTTTTTGCGCCACGTTTCCTTTATTGCCAATTAGCTTCTTGAGCAAAAGTATCATCATCTCTCTCGAAAGGTCTCAACCAATCCTATGTTACCCATATTCAATAATTTAGCAGTCGTATATGTCCTACGAGTAATCTAACCTTTCACTCCTATTTAGTTGTATTTCGATTCTGTCCAGTTCTTTGTAGACACTCCCATGGACCTATAAAAGAGATACGTCCATGGACACGCAAGGACACTAGTTAAGGAGTACCTATTTTTTGGACCTAACAGAAACACATGTTTAGGTCCACGTGCTTCTGTGAAGTCTTTAGTCGTATATGTGGGTCGCATTCACTGCCTTGACAAGTTATGTTAGTTCATAATATGACCTTTGACATCCACTGTTGGAAATAGCCTTTCTATAGATATCCATGACAGTCGGTTAGTACTTTCTTGTAATAAAAAAAATCCGTTTCATATTTGCCTGTAAACTTACATTTAACATCTGCATTAAAAACGTAACCCTTTCCCACTAAAGCAATAAAAATAAACACAGCATTACCAAAAACAACAACAAGAATCTCAAATTACCTCTAAGTATTAAGAACAGACACCGAACGTTAACAGCAAATACCACATTAGCATAAGGTCCCAACTTGAAAGATATTTCACCCCCTACACTTAATAGGCGATAGGATTTTCCAGGGAGATTCGGGAAGTCATTAAGGGTATAATTTTCATTGTAATAAACACTTGGCGATAAATATCAACCCCTTTTATTTATAGTTAGGGGAAGTTGACCGTCAAGATCTGTTCTGGAGTTGTAGCAGTTAAGGGGTATAGATGGATGCCATCCTAAATTGTAATGAAGAAGTTTGGTTGGGTTTTACACCAGCGTTTATTTGTCTTGGTGCTGAAGTTATTTACGAAATTAAAGAGCATTCTCAATTTAAATGAGGTCAATAATTTGCCGCTCTATTTCTCTCCGGAAAGTGTGAATTAAATGAGGGGGGGAAAAAAAACAATAGTCCTTTTTTTTTCTTTCGCAATAAAAATACATCTTATTCTGTAAAAGCCAGATACACGTAAAACTGACCAAAGTGATATAGGAAGGCACTTAAATAAAATAATAAATTAAGCAACTTAGCCGTTTAAAAAAATATCTAAAGATGCTGTTCAAATTCAACGTCTCGCCACACGTGATCACATTACTTCCTTACAATTAAATTTTCCCAAAATCCCTATAACTCACTGGTACCCCCACTTCATTTCCAAAAAGCCATTGCTGATCGGCTGCCGGATTCCTTTCCGTAATTATATGAACCCTTTAGGTACTAAATTACCGGCGTGGCGCAATTACTCTGTAATATTCGAGTGTTAGTCGTTTTATGGCTTTTACTAATTTCTTAGGGGACACATTTTGTTTGTTGTAATCAACACACAGACCTATGAACTCAACATTAAAGTCAAACTCAAACTCACAACATTTATTTGACAAACACACACTGCAACACAACATTCATAATCATAACTTTTTACAGAAAAACCAAAAGGTAAGAAATAGAACATGGAGATATTGATTTGTACCTATACAAGTAGCGAAATTAGAGACGTTGCGCTGTAGTGCGAGGTCAAAAAGGACTCAGCTCAGCATGTGCTGCAGCTGGAGCCACAGCGCTGGTAAATGTAAGTATCGATTTTTCTCTTCAATTGGTACATCTTTTCGCTGCTTCTTGTTTTACCGGCGAATGTGTAATTTAATAGAATTCCCGTTCATCGAAAGCTATATTCTGCTAAACCTAAACCTAGGTTAGGTAAGACTTGTGAATTTTACAAAAAGTTAACTACGGCGTCTAGAAAATTCCTCGAAGTGATACGTTCAGTGAAATAACTGGCGACCAAACCACATTATATTCTGCTTCCACACCATTAGGTTATATACTAGACGTATTTGTTTGAGTTGATAGAGAATGAGGTGCGTTGTTTGCTATGCATTACATGTCTTGTATTTTATCGTAATCATTCAGTAAATCATCAGTTTTATTAACATTAATCTCTTTTACTAGGAGCCGTTGGAATTTTAATCAGTTCCCAATAAAATTAACGTTCACACGCAAAAGTTACTACAACAATATTTTTCTATACCTAACATTTAAAATAACACCTTTTCTAACCTTCTTTTTTAATATTTATTAATGAAATAATATTCATTAATTCACTAATAATGTCAACACGGACTCTTTATCGGCCATTAATGTAACAAGATTCATTGCTCGTTGGTTTTTTGCATTTTTAAATTAAGTTTTCAATATTTGTTGTCTCCTTATAGCTAAATTATGTCTTTATTTTCATTAATAATGTGGTTTTTAACTAACCTTTTAAATAAATATAACTCATGCAATGTTCATGTGTAAGGAAACTAGCCTTATTCTGTTCTTGTCGGAGGGTAATATTTTTTTTTTATTTATAATATGAGATAATAATATTTTTTATGCTTAGGAATGTAAACGAGCTAGCGGTTCACAAAATTGAAAATTATCACTGCCGCCTATGGAAGCCTGGTAACACTTGCAGAGAAATTGCAGATGCGTTGCCCGCTTTTGAGGAAAGAGTATGTTTGCTTTTTGAATTTCCCTAAGTCATCAAAGTCTTGTTTTAAAAAAAAGAAACAACTAATTTAACTTAGCTATTTTGAATGCGCCTACCACTAGAATTAAAATTTTAAAAATCTGGGTAAGATCATGTCAGACCATTCTCAGTGTAGGGTTCCGAAGCCGTTACTATAAACACAAAAAACATCAACTATGAACTGATTTTATATTTAGAGTTATTTGGTGCTGTCTTAGATGATTTTTAGTAGGTTTAAATACTTTTGCTGTCTACTCAGTTGTAATAGTTTTCCTTTTAAGTTCGTTATATGTGGTTATTTATGATATGAGAAATATCATAAATAACCACATTACTAGTTTAAATTATTAGTTTAATTACACAGATTTTTATTACTAGTTATTTTAGGAAGCTGCTAAAATTTATATTTTCTATCGATTCAAAATGTATGGACTTGACATAAGCGATCATCGCGATCTATCATCACCTTATCAATCCTATACGTTTGTCGATTTTCGAAACTAGCTAACTTAGCGTTTTGCATCTTGACTAGCCCTTAGGACAATTTGTGTAAGTGTCTCTTAATATGTATTTATTTTATTTACGCCCATCGTTGTACTAGGGTTTCAAAAATGAACAAGCAACATTTTTGCCCAGACTGCAACCCACACTACCACACGCCCCAACCCCTTCGGCCATAAATCTCAAGTCTGGATACCCCAGAGCGTCTTTGTTTATTCCTTTGCCAATATCGTCTTAATCAAGCTTTATGTTAATTTTGAAGATGTTTTGTATTGGAGAAGTATTTTAATTCATTAAAATAATTAACACCATTTATGACTTGGCGATAAAGAGCTGGGAAAGAGAAGGAGTGAAATTGACATGATAATGTCCAACACTAATTAACTCGTAGAAATATAAAAAAAAAACTATATAATGGAGATAAAAAAAATATTTTACAAAGGCGAACGTATCCCTTTACCGTTATTCCTTTTATATTGTAATTTCACTTGACACCGTGTTTTTTACCAAGTTGCTGTATATATAATAATAATAAATAATAATAAATATCAGGGGACAATCTCACACAAATTGACCTTGGTCCTAAACTACCTATAAGCTCTAAGCTTGTACTATGGGTATTAGACAACGATAAACTTACTTATATCGAGAAATACATAAAAAACATCCAAGACTCAGGAACAAACATTCGCGCACATCACACAAATATTCTGCCCTTACTAGGATTTGAACCCAGGACCGATAGCTTCGGAGGCAGGGTCACTCCCAAGTAGGCCAACGCGTCGTCATGGTGCGTTAATTTTTTAAAGCCTGGCGGCTGGTTATAGTTTAGCACCCAAACGGTGAGTGTTTTATTTTTTTTAATATAAAGGTGCAATTTATTCAGTAATTAGCACGGACACTTTTACACGTCAACAATCTACCAGCGCTTCTAAAGTAGAGTTTTTTTGGCTTTCTAAAACTTACCCAATATTTTTTTTTTAGTTTTTTATTAATATAAATAAATAATAATGGAATAAAATAGTTAATAAAAAAGCATTCAAATTAATCTTGAACAAAACCCTACACAGGTTTACACAGAGCACTCTTGAAATAGTAATGATATAATAATTTAAAGTTCCTTGGGCCCTAGTCAAGATGCAAACGCTTCTAACGTTTTTCTTTCTATCGCTCAAAATGTATGGGATGACATTCTCGTGCGTTTCGATAAACCACGTGGTCGACTGTCGTCCCATACACTTTGAGTGATAGAAAAGAAAAATATTAGGAGCGTTTGCATCTTGGCTAGGGCCCCTTATTTCGATTAAAAGATCTTTGGTTACCCTACCACCAGGAGTTCAGAACCTGCAAGTGTCTGTTCCAGGCTGGTTGGCTTTACGGTCAAACAGAAGTTATTCTTGTGTAAATGCCCTAGCATCATTCACCTTTCAGCTTAGAAAAGCTGCTTTCATGATGCGCTTACAACGGTGATGGTTAAAACAGACTCGTTTATATATAATACATACATACATAACATCACGCCTTCATTCCCAGAGTGGAGTAGACAGGGATAAAGAAATACCATCAACTCTAAAAAGGCTTGCTGATAATTCTGTAACCACATTTTGCACAATCAGGCCAAGAAGTTTACTAGTGTATTAGTGACAGGTTGCAAGCCCATCGCCTAACAGTACTACAAGCCTTTATTCGCTTAGTCGCCTCTTACGACGTCCACGGAAAGACATGGAGTGGCACTATTGTAACCCGGTAAACACACGGGGTTTATAATGTATCGAAAGATAATCCATTTAAAATATTTGGAAGTAAATTCATAAACCTTATCTAAGAAGTATGGGCCATCCCAATACAAGATTTAAATTTAGAAAAAGCTAGATTATTTATTAGATGCGTTATCAAATGTATAGGAATTGTGTTTTTAGGGTTCCGGAGCCGAATGGCAAAAACGGAACCCTTATAATTTCGTCATGTCCGTCTGTCCGTCTGTCCGTCCGTCCGTCCGTCTGTCCGTCTGTATTTCACAGCCATTTTACTCAGAGCCTATTGGCACTATATGAATGAAATTTGGAGGATAGATGTATTCTATGAACCGCTATACAATGATGTAGTAAAATTGAAAATTTCTTTTTTATGTAAGTGAACAGTTGGCGAGATATACGCTTCTAAAGTCGTAAAAATTCTGTCCGGGTGGGTAGCTTTTGAACCGTTAAATAGAGCATTCTAATAAAAGTTACAGTAGTAGAACATACGAAATACTTCCAACCAAAATTGTTTTGGACACGATACGCTGTGTAGTTTTTGAGATAATAATAATAAAAAAAAATGTATTTCAACCATGAACGTTCATCCCAGCTACTTTTTTTTATAAAACATACCGTGCGAATACAAAAATCCATTCCTAATTAAAGAAACCCAGAAACCATCCAAAAATCGATATAAAATCCAAAAAAATGTCTCCGATCAGATCTAATCGTTTGGTTCGCCGCAATGTCTTGATACTTTATGTTTTCACTCTTCAAATTTGCAACGTCTGTTTCTGATCACAGGGTTGATATTTGAAGGCAGAAATTTGTTGACGTTAACACGTTTTTATATTTAAGCATGAAGTTAACGACAAAAACTCGAATAAATACAATTTTATTACGAAAGAAGCTCCCTTTTATATTTATAGGGGAATAAAATTGGTTAAATGGTAACATATTGTTTTGTATCGATTCGTTTTATCGTTATTAGCTAATATAAGCTAGCTTTTGGAATTGTGGACACGGTCCGTTAAAAAATACTTTGTGTTTATGCGTATTCTTTTTTTATGGGTGGCCTCATAACTCAATGTATCTTTTATTTTTCTGCCTTTCTCAGTCAACATGATAACAGTGATTCGTAAGACACCGAGATACTTACGTCAATTTATCTATTGAAACATAATCGCTAACGGTTTTTTTTATGATCAGGAGAAAGGCACACGAGCACTTAGGCCACCTGATAGTAAGTGGTATCTGAGACCCATAGACATTTGAATTCTGAAGACTACAATCGTCAGACCTCAAATGCGTTGCCAACCCTGAGTACTAAGATGGAATGCCTCTATGCTAGTAATTTCACCGGTTGTCTTATCCCACACAACAATGCGAACACTGTTGCTTGGCGGGTGGTTGATGGAACCGGACGGACCCTGCACAGGGTCCTACCACCACTAAATGTTGTCGAATGCAACTTATCTATCCCCACAGACTAGATAAAAACGAAGATACGAGCAACATTTAAGTCGCGGACAAGATGTGCTAGCTCCTGGACAGTGTTTGTCTTCCCAGCTTCTTAGTTCATAGCCCGAGGACATAAGGTTCTTTTTATCTTGAAACATTTCAGATTCCCAATGGGATAGCAATAAAAGACTGGCAAGTAACATTTGTTTTAATGGAAAATGCAAACGAACGATGTGTTCGTGTGGTGCCGGATTAGAATAGCACTGCCACTCCATGTCTTCCCGTGGATGTCGTAAGAGGCGACTAAGGGAATAAGGGCTTGTAGAACTGTTAGGCGATGGGCTTGCAACCTGTCACTAATACACTAGTAAACATCTTAGCCTGCTTGTGCAAAATGTGGTTATGTAAATATCAAGAAGTCTTTTTAGAGTTGTTGGTATTTTTGTATGCCTACCCCAATATGGGAATGAAGGCGTGATGTTTTGTATGTATGTATGCGCAAACGAACACACAGGCCACTGGATGGTAAGTGGGATCTGTGACCCATAGATATCTGCAAGACTACAATCTCAAGGCTGCAATCCTAAGAGTGCAAATGCGTTGCCACCCTAAGGACTAAGATGGAATGCTTCTATGCTAGTTCATAGTTTATTTAACAAACAAAAAGGTGACACTTGTTGAGCTTTTTAAATCCACACTATTCCAACGTGTCGTCAACACACGATTATATTTATCGTTATCGTTATTATTGGTCGTTATATCGGAATTAACGATCGGACGAACAGAAATTTAAACATTAATCGTATTTATCACCTTGCCCGTGCGCAAGTATCTAAATTACAATTTACTTTGACGCAATCTTTGGTAGTCATTATAGAATAAATGCGAATGTTTTCTTGTTTCTTTTTCTCATTAACTTACGTTTTATACACAAATATTTGCCTTCCCCCATGTGGTTGCCGGGTTAGAATAGTGCCGCTCCGTGTCTTCCCGTGGATGTCGTAAGAGGCGACTAAGGGAATAAGGGCTTGTAGTACTGTTAGGCGATGGGCTTGCAACCTGTCACTAATACACTAGTAAACCTCTTAGCCTGTTAGTGCAAAATGTGGTTACAGAAATATCAGTAAGTCTTTGGAGTTGTTGATATTTCTGTAGCTCTGCCTACCCCACTCTGGGAATGCAGGCGTGATGTTATGTATGTATGTGTATGTGTTTTTTTTTTGTTGAGAAGGCACACGAGCACTCAGGCCACCTGATGGTAAGTGGAATCTGAGACCCATAGACATTTGAATTCTCAAGACTATAATCACAAGACCTCAAATGCGTTGCCAACCCTGAGGACTAAGATGGAATGCCTCTATGCTAGTAATTTCACCGGTTGTCTTATCCCCACACCGGAACACAACAATACGAACACTGTTGCTTGGCGGGTGGTTAATGGATAAGATGGTGGTAGCGATCCGGACGGACCCTGCACAGGGTTCTACCACCACTCAAGTATATTTGCCTTGCCGGTAATTAAACCCGGGTGTTCTATCTTCATAGTAGGGTAACGTGGTAGACTAGGGCGATAGGTTCACATTGCTGTATTCCGGCACGGGATAACACAACCGGTGAAATAGTTGGCATAGAGGCATTCCATTTTTGTCCTCAGGATTGACAACGCATTTGCCGTCTCAAGATTACAGTTTTGAGTTGGGAGTCTTAAGTTTGCAACTGTGTCTCAGATCCCACTTACTCTCAGGTGGACCATAAGCTCAATTGCCTATTTCATGTAAAAAAAAGTTTTTCCCTCGAGAGCTATGACAAAAACTTCAGGATAATAGTATTAGTTTAGTAGTTAGTGGCATTCCATCTTAGTCCTCAGGGTTGGCAACGCATTTGAGGTCTTAGGATTATAGTCTTGAGAATTCAAATGTCTATGGGTCTCGGATTCCACTTACCATCAGGTGTGGCCTGAGTGCTTGTGTGCCTTCTGCTTAACATTAAAAAAAAACCTTACTAGGAATTTAATGCTATGATTATAATGTCTTCTCAATCCACGACGTCCCGCCGCGCCTCTTTATTTTAAAAACTTTTTATCAATTTGCAATGTTTGTATGTTTGTATGTATGTATGTTTGGGTAAAATCTTGCAAGGAAGATTTCAACCACTTCCCTAAGATCGATTAAGCTGAAATTTTCGAATATAATACAATTATATGCCATCATCAAGCAGCCCCTTATTTCACCATCTTGACATTGACATATGACTGGTGACAATTCAGTGTAGATTGCAAAGTTAATACGCTGATACTTCATGGATTTCATAACAGCGCCATGTACACTGAATTGTCACCAGTCACCTGTCATTAACGGTTTGGTGAAATAGGGGGCTGGTCTGATGAAAGAGTTGGAAGGAAGGTGGTGACAGGATCTCCGATATACTTAAAACAGACCCATCGTGTTTGGAATCATTAGGTTGGTCCTATAAGTAGTAAATGACTGCAAAAAAGTACAGTCAACAACAAAAACTTGTCCCAAAATTGTTTTTTTTTTAATAATTTTTTCATTAATTGATGCATCGGTGCCACGTTAATTATGGTTGATGGGGCGAGAACTGAAACCAATATATTAAAAAATCATTAAACAGGGAGTTTCGAGTTTGTTATATTAATAAAAAATATTTTTTACCGATGTTGTAAACGATATAATATTAAAATTACATACAATCACTAATTGATGGCAGAAAACGAGTATATTTTTTAATTAATACACTGAAAACCATATTCAAACGTTTAAAATTAGAACGGCAACCGTTCCATGCGCCCGCGCAACTACAAAGCAAACAAGTGCGGCTACAGGCTTGATTAAACGCACATTCGGTCAGTCGATGCCTTAATTAGAACTTTAGGGATGGGAGATACTATCGATAGGTCGAAAAGTTGATTAATTAAAGTACGAACCAACAGAGAGTGTAACGATTGCATTATTAACTAAAAATTGATGGTTAAATTTGGATACACTTTACCTTGACACTGTTATTGCACTGGAAATGAACCTTCAATAAATAATTCGATAAACTAATAAATTTAACTGATTCTGTCTTACTTATGGGAATTATAGGGATAAGAGTATCAATACTCTTGTAAAATAGCGCAGCGTGGTGATTAAGGTATCTCATTTGAAAAATAATGTTAATCAAAATACAACAGTATCAACTTTCCAAATCACCCTCTCATAAAATTCGTCCGTACCACATCAATATCGACAAAAAACATCGACTACTTTTATCGACTGCACCGACACCTCAGCCCATCCCTAAAGCGTTAATAGCTGTAACACCAGAGTCATTGAATACGGTCGTAATCGTAATTATTTTTAATTAATAATCAACGCGACATTAGCTCGCCTTAATAAGGATGGAGTCGATGTCCCTTCGACAATTTAAATTGATCATACTTGTACTTGAGTTTGTTTTGTTTGGTACTGAACTTGTGTTTGTAAACACAATAACATTGCACCAAAAAAGTACACTTCAGGTTAACGAAAATGACCCGCCCGTTTAGTATTTTGTAGATTTTTTATTTATGTGACTTGTTTAAGATAAGAGTAGTAATATTTAAATAATGCTGCCGGATTTGGTTGCAGTTATAAATACATTGCAAAAGTTACAAAATCATCTACCATTTGAGTACATATTAAAGATAGGTACACTTTAAAACTAGTTTCAACTATTTAAAAAAAAATATACTATAAAATTCTAGAAAACATGTAAGACTCAACAAAATACTGGTGCTTATAACACAAATATCTGCCCTTACCGAGATTCGTACCCGGGACTGCTAGCTTCGAAGGCAGGGTCACTACCAACTAGGCCAACATGTGGTACAACCAAAAGACTTCTAAGACCATATTTCTTTACCTAGTTATTTTTTTCCACCCACTAATTCCTACAAACCTTCCGTGACGGATGTCCCGCTCACTCTGAGGCTGCATCGATACTGGCTATCAAAAATCAGGAAACCACCTCATTGATTTATATGAGAAATCTTTAAAAACATACAAAGAGAAAACCACCCTGTATCTATATAAAATTGGATTCGAATTCAAATAAAGAACCTTTGAAGGTTTTGTTCAAAAAGTTCCAATTGAAGTTGTGTTTTGTTTCAATGGAACAGGGTTGAAATTGGGCTAGGTTCATGTTAAAATAACATACCACCAAAGAAGAAAATGCCACTAGCGGGTGATTTATTTCCGATACGCCATATTAAATGTTTTTGTTTTTTGTTCGGAATTTAAAAATCTGTTATTTATGGGGTTAAAATCGAGGAGCGATTAAAATATGTCCGATTCGGCAGATTTATTGGGTTAAGTTCTTTTACTTCCTCTATTTGAAGGTGTTTTGTTGGTTTTTATGGTTGTTTCTGTATTTATTAAGTATGTATACATTTTTGGGACGTGTTGCATATTATTTTAAAATTATTGTACCTATGCATATTTTGGTAATTACAATACAATAAAATACACTTTATTTTCCACCAAACAAAAACATGACACCAAGCAAAAAACAAACTCACAGTTAAATCGCTTTTGGGTTTTTTTATCACCTAAAAACATCATCAATCATTTTTTTTTTGACAATATTGTGAATTGTCAATAGATAAAACACCGCCAAGAACAACTAAAATAAACGAATAAATTATGGCGTTGCATTTTTGGCATTTTTCGTCATATTTATAATGTTTTTTTTGTATAATTGGGTATGAGCAAGTTACACTGCTATGCCTTGACAAACAGAGAGTTTTATTTTTTCTGACAGTTTGTGTCCATACCTGACAAATCTGAGGACATTCTGTCAACTTCGTATTTAGTAAAATGTTATGTAACTTATGCCTACTTAGGTAAATCAAATCGAATCAAATAAGTTAATTTGAATACAAATACTTTGCTGAGTTTAATAATGATAGGTGTTATAATACATTTCTCATTTACATTATACTATAAAAAACACCACTATAAAAACATTATATGCGTTTTGAAAAGGTTTCCTGTAACCGAATTCAAAATTTCTGGTAAATGGCCGTAATTTCATGTACACATTTCTATCACAGATCGCCCTGATACAGGGAGATGCGTTAATTACACGTAATTATTTTCCTCGATGACCTTTGATCCCAATGCGTTTTTGAAATAGAATTGGTGGGAGTCAACTAAATACATAATGCTTCTACTGTTCAGTCGAGTTCATAAATATGTGTACACTTACGACACTCTAGCTTAGTTGGTAGTGACCCTGCCTTCAAAGCTAGGGGTCCTGGGTTCAAATCCCGGTAAGAGTAGATATTTGTGTGATGAGCACGAATATTTATTCCTGAGTCTTGGATGTTTTCTATGTATTTAAGTATATATTTTTCTATATAAGTAAGCTTATTGTTGTCTGGTACCGATAGTACAAGCCTAGAGCTTAGTTTGGGACTAGGTCAATTTGTGTGAGATTGTCCCCTGATATTTATTTATTTACTTTAGTTCCTTGTCACTTTAATCGCTGTGACAATTCATATATGGCAGTTTAAAAATGACATTAAATAGTGAAAGGTACTAAATGTACATATATTTATTAACTGTGACAGTGGTAGAATGTGCATTTTTTGAAACAGTGGGAGACAGCTATCATTAAGCCAAAAGACAGTAAAATTTGCAAATCATCATGATCCACTTCATCAAATTTTAAACACCAAGTCGATGTCCACAGCATCAGACCGTAACAGATGACTGAAGATACGTAGCCATTATAGGGTAGAGTATACCTACTGTTATATCGAAAGCAAGTTGGTGTGTCCGTAATGTTACACTTTCACAACTAAGCCGCTAAACTAATTTTTTATACTGGGTCATACACACTCTTAAAAACAAAAATTGGCTCTCCTGTATGCAATAGTTAAGAGCTTGTGTGCATATAAGTTATGTTTTTATATGATAGGTCTAATGCAGTCCTGACGGCGTTTTTGTGGGTATGGGTTTAGCCAGAAAACTAGACCTTAACCTCCTAAGGCCTCTCGTACAAAAAAATGTACATAATACGTTCATTAGAAAATAGACCTACTGCAAAGGAAATAAAATAGGATTTCCTTTGTTTTTTGAAAGACAATCAAACTAGAAAATTAACTCTATTGCATTTGTAATAGGTTCATATTCCATTGACAAATTTCGTTGTATGGTGGGTCTTAGGAGGTTATAAACGTTAACTTTCGGTGTGTCCACAGGAAAGACGGTAACCTAAATCTGTGTATGACCCGGATCGCTTAAACTCTGGGAAATGACATAGAAAAATCATACAACAAAATTTGATAATTCCCGGAAATAACGATTAAATATATCTAAGTACGCGGATAAATGCGCAGCCAAAAACTTTTCAATATCTTTTCTTACAAACGGAACATTAATCCATAGACAAATAGTAAGTACGGAGTATCTAGTTTGTATGTTATAATATATAGTATTATAACATAATAAAATAATATAAAAATTATGACGACACGTTGGTCTAGTTGGTAGTGACCCTGCTTACGCAGCTAGCGGGCCCGAGTTCAAATCCCGGTAAGGGCAGATCTTTGTGTGATGAGCACGAATATTTGTTCCTGAGTCTGGGATGGTATTTATTTCTCCAAATAAGAAAGTTTATCGTTGTCTATTACCCATAGTACAAGCCGCAGCTTAGTTTGGGACTAGCTCAATTTGTGTGACATTGTCCGTGATATTTATTTATTTTCATGTTTGATCACCAGCCTTTTTCGGTGACGTCGGTATTTGTTTCAGGGTCGCCTTGCAGGACATGCCTTATAAAGATGTACAGTTTGTAAATACTGACCTATTGTAACTATTAATATACATACATAGCATCACGCCTTCATTCCCAGCGTGGGGTAGGCAGAACTGCAGAATACCAACAACCCTAAAATGACGTGATGATAATTCTGTAACCACATTAAGGCTAAGATGTTTATCAGTGTAATAGTAATAAATAACAATGAAATAAGGAACTATCACTGAATAGATACAAAAAATAATGTACCTATTACGTTATTCAAAGACTTGAAAAATGTGTTTTTACCAATAAATATCTGAATCTGAATCTGTATTCAACGCCTTGCGTATTTTGACACGAGCTGAAGTTGTTTCTGTAATTCTTGGCACCAAACCTGTTAACTCACTTCCTACATCCACAAGGATAACAGTTCAACGGACGGACATAGTTCAAGATTAATTGCCAATACGAAGCCAGCGACAGGCATACAAACAAACAAACGCGCGACACGAAGTTCCAATATACTGGCAATAATTTTAGCATTTTGTGCTACACCTACGTAGGGGGACGGGCGTATTCTAGAACAGTCGGCGATTTCAATTAAGGCACAATTTCTGTATGTCGTATTTTTTTAATGATTTTATTTAAAGTAGGTACGTAACACACAAACAGAACCATACATGAGTTCTGCATCTTTGCACCAGCAATCTGAACTGTCCAATTTTCTGTGATAAAAAGTAACCTATGTAATATTCCAGGATCTAACCTATATGTACCTATGCCAAATTTCATCCTGATTCGTTCAGTGGTTGAAGCGTGATTGAGTAACAAACACCCAAACATCCAAACTTTCTCAGTTATAATATTAGTAAGATAAGATAAGAAAAGCAAAAATATTCTTTAATCACCAACAACAAGCAAATACACTTAAAAAACATAAAAACTTAATTGTACAATAATAAAAATAATACTGGTGAAAAGGTGCAGAGCTCAGCTATGAAGCTATTTTACAATCTTCCCCTGGACACAGGAGTATTGGTAAACGACTGTCGAAGCAAACCAATTAATTATACTTGTTCCTTAAAATTACATACATACATAACATCACTCCTTTAACCTTAGAGTGGGGTAGGCAGAGCTACAGAAATACCAACAACTCTAAATAGACGCGTTTATAATTCCTTAAAATTAGTGCTCTAATTTACAACATTTCATTATACACAAAATTGTGGCAAAGTGTAGAAATAGAAAAGGGGGGCTACGATTAATTAAATAAATTAACTAAGTGTTATTTGTTGATGATACATTAGTCCAACAACAAGATTTCTTCTGCACAGACATAACATTTTTTTTACAAGCTATCTTCAAGCCTAAAATTGAATTGCATGTTTGAACAGGAGGGGGCAGGTCATCCCAGCATTTCGATGCTGCAAACCGATAAGACTAAGTTTATTTCCCTTTAATTTAATAAATAATAAATAATAACAACAACCCAACCCAACCAACCCAAAAAAACATGCCCTGTTTGCCACTAGTTAAAAAAAACTAGACCTGTGGTACAATGGAGTTTCTTTTCTATAAATACTTCATTATTATTATCACCAATCACGGTGGCTGCTACGGAATATTAGTTGTAACATGTGCCTTTTTCAATCTCGAAAATTCGAACTTTGTTTTAAATATTGCGACGAAATCAGAAGATTTGTCCGGTGCTGTCACACTATTCAGTAAGAGCTACTATAACTTCAACCATATACCTACGATATACAAGCAAGATGAGATTTAATATAATTATTAGGTTAAAGTCCAGGACCCTTTAATTTCTGTTAGAAATAACTATTAAATAGATAACAAAACCACGATATGACGTCGACCCTTACTCTCACAGCTGATATCCCTTACACGGCCAGACAGAAACAATATAAGGTCGGTGAGAAAGTTACAATAAATATAATAAATTAGTCACGATTCAACTAATAATAAATACGAACATAAAAACTCTTAACGACACATGGTAATTTAATTTATTATATAAATGTAAGTAAATAGATAGTACATTCGACGACACGCTAGCCTAGGTGGTACTGACCCTGCCTTCGAAGCTTTGGGTCCTGTGTTCAAATCCCGGTAAGGGCGGATATTTACAATACAATACAATACAAATACTCTTTATTGAACACCAAAAATTAAAAAAAAAAAAAAAATAATAATAATAATAATAATATATTTGTGTGATAAGCACGAGTATTTGTTCCTGAGTCTTGAAATGTTTCATATATTTAAGTATATATTTCTCTATATTAGTAAGTTTATCGTTTTCTAGTACCCATAGTACAAGATTTGTGCTTAGTTTGGGACTAGGTCAATTTGTCCTGTGAGTGTTCTGTGATATTTACATGCAATACATACAAAGAGATATAAGTATTATACAAACATTATATATGTATACTGACCCACTATTTAAACACAGTGCAGAAACTAATTGTTAAGGTTATCAAGAAAATGTTTTGTCGGGGGTTAAAAAAACAATAAAAAAGCACCCTTGGATTCATTCCCATAAACTACCATTATATTCCTCGATCCAGAATACCCCCTCGATCACGTCGCACATATCGACTTGAGGGATTGGCCTGCGCGCACGCCGTATATCAACCAGTCGATAAAAAGCTAAATGTTGTCCGATTGCGAGGCGAGAACTCTCGCGCACAAATTTATGCGTTCCTGATATATTAAGCGACGCGACGCGTGAGTTATGGTTTTACGTGTGCATTGGATAGCGTCAATGTTGAAATTGACCCTTTTATCTGACCACCCTATATTAAATAATCTTCTGCGAGGCCTTTCATATATTGACCAATGATTACTAAGGGGTTTCCGCTTGAATATTTTCAACACAGTATTGAAAATATCTCTACATTCTAATGCTTCATTACATTCGGGCCACAAGTCACCAATGTCAGACTCCAGCAAACTGGCAATCTACAAAACTATTCTGAAGCCTATATGGGCATATGGCATACAGCTGTGGGGTTCAGCCTGCCACAGTAATATTGAAATACTTATTGGAGCGTTTACAAAGCAAAACAATGAGCGTCGTGTTTAAGATACTCCCTTACATAAGCAACAATGTTAACTTGGATCTCAACCCTAACAAAATTACCAATCTCGACTAGAACATCACAGAAATAAATTGGCCTTGCAGCTCCAAGGATCAGGCAGTCTGCAATTCTCCCGACTAAAGAAGAATTGTTCGATAGACCTGGCGACAAGACTCGCTAACAAAGACTAAATTGGAAAAACGACATCTTTCTGATTACTATCATCTGACATCGAATTAGATTATAGTTTCATCAAAACCGATCGTCAAGCATGCAAGATATAAAAAAATCGAATGCTTCATAAAAAAAAAGCTCTAAAACAAAGAAGCGCCAGAAATTAAACAACCAGTAAACTCTAAGTTAAATTCTGATTATATTTACAGTAAATTTTAAAAAGGTTTGACAATATTTGAAAAGGAAAGATTTTAGGGTAGACAAAGCCGAGGGTATTTTTTAAGAACTGCACTGCACTGCAGAGCCCTATCCAAGATGCATTCGCTAACTAGCTTTTCTATTCATTTTGTTTTTAAACCAATTGCGTCACTGGTAGATCACGTGACTTTTCGTATGACGTGATCTAATCTACTATGATTGATTTAAAAACACAACGAATAGAAATGCTAGTTAGCGAACGCAGGCTTAGAATTTATATACAGCTTCAGAATTTCAGTTTAACTTCCATGGGATGAAAGTTATTTGGAGGCGTTAAGTCAAATTAGTCTTATATTAAAAGGTGGTACATATACTTGAATCGGCAAAATAACTTGTGCAGATTACTCGTCCGCGATGGTATCATCAGAAATGCCGATTCGCTCCGATTTTAAGGCATTTAACCGTGATAAAGAAGGCTTGGGGGTGATTCTCTCAACACAGCGCTGCGTCGATCTCAAAGGCAGCAGGCAGGTGAGTCGAATTCAGTGTCGTATAAAGCTGCCTAATTAAGAAGGCACGCGCTAAAATGTGTTTTGTACGCTCCAACGGGACTTCTTAAACTTGTCGGACTTCACCTTTGAGATCGACGCAGCGCTGTGTTGAGAGAATCACTTCCCCGGCATGGGCGCATTTAAGTACTTGTTTAGTATTATTATGACCTTCGAAAAACATCGCAAAAATAAACATTTTTGCGTATAAATAAGGGCGTAAGGCTTTGCTATGCTTGGCAATTAGAAATTCTAAATTTTTATACTGGGTGATTTTGGGGTCATGATCCAGAATGACCAAAAGTGAATAAGATGGTCATACTGAACAACCTTTCCTATGGGACCAACGACGAAACCGCCAAAAAAAAACCAGCTATTCCATACGTTAACTCTCAATTAATTCACAGTTACTAATGTATGGAACAGCTGTTTTTTTTTTGGCGATTTCGTGGTTGGTCCTATCGTATGTTCAGTATGACCATCTTATTCACTTTTGGCCATTCCGGATCATGACCCCAAAATCACCCAGTTACTTGTTACTTGATACTTGTTAGTTTTTAAATCTTTTTAAGCTTCCTGCAGCGTTTGCTGAGTAGCTTTTCAGCACACTGTTGTGTTGCTTTAGTCGTCATTTATTTTTAAATGTGTGGTAAGCGTTTTTTTTAATTCTTCTATTCCGTTCTAGTTATTTTTAAAAGTATGTTTATCGTTGGAGTTGACAGAAGTGCTTGGAACCAACCCTATGCTTCTGTCAAGTTTATAGATAATACTGTCTAACCAAAAAATTGTCCTCGCGTGTGACCATGGACTTCTCTAATAAGTGTATGATGATCTACAAATAACTTAACATTGACGAAATACACCTTAACACCAAAGGCATTAATAAAAAAAAACTCGTTATTTAGTTCAAATAGTAGAAGCCTAGAACTTAGTTTGGGTCTCGGCCGATTTATATGAGATTGTCCCCTGATAATTTATTCAATGTCCATCTATGACCGGAATCCTATCATTTCATAACAAATGATTCATTGCACAAACATATCATTTGACAACAGCGTATTTTTCCGAAACTGTAAATAGTTCTGGATTTATTTCAGGACCATCGTGTAGAACCCTATAGGTTAGGTTAGGTCAGTTTTGTGAAAATCCTGTAACATTTGTAGTTACGGAAAAAAGCAAAGATTTGTCAGAGAAAAGGCAGAGAATCCCTATGACCATTGGTTGTTGGCACGGCTCACACTTGACTGAAGCCAATCAAGATAAGCCAAAGGCACCGCACGGAAGCTGTCCATATGTCCCTGCCCCTTCACGGCTCTGATCCTCAGATACGATTCCTTGAATATTTTCACACTCCATTTTGGGACTAAATTAATGATCCGAATGTGCGAAACGAAACGTAATGCTCATGTTGTTTTGCTTTTCTGAATTCAAATGTTTCCAGTTTATTGGATGTGTAAATAATTAAGCTTTTAAACATCTCCCAGTACTTTTCTGATGCCATCGTCTTTGCAGCCAGTGTTACGGGGTTCTAAAATGTAAGCATATTCTTAAAAAACTAGTGAAATAGGCAATTAGTTCATTTGAGGGTAGGTACTTTAGCAGCAGTGTTCCCATTGTTGTGTTCTGGTGTGGGGATAAAGCAGCTGGTGAAATTTTAGTCCTTAAGGTTGATAACGTCTATGCGTCTCGAGATTTTTGTTTTGAGATTGCGGTCTCAGATACCTCTTACCATCAGGTGGCCGCTCTAAAAGAAAACCTTTTAACAACTGGTTCAGCTACCAAGGTAAATTAATACCTACAAAATACACAACAACTTCTCTTGAGTTTGTCAAATTCCTTCCTATATTTAATACAAATTGAACTCCCGCGTTTGGCATGTTCCAATGAGTTTTCTAACTTAACTACAGTGAATTTTATTTAGTGAATTATGTATAGTTAGGCACAATATCTGCTTTGCCCAAGGGTTAACTAGTAGCGAATGCCTTTCGGTATTAAGTTCGCCTTTTGTATATTTTTTGCAGTAAAGTTTGTATATAAACACATTACCCCGTGCTCTAACGTTGAATGAAAACATCGTGAAGAAATCTGCACATTCGAACAGCTGACTGTGTAAGAGGGTAAATTATCCTATAGGGCACAAAATGATCCTGAAGGGTCGAAGTGTATCCCAAAGGATTACAAAATAGACAAATCAGTGGTCAGTGGGAAGGAGGAATAATGTCATCATATTCGATAAAAATCCTTGTCTTAAAACTAACCTATAAATAAATGAATAACTGTTCTAATATCGGATCCAACCAAACAAATCAAAAATGGACCACAATAGCTTTACATTTCTTATTAATCAAAACTATATCTCCCAAAGACAGCTACTGTAAACTCTACTTTGATACGGTGGAGTTTATATTGTAAGAATGGATGTTTTATAAAATTGATTCAATTATTATTATTTAAAGTGCAGTGTACAATGCATGAATGGATGTTATGTTATTTGTTACTTGGGCTTTTACTTATTCTATGTCGATGTTGGTGTAAGTCCGTTAAGTATGGAGTAAGCTGCTTGGTAACGAAGTACTAGATTTAAAAGTTCGAATGCTTCATTCATTTTGCTTGTCATTCGAGGCAAAATTGGAGAAAAGGATAACTTAACTTGAACTTTGATTTTCAAAGTTTGGACGTTTTGGCTGGCTGAGTACAAAATATATTATTTTGTTTAGAGCTATTTTATATGTACGGGATCAAAACAGGTAATAATCGTCAAAACTGTCGCCATTGTTTTGATGATATGCGCATGCGAAATAGCGCAAGTTCTATTGGCTTTTCTATATTTTATTGTTACAGTAGAAAAATGCTTTGAATAAAAAATACAAAGTAGATTTACCTTAGCCCAACTGGCCTAAAAGAAGGTATTGTTTTGATCTGTATTAATGGTTTGTTGTTTTCTTCGTTAGAGGTTGAATGGATGAACCAAATTTTGACAACGAGGAGTCATAAGATTCGACTTAGTGTCGCAAACTATGTGTCATTTTGGACATTCGTTTTTTATGGCATGTAGAGGCGAACGAGCACACATGCGACCCGTTGACACATGCATTTCAACAAACTACAATCTTGATACTAAAAATTTAAGGTCGCAAATGCGTTAGCGTTGAATACATTATTTTTACTAAACAACTAGTCGTTTCCCACGACTCCTTCCGCGTAGAAGTAATTTATCGCTATTCTTTCAGGAACTATTCAATGTTTCGAGATAAAAAGTACCCTATGTTCTTTTCTACCCTTCCTCGGGACTTAAACTATATTTTTACCAAATTTCTTCTGAATCGGTTTCGGACAGAGTTACTGTCACATGAATAATATTAGTGTGAATTTTAGTAATTTAAAAAACCGTGACTGTTATCAATAAGCTCTATTTTATAAGCGTCTCAGTGCAACAGTTCGTATAAAAGCCCTCTCCACACCGCGAGACGCGGTCGGTCAGCGAAGCGGGCGGGCCGATCTAGCCAGCCGATCGCTACTGTGGGCGAGCCTTTACAACGGCCCTTAAATCACGCTCGTAATGAATGACATTATGACTCGGTCGATTAATACTGCTCAGGGAATCGAACGTGTCGAATATTTTCTTGGATGTATCAAAGGGAAGTTCTGAAGTTAGTCTTTATAAGTTAGCTGAGGCATTAAATAATACATTTCAAAAAAATATCGCCTGTTCCTTTGACTAACAAAGTCTTTTTTTTTTTTTTTTTTTTTTTTTTTTTTTTTTATGTTAAGGAGAAGGCACACGAGCACTCAGGCCACCTGATGGTAAGTGGAATCTGAGACCCATAGACATTTGAATTCTCAAGACTATAATCCCAAGACCTCAAATGCGTTGCCAACCCTGAGGACTAAGATGGAATGCCTCTATGCTAGTAATTTCACCGGTTGTCTTATCCCCACACCGGAACACAACAATGCGAACACTGTTGCTTGGCGGGTGGTTAATGGATAAGATGGTGGTAGCGATCCGGACGGACCCTGCACAGGGTCCTACCACCACTAAGTCTTTATGAATTCTTCAATATCCTTTACCTAAAAAACGTAAAGAGTATAGCAAAATTATTGAACTACCTATTTATTTATTTGGATATTGACAAGACCACGATTCGCAAACCGAGAATAATTAAGACTTTAAGACGGTACTCAATCATTGATGTTATTTATTGGCTTGTTCGATATGGTTTTGAATGTTTTGAATGTTTGTTTTTGTACTGAACAAATATACCTAAGTTATTAGTTTGGGACTAGATCAATTTTAAGTGGATGGCTGAGTGTACTTGGGCCAATGTATGATTCTTTTTATGTCCCCGTTCTTCCGTAAATAATATTGCCTCCCATGCATTAGATCCAATTGATGCTAGGCCAAAGTGTTTAACTAGGAGCCATAAAGACAATCCCTTGCTGTTTGATAATCCTTGCTATTTGTTTATTGTCCATACTATCCCATTAATGTTTATTTCCTAAAGCAATTCTTGGCAAAGCCAGAGTCAAACAAGATGGGGTCAAATGGAAGAAGCCGAGGATTCATTCTGGACGCGTTTTCCATATTCACCTTTTTTAAACATTATAATTAGAAAGAAAATAAAATAAACAGACAGGTAAAGGATAACTAAAGCAGTTAAGTGCGAGTCGGACTCACACACCTCAGGGCCTCTATTCAGGTGCGTTAAAACGATATCGTGTTTGACACGTTTAAGAATCGTTTATGTCACAGTCGCCATTATTGTAAATGACATAAGAGTTATCAAAACGTTGACAATACGGAAACAGGTCAAAAACGATATCGATATTACCTTGTAGAATTCCAGCCCTGTACGACTGTGCGGTGGTACTACTATCACCATACCAAATTTGACGCTTGTATGTTTTACTATTTTTACAACACAACAAAAAATTCATACATAGAAAAAAACGTAATAACACACATTCTAGAAAAAAACAAACTATCAGCTATCTCTTACGTTCAAACGACACGCTAGCCTAGTTGGTAGTGACCCTGCCTTCGAAGCTAGGGGTCCTGGGTTCAAATTCCGATGAGGGCAGATATACAATACAATACAATACAAATACTCTTTATTGAACACCAAAAATTAAAAAAAGTTAAAGCAGAACATGAAACAATACATTTAAATCATAGGTATACAACAGGCGGTCTTACCGCTAAATAGCGATCTCTTCCAGACAACCTTGTAAGAGAAATAACTGAGGACACAAATTCATGGCAGGGGGTGTAAACTAATTCGTTTAGAACTCAAACTAAATAACTACAAAAAAACAATTAAATTATTAATTTAATTATTATATTATATAATTATTATATTATTAATTATTATATTATGATATTTGTGTGATATGCACGAATTTTTATTCCTGAGTCTTGGAGGTTTATTTAAGTACGTATATATATATATATATATATATATATATATATATATATATATATATATATAAGTAAGTTTATAGTTGTCTAGAACCCATAGAAGAAGCCTAGAGCTTAGTTTGGGACTAGGTCAATTTGAGAGACATTGTCCTGTGATATTTATTAAAAAAAAAACAGCTCTTTAAAGCTACGACGGATGGACAGACAAACAGCGAACGCTTAGTAATAGGGTCCCGTTTGACACCCTTCTGAAACGGAATCCTAATAAGTTAACAATAAAAACGAAAAACATGTATTTGACCTAATGCCAAATGACGTGAAATGATCTCAGTTCAGCATATCACTGGTTGTGAAACTACCTGTGTTCTTACGCTAGGCAAGTAATTTCTTCTCATCTATAAATTAAATATGACAGTGGCCACTAAGAAAAAATAGGCTGGCAGTACTGTTAGGCGATGGGTTTGCAACTTGTCACTAATACACTGGTCCACATCCTAGCCTGTTTGTGCAAAATGTGGTTACAGAATAAGGCGTGATGTTACGTATATATGTATGTATGACCGTGGCGTTCTCCATTCGCAATGCGATGTAAAATGATTCAATTGCTCGCAGTATTACTGAGTCACCAGCGAACACGATAGAAACTATTCGGCTAAGCCGCGAGTGACATCGAATTACACTGGATTAGTCTAAATTATCGCGTCTGGCCGGCTTCTGAGTGCAGAGTGTTTGGCACAAGATAGGTTACTTTGTAGGCCTATGTAAACTTGTCTTCTATAGTTTTTGAGCTTGTTTTTGCCAAATAAATTGATTTATTTGGGATTATCTCACTGAAATAAACTGCCTCAAACTTAGCTCATACTAATAGGTATTAAATAACAATATACTCGTACTTACTTTTTAGGGTTCCGTAGCCAAATGGCAAAAAACGGAACCCTTATGGATTCGTCATGTCTGTCTGTCACAGCCACTTTTTCCGAAACGATAAAAACTATAACTGTTAAAACTTGGTACCTAAGTAGAATTATTCTGTGAACCGCATCAAGATTTTAACACAAAAATAAAAAAAAACAGTAAATTTTGGGGGTGCTATACTTAGAACTGAAACTAAAAACTTTCTTTTCATCAAACCCATGCCTCATGCATGGGTTTGATGAAAATAATATTATTTTCGAATAGCGTATTTATGAATAGGTCTTCAAAAATGACATTGAGGTTGTTATTATATTTTTTTTCTAAACTGAATAGTTTGCGCGAGACACACTTCCAAAGTGGTAAAATGTGTGTCCCCTCCATGCAACTTCTAAAATAAGAGAATGATAAAACTAAAAATATATATGATGTAAATTACAATGCAAACTTCTACCGAAAATTGGTTTGAACGAGATCTAGTAAGTAGTTTCTTTTTAATACGTCATAAATCGTCTTGCTGCTACGGAACCCTTCATAAGCGAGTCCGACTCGCACTTGGCCGCTTTTTTACTACCCCGTGTGGTTAACGGGTTAGAATAGTGCCACTCCAAGTCTTCTCGTGGATTTCGTAAGAGGCGACTAAGGAAATAAGGGCTTGTAGTACTGCTAGGCGATGGGCTTGCAACCTGTCACTAATACACTAGTAAACTTATTAGACTGATTGTGCAAAATGTGGTTACAGAATTATCAACAAGTCTTTTTAGAGTTGTTGGTGTTTCTGTAGCTCTGCCTACCCCACTCTGGGAATGAAGGCGTGATGTTATGTATGTATGTATACTTTTTTATGGTACATGGAAAAAGCAAACGGTCTCACCTGATGGTACACGTGGAATCTGAGTCATATATGTAATCTTAAGAATTTCAAAATAATGGGAATGCACTACCAACGCTGAGGACCAAGATACAATGCCTCTATACTAATAATTACACGAGTTGTCGTATCCCCACACCGGAACACAAGAATGTGAATGCTGCTTGGCAGTAGCTTAAAGGATAAGGTGATGGTAGTGATCCAAACGGAGCCTGTACATGTTCATACCACTACTTAGGAATAGCGCAATAAGTCTTAAAATGTCCTTAAGGTTTTTAGTAATCTCTCATTCACTCTTATGCCAGTCTAACCCGACCCACCTTAGGTCCAAAGTCAATCTGACGTTCTACAGCAATAAGGTTGAGTTTCCTCTAAGTTACAAATGACTTGGCATCTCTAAGGACATTGACAACTTCAAGCAGATATTTTTGGAATGGGTCTTAAATTTACGCTCGTGACCATACTGTTTCTGTAGCTTAAGAGTGTTCTACAGTGTGTCGTCTCCCAAACTGGATTATACCGCGTGGCAAATTTTCTAGTCGTATTTTCCCCATTCATAATTTTAACCTACAACAGTTATTTACCTATGGAATTAGTTAAGATTTTACCCAGTCACATATTTTCCGCTATGAATTTCTCTGAATTGCTTATTTTCCTATTTTTTATTACAATGGAACGGGTTGGTAGGTTTAGGTTACCTATGTTAGCTTTGCAGCAGGCCCGAATAGGTACGCACACAAATAGGAGTTCAAAACGGAGCTCCGTCCAGTATGTAAAATTAATATTTAAAATGGGTAATCATACGACTCTGAAATGCTACAATGTAATGTATATGTGTGGTTTAAAATTATGAGTGGGCGAAAATACGACCGAGTAAAATCAAAAATGGAAAACGCGATTGAAAAAAATGATGTCTATGATTCGGATAAGCAATTAAGTTTACAGTGAGAGTAAGAGATAGAGCTATGTTATTACTATAGCTCTGTCCTATACCCTCATCCTTAACTCGCAGATCTAGCTACTCCTCCTGTATTGACCTAGTGGTCCCTCTGTTCTCTACGCCTATCCACGAATGAGTCAGATCGTACAATTTGACACCAGACATTGTTTCCTCTATCAATTCACATCATCACTCATTTGCCAGTAATTTTGGAGGTTACCTATTACTAGTGTGGTGGAGGACAATTTTATTGGTATCGAATTTTTCGTTTTCTTGTGATGTATCCTAGAAAAATGATTTTTGAAAAATCATGTTACTTATTGATTTGTGTGTGCGGTTACAGAGACAGAGAGAGAGTTGAGAAAATTACCGCCATCTTACCCTTGAATAATATGATTTTAGCGTCATTTTCATGTGATAGAAAGTTGTGTGAGACTTGAAAGTTCTTGCTATTTAAACGTGAAGCAATAAATTATAATTTAATTACCTCCCCTAATAATCCGTAACTTCGTTGCAAGACAATAGGTATTCAAAAATGTAGGTTGATTCTCAAGACGTCTCTAAAAATCTCTAAATGTTACATTCAAACAAACAGAGCAAACTCGTGCACCGGCTGTGTACGATGAGCAGCGAATACCAGTCGGCAATAAAATTGATTGGCGCAACCGTCGCGTCCTGCGCCTACGCAGCTATCGAGCTGGTTGGCTTTTGGATCGAGAAATACCTATACAGTACCAGAGCCCGAAGCAAGTTTTAGGATGGAGTGAGATGTTTATGGTTCGGAGAAATCAAACGAGCACACAAGCCACCTGATGGTAAGTGGGCTCCGAGACATTTGCGTTCTCGAGACTATAATCTAAATAGTGCAATCCTAAGACCGCCAATGCGTTGACAAACCTAAGGCCTCACATTTTGTTAAATCTTATTTGATGTTTTTAACGCTATGTAAGACTCGTATGGATTCTTTTTCACAGAAGTATCAACTTTATAAGCAACTCTTTTTTCAGTGTAACTTCCAAGAATTGAACGGGGCTAAGTTAGCAGTTTTGCTCTGCCCTTTTTGTTCTATAGAATCTTGCAGGTTTTAAGATTTTGTAATACGGCTTCAGGTTGAAATTGAAAATATAGCTGGTATAACTTTATTTGTTCGGTCTTTAGATTCGCCAAACAATTAATAGGCATGCCCTTTGACATGTAATCTTATTGTTTTTAATTCGGCCACCATTAATGACAAGGAAATATTAATATCACGGGACAATGTCACACAAATTGACCTAGTCCCAAACTAAGCTCTAGGTTTGTACTATGGGTACTAGACAACGATAAACTTACTTTAATCGTGAAATACATACTTAAATAATTAGAAAACATCCAAATTTCAGGAACAAATATTCGCGCTCATCACACAAATATCTATTCTGCCCTTATCGAGATTTGAACCCAGGACCGCTGGCTTTGGAGGCAGGCTCACTCCCAACTAATTTTTTTAAATGATGACTTTCTTGTTTGCATGTATTTTCTTCTGTTCATAATTATGTATTTAATAACGTATTGTAGTTATCGTGTAAGTGTTTTGGTGTTATTTTATGCTGTAAACTTACACTGAAATTAAATAAATAAATAAATAAATAAAATAAATAAAACTAGGCCAGCGTGTCGTTAAATCAAAACGTTGACAATAATATTACAAATCAAAGGCCCAGTTTTACCCAGTATAATAGAGGTTGTTGTGTTCCGGTGTGGGGATAAGACACCCGGTGAAATTACTAGCATAGAGGGATTCCACCTTAGTCCTCAGGGTTAGCAACGCATTTGAGGTCTTAGGATTATAGTCTTGAGAATTGAAATGTCTATGGGTCTCAGATTCCACTTACCATCAGATGGCCTGGGTGCTCGTGTGCCTTCTCCTTAACATAAAAAAAAAAAAAGAGGTACACAAACTTACCATAATATTTCGCGAAAAAAACAACCTAAATTGGTCAACTTTTGGGCAAAATGACAAGAAACTGTCAAAAGACGCCGAAAAGCGCCATCTTGTTTTTATCACTAAAACTAATTAGTAAAACACCGATCGTAAATTAGCAACAGACCCGTCAATGTGATTGATCACGCGCTCCGTTTAGATTTATTCGGTTACAATACTTAATGGCTAACGATTTTAGATAAGCCCTTATGAGGTGATTAGTTAGGTAGATGCGACAGGGCATAGTTTAGAAGACTATGCCTACAGTGTCATGAAGAGTCAAAGATAATTAAACTTATTGTAAACTAGGGTAATCGTTTCATTAAATTATTTTTAGACTGGCGACCTAATATTGAGTGATAGGAATAATTTAACCCGACTTCTCCCAGCAGCTTAAAATTGCATCCTCATTTTCAAAAAGTAAAGGAATCTATTTTTTTCTTTCTTCCCCGAAAGTAATATTAGAAGCAAGGTAAGTATTTATCTCAAACTTAGTACCTAGATTAAAAAATACGTTATTATAATCTCTTTAAAACCAGGTCTGGTGTCAAACAGATACAAGCTGGCAAGATAGTAAATAGAAAACAAACGAGAGATTACAAATTCTCGTTAACACCTGTTGAATTACTCCCAAACAAAAATCTAGGCTCGTCTTATGGGCATGGGTAGAAACTAGTGATGGGCCGTTCTCGAGAAGTTTCGGAAACAAGAAATTATTGCGAGTAGCTTCTCGAGAAGCTTCTTTCGGACAGAAATTCCCGAGAAAGTACCCTTTTTTGAGTCGTTTCCTTTATTTTAAAATAAAAACTTAACGTATATGTGATTTATCGTCGTTCCTAGGACATTTGATTATATCGGGACATTCTATGAACAAGATTCTCTGTATTCTCGAGAATTTCTCGAGAAGTTTTCTCGAAAAACTTCTTCACAAAAAATCTTCTCTATATTTCATGCTATTTAAAGGTAAATAAAGCCAAAATAAAACGTGTTGTGGTATATAAAATAGTTTAATAAAATACAAATATAAAAAATATCAACATGCAAAATAGATTCACACTTTAAAAAACAAAAGTCCTAATATCATAGGTTATTAATTTAGTAAATCATAATCATCAATAAAATGTCGTAAATATAAAAATAGTATGTTAATTGTACGATGCCAAACTTTTTAATTGTAAAACAATATCTAATAATTATAATTAGTAATTTAACGAAATCAACAGTGGTAATTTGAATATCAATAATTGCAAGTACTTTAAGATATATTACCTACCTTAAAACATAAGTAACATACTCATTTTGTAAATAATCATCACTAAAATGAGCTAAATATAAAAAAAAATGCACGATGAAAAAACTTCTTAATTGTATAAAAATATCAATATCTAATGACTTTAGTAATTTAACAAAATCAACAGACTGGTAATTTAAATTTTAATAATCTAATATTTACATTTATTAGCACCACTAATACAAACATTGTTTTTTTGTTTGTATACAGTTTAATAAAAAGTATTAGGAGTTGTGAGTCGCAACTCGCAATCATCAATTTCTAAACTATATGTTTAATTATCATTAACCAGATCTGTGACAGATCTGAAATCAAAATTCTCCAATTCAAATGACAAGTCCCAAGAAGCTTCATCGTCTTGATTGTAAGTCTCAACAATAATGTTGTTTGAATGATTTCTAACAATTTCACTCGGCTGGGATGGTAAAGATTTATTCATCAATTTCCAGTTATGGGATATGTAACATATTTTAGCTGCTCTTTCAGTTTTAAGCTTATTCCTTTTCTTAGTATGTATATTTCCTAAAGGGAAAAAGATCTTTCGACTGATGCTGAAGTGGAAGGCATTGATAAAATCTTACGAGCCGCTTTCGCTAGTTCTGTTTTTGGAAACAGTGCTTGCCACCACGAGATCGGATCAACTTCTGCTGCTGTTTGCCAAATGAATGACCTCTCCCAAATACCCTTTCGACACTTATAGTCGGATAATTCTTGAATCAGAATAGCGTCACACCGTACTACTGTATTAATTATTGCAGAACATCCATCCAAATTTTCATCATGGTTGAGAGTGGTACCTTGATTTTTGGGATCCAAGATAACGGCAGCAAGGTGAACTGGTTTAACACAGTTTTGTTTCCGAGTGCGAAATTTTTGTTTCAAGTCCGTTAGAGTATGTTCTTCAAAAATATCTTCGGAATTGTCACTGTTTATTACTTCTTCTATTTCTTTTAGAGCTCGATGCACCAGATGAACTGTACAGCTGTCTCCTTCTAGGATTGTGATCCATTTAACTATTGGTTCAAAAAATGTTATCTGTTTTTCAATGTTTTTCCATATACTCTCGTCTAGTATTTTTGATTTATGCTTTTGTAGTTCTCTGTTGTCTTCGTTGACGACCATTGATTGCAATATACATTTTGATTTTAAAAAGTTTTCTAAGCAATGCAGATAGCTTCCCCATCTAGTTTTAACGGGGAAGAGAAGCGATACGTTCAAGGATTTCTCAGCAGCAATTTTTTTAAATTCTGCACTGAAAATGTTTGACTGTAAAATGCATTTTACCACAGCAACAACTGATGTGTACATTTCGTGAATAGCCTCCATTTTAAGTACGTCACTGATCAACAAGTTCAAAGTATGGGCCAGACATCCTACCCAAGTGGTGTTTTCATATTTGTCGGTAAGCAGTTTTCCACATTTTTTCATATTGGCAGCATTGTCTGTGATGATGCCCAGAAACTTTTCAGATCCGATGTCGTCCATGGTTTGGCCTATCTTTTCTGATAAATATTCTCCCGTGTGTCTATTATTTTGGGTATCAATAGAAGAATGAAAATATGGTTTTGGTGTGTAAACAATAATGTTTAGAATTGAGTCTTTTCTAATATTTGTCCAGCCATCAACTGCTAAATGTAAAACACTGGAGTCTTCAATTTTTTCTGTTACTTTTCTCTTTACTTCATCATACTCTTCATCTAGTAGTACCGTTGACAATATTTTACGTGATGGTGGGTTGTAGTCTGGTTTTAAAAGTTGTAGTGCCTGTTTCCATAAGGGGTGCTCAAATATTGAAAGCGGCTGACCAGTCACGTAGACTGCTCTAGCTAGAGCTTTGTGTACTGCTTTCTGAAACAATTAATAAAAAATAACCAATGTTATTTCTAAACTTAAATTTTACTCCTTTTCTTGATTCTCTCTGAGTGAAATTTAGTTGTACGTAAAGTAAAAAGGTATAAAATACATGATATTTTGGCCTTTGTATTTGGTATATGAAGAGGCTTTTATAAATGATATGTATATATAAATAAAAACATCTTATAAATGACATTATTTCAAAATTTACTAAATATGCTTAACTATTGCATTGCTAACGCATGTACGAGTAATTAAACCAGACTCAGAAAGTCATGAGACTACATTTGAGTATTTCATTCTTTCTTACTTTAAAAATCAAGGCATTTGAATAAATGCGGCGTTGTTGCCAGCACAGATGAATTGATAGCCCTCTTGGGAAGTTCATGAGTCGGTCAAAATAATAGCAGTAAAGTTAATTTTATTAATTAATGGAAAGATTTAAACTTACCTCATCAAATGCATCATTGATCTCTGTATCCACAGTTATGGGGTCATTAGAAACATGAGAGTTATTACTGCAGTTGTTTCCAGGTTCCTTTTTGCCCAAATCACGTTTAACTTCAACTGAGCTTTTTTTGCAATTAAAAACTATGTGCCGTACAAATCTTGTTACATTTTTGCACGTGTACACTGCATCACAAAATAAACACGCGTATTTTACTCGTTCACTGTCCGTTATAATTCTAAAATAATCCAAAACTTTACTTTTTTTCATTCTTGCTAAATAAATGGGAAATGTCCAACACAACACACAACTGTACGAAAGTTCAGCTTTGACGGTACTAACAAGAAGGTTAACGCGTCCAGGTGCCAAAATTGTGCTCTTTCGCACTCTCGATCTTAAGAAGCAGTTAGAAAGGGACAAAAACTAGTATTAGAGACAAAAAGACAAACAAGATAAGGATTAAGGGGTTAGTAAACTATTCTTTTGTTTTAAAAATTACCTGAGTGGTGTACTGAACTTTTCGTCTCGTAATTTATTATGTAGCTGCTGCTATTCTCCTTATTCATTAACTATTTATATACCAACTTGTTTTTAAATTACTTGTGCCGTGAAATATTTAAAGGAACTATTTATCAATATCGTGATTAGTGTTTATTTACTAAAAATTAAAGTAATTCGTAGAAATATAATAATGTCCTAACCTAACAAAACATCGTTATTTAAAAGGTTTAATTATTTTTATATGATTTTGGAACGTTTTATTTTAAATCTATTTCTTTTTTATCACCATGAAATATAGCAGAGAAAGTCTCCAAGAATTTCCTTAGGATAAACATAGTATTTTACATTCATATTTATCGAGATATTGTGTCGACATCAAGTAAAATGCTTAATTAATTGTATACTGAAACAAATTGAAAGTAATAATTAAGCATTTTCTAAACCTCTAGTATTTAATCGGAAATGTTTGGTTGGGAGAAGTTCTTGAGAAGTTTCAATAAGAATATTGCAGGGACTTTTGTTGAGATATTCTCGAGAGTGTTGAGAATTTTCGTTATAACATATTCTGTTCAGTCTAAATATCTAACAAGTATCCATTAATCACACATACGAAAAAATAATATTAAAAAAAAAAACAATATTTATCATTATTTTATATACTTTCGCGGAAATTTCAGTTGTAAAGAAGGTTCTCGAGAAACGGCGAGAATTCTCAGGAGAAGGAATTCTTGTGAGCGAGAACGTTCTCGCCGGCACATCACTAGTAGAAACAGACTCATATAAACAAATACATGGTTGAACACTGTTTACCTAACCGACACTCATTTCATAGAACGTAAAATTTCGCAGAATTTTAATTTCATAGAAAACTAATTTCTGGTGAAACCTTACTTTTAGATCATTTTTTAGTGGTCACAGACCTAACGTAACGTACTTAACCCATGCTTAAGAAAATCTGAAAGCTATAAGGTTTCAGCAGAAATTAGCTTTCTATGAAATCAAAATTCTGTACGTTCAGTGAAATGAGTGTCGGTGTAACAACGGAACACCTAAATACATACTTAAGTAAAAAAAAAACAATACCTACTGAAACAGTCTTATACGCAGGGTCATTATCTAACAATTAGATTAAATGAGTAAGGGCTTACTATCAGGCGATGGGCTTGCAACCTGTCACTAATACACTAGTAAACTCTTGGCTTGATTGTGCAAAATGTAGTTACAGAATTATAAGCAAGTATTTTAAGGTTGTTGGTATTTCTGGTAGCTCTGCCCACCCCACTCTGGGAATGTAGGCGTGATGTAGACTAACTGTTTTGTAACTGTTCACAGAAAACTGTCACCTCTACGCCCCTGATCATTTCTTAATCTTTGCCTATAATGTATAGAGGTAGGTGCATTCCTATCACGCGATTATGCTAATTCGATTGAACCAATCGATTCCGACTTGAGTCGAGTGTTGTGACATCTGACTCGATTATCGGTTGACATGTTTTATTGCTTAATATAGGGGGCAAAAAGTATGGCCCACACCTTGTAGAGTTTTGTTACGGAACTGGGGTAACTTTTAAGTGGTTATTGTGGGTTGTAAATGTTAATTACAAGTATTTAAATTGGGCAACTATCTATACTAATATTATAAAGAGGAAAGATTTGTTGTTTGTTTGCAATGGGCTCCGAAACCACGGGACCGATTTAAAAAATCAAGTTGACCGATTTAAATAATGTTATATTATCACTGAGTAACATACGCTATGTTTTATTTTACTACGCGGATGGAGTCGCGGACAACAGCTATAAATATAATAATTAGCCTATGTTTAATGAAAACGCGGTTAAAACCAGTTAATTGTTTTAAAAACAAGTATCCTAAAGAGTACCATTCGGAGTAACAACAAATGTTTACAATCGGATAAAATATCACGTCCTGAGGCCCTAGCCAAGAAGCGTTCGCGAACTAGCGTTTCTATTCGTTTTGGTTTTAAACCAATCGCGTCACTGGTGGATAACGTCATACGAAAAGTGACGTGATCTACTAGTGACGCGATTGGTTTAAAAACAAAACGAATAGAAACGCTAGTTTGCCAACGCATCTTGGCTAGCGCCTCTGTACAAAAACAAACCTTCGAATCGCAAACCTACATGGGTCATACACACTCTTAAAGAGTTGTCTCTCCTGTGGTCAATAGTTAAGAGCTTGTGTGCATATAAGTTATGTTTTTATATGATAGGTCTATAAGCAGTCCTGACGGTCTTGTTGAGGGAATAATGAGCGTAACCAGAAAAATAGGCCTTAAAAACGTTAAATTTCGGTGTGTTTCTACAGGAAAGACGGTAACCTAAATCTGTGTATGACCCACATCCTTAAAAAAAAGTGTTGTCATTTGTTAAAGTCATATATTTTTATGTTAGTGGCCATTCGTAAAAGTGGCCTATTATGATAGATTTATACAAATTAACATATTTTGTTATACATATTTAAGTTAAACATATTTAAGACACTTTTACTGCTCCCGCGCACTCTCTGGAGTAGTGACGCAGTTTTCTTGCGCTAGACGGCATCAAACCCGTCCGTGCGCGCCTCGACGAACATGCTCGACGCACACTACACAATCGCGGCTACCGTAACAGTGCCCTGGAAGCATTATTATATCGCGCAGAGCATTGTAAGCCCTTTGGGTATAACTGAACCACAGACTCGCCGAGTACAGTGATATACAAAAGCTTTGGAAATCAAAGTTTTTACTGAACCTGCACATCCATCGAATCTGCGGGCCAACATGTTCGCCCGGACTGACAACGTTATACGCTCCCTTTCCGTATCTGCATCATCCCTGAGGTCTTCAGTCAACAGGGTTATACATAAAACTTCCGTGAAAATTCATCTAACTGATGGTGAAGACGGCAAACAACTCCATTGTGTTTATGAAGAGTTAGCGGACATGCAGACAGACAGACGCGGCAAGCGACTTTGTTTTATACCATGAGAAGATAAATAAAACAAATTAAAATCAGTGTAAATATTAAACATTGCAATAAGAATAGAACCGCCAGTCGGTAATCACCATTGTTAATTATATGAGGCGGGCGTATAATTCAAATTGAACGGTCGTATTAATCAGGTTTATAATGTTTATTGATTTAGTTTCGGACTTATCGGAATACGAACTACTTAGTGTTATTGAATATTATAATAATTACAAGTGTCTAAGGGCCTCTCTTATTTGAAAAGCCGAAATCAATTGTGTATTGTCAAATACGTAGAATAGGGTTGAGTTTAAAATCACTGTTTGGATTCTTACAAGTACATGGTGATGAATTTTTTTATCATAACATAATGTTCACTTTTTAAGTTTTTAAGTGCGTTAAGGGTTAAGGTCGTGTGACATCCAGTCGGCATATATTGATAAAAAGTGACTAATAGTAACTTATAAAAACGTATTTACTTAGGCGAAACCTGGCATTTTGTGTACTTGACAAACATAAAAATACGAGTACATATCTGAGAAAACATCATCATACAAAATTACCAACATGGCACTTTGTTGTTCGATGAGACATATGACTAGAAACACTTGTAGTAATAGCATCAGCAAAACATTTCGCATTGATAGCTTGTACAATTATTTCATTTGACATTATGAAAACAGCTATTAAAGATATTTTTGCATGTCAGTTGTGGTAAAACATGTGGTTGTAACAACTTTTTTGTAACATGTTTTAAATCAAATAAATAGTTTGATTATTTTTTTTCAAATCGGATAAAGTTAAACAAAGACGTTGTCAACCACTAGTTTTTCGCAAATTAGGTCAGACCTATAATTTAACAAGTCCGAATACGCGGCAAGTCCAGTACACTGACTTCCGGGAAATGGGACATTGACGATATTTTTTTGTCACCAGTTAATTGGGCCTTCAATTAGGAAGGGTACTACCGAACAGCGGCAATTGTGCAGAACTAGGACTCATATAGACATGACATGAAGACTATTTGTGACAGTTCAATAAAATGCTGGTACTTACAGTGTCAAAATGGGGATCCTATTATTTCAAAACCAACAGTTCATAGACATATCATTTGACAACCCGCGTTTTTCTCCGGATTTATTTAAGGACCATCGTGTAGCCCTTTAGGTTAGGTATATTTTATAAAAATCGTGAAATATTTGTATGTAGTTACAGAAAAAACAGCGGGTTGCCAAATAAATAAGTTGCAAAACGATGCATTTGTCAAAGATTTGTCAGAAAAAAGGCAGATAACCCCTAGGTTGTAGGAGACCATTGGGTGTTGGCACGGCTCACACTTGACTGAAGCCAATCAAGGTAAGCCAAAGGCACCGCACGGAAGCTGTCCATATGTCCCTGCCCCTTCACGGCTCTGATCCTCAGATACTATTCCTCGAATATTTTCACACTCCATTTTGTTGTCCATGTCAAAATGGCTTACGTTGATTGTCCCAATGCATTAAAATATGAGGCTTTTTAAAAAGTTCATTAAATTTTTTCGAGACCGGCAACGTATTGGTGACGCCTTCGGTGTACCAAATGTCCCTAGGCGGCGGTGACCACTTCCCATCAGGTGGACTGTCTGCCAGTTTGTCCATTGATATTAATAAAAAAAACGTTGCCGAAGATTTTACAGTTGGCGACCGCATATTGGGAGACAATGGGGAACTGGGAGACAGGAGTTGGTCAGTCATCGATCACGTCGACGACGGAGCCGTACTCTTAAACAATTCATAGCAGAGAACGTCGACGAAGACACACATTGATCGTCGTTAGCATTGTACTGAAAAAAAAAAAAACTCAAATGCGAAAGTCTCATATGAGAAATTCTCGGTAACCTAATATTCTCAATGCTTAAAAATGTTTCCGAGAACTTTCTTAAGTAGTTTTTCAAACTTATAATTTAAATGTACTGCAACTTGAAAATTTGCTATGTCGCCAATGCGAACACATTGCCAATAGCTATGAGCATTCTACGAATCAAGTTATAAAATGAGCGATGAAATTTCTAAAGTTTAGTGTAACTTTTTTCCTAAACAGGTAGCTTCTACGCCATAATCCATAATTGTCAACCTAATATAGCTCTCATGTCCTTTGACATAGAAGCTAAATTGGCTAAATAAATTATAAATTGAGCATTTGGTTATTATACAATACTAGTTTACCTCTGTCCGCATTTCGTTCCGCATTCAATTTAACACAAAGCATCCTATGTCCGTTTCCAGTTTATAATTTACAAATTATGAACTAAAAATTAAGTTTAATTGCTATATATATGATTAAATATTTGAAAGAGCCTACATTGCATTACATTACATTATACATTATCGTTTATAGCAAGCATGCTTAAAGCCGCATATTGTCAATTTGCATGCATCTTACCCACAGCATGCTCAGCTATTGTCTGTGTTCCTAACCTGGTCCGTGAAAGAGGCATGCCGTTGTGTATTACATGTCGTATAGCGTAAAAGTCGTCTTATAAACTATTTCTGTGAAGAAACCACATTGATCAGTTACCGCGTTATAATGGAACAAAAACATTCAAACACAGTTAACACTGGTAGTCAGGCAAATAATGCACTGTCTGTACATTCTTAAGACGTGTTCACACAATTAGCGATCGGTAGTCGCGTGCTTGGCCGGGCAACGTCGAATGTTTCCCGATCACCTGTCGTTAATGCGCTTTTAGCATATGCGGTGCGCGGGCGCAGAAACATGTGGATACGAGCTTTTGCTACCAAAACATTTTTCTGTAAAAATACATGCAAATGAAGAATTTACGTGGAATAACCGTGGGGTAGCTAATGCCTTGCTTTGTCCTTATTTTTAATTGGGACATTTGCATCTGACTAAAGTGACAAAGCATGGCATAAGCTACCCCAGGTTTATAAATAAGGGGGTTAGACTAAAAATATGAACCAGTTAAAGAACATAAAAATTAAAGAAGTGTAAATGTATGACTGTTTTTTTCTACAATTTGATAATTATAAATGGGCAGGAGACAATCTCGTTCAAACAAATATCTAGTTAGGCTAGTACCAACTAAGGGTAGTTAGTTACTAGGCAATGACAAACAAACCTAATTATGTAAAAAAACATACACTCAGAAGCAAGGAAAAAGAGTCACTTTCTATGGAAATTCTGTACTAAGTGACCCATTTACATTGCTCTTGACTATAGGTACGAGTATTCAAAAACATCCAAGATAAGACTGAGAAAGAAATGCTTGCGCTCATCACACAAGTATTTGCCTGTACCAGGAATTGACCCAGTGGGGCTAAACAAGTTGCATTCGACAATCGTTAGCAAACAATCGCTGCTTTAATACAAAAGCGCCACAAATCAAAAACAAATACAATTAGATTTAAAACTTTAAGTAAATAGCGTTCTGAATTTAAATGCAACAAAGATTCATTTTGATTTGTGGCGCTTTTGTATTAAAGCAACGAATTGTATGGAATTGACGTAAGCCATCGAGATAGTCACGTGGCAATCTCGGTGGCTTACGTCAATTTCTTACATTGCCTAGCCCCACAGGGCCGCTAGCTTCGTATATTTTTACCGAACTGCCAAAGGAAGAGTCTTAGACCTGTATGTGTATATTATGTATGTACGGTTCTCAATTCCCTCGTAGAGGCTGGAGGGACGGGCCGATTCCAACAAGCGAGGTGTGGTTACATTCGTCTTGACGTCTCGAGTATCACTGGGTTAGGTTCACTTAATTTAAAACCAAAAACAAAGTGACACAATAAAAAAAATGGTAGGTAAGTAACATTAACGAAAGAAAGAAAATTCGCGAATTTCTTAGCAGGTAGAATTGTCATCATCTTGATGTTATGATTGCTTTATCTGTATTATTTTTTGCTTCATACATATTATACATTTATATGATATATGTATGTATTATTATTTCTCCAGTGCAATAAATGTATATTATGTATTTTTTGTAATTAATGTATGTGTTGTGTGTTATTATGGCTTATTGATATGTAAGTACACACACACATACACTGGTTAACATCTTAGCCAACTTATGCACAATGTGTTTACAGAATCATCAAATAAAGTATTTTTGGAATTGTTGGTATTTCTGTAGCTCTGCCTACCCCACTCTGGGAATGAAGGCGTAACGTTATGTGTGATATTTAAGTGTATATGTACCTATTAGTTACGCATTATGTTGCACCGCCACTTGACTACAATCTCTGCTTTGCCCAAAGGTCAACTGGTAGAGATTGCCTTACGACATTAAGTTCGTCTTTTGTATACTAAGTGTATTCTTTTGTGCAATAAAGATTAAATAAACCAATAAATTAACGACGACAGTCAGAATATACAGTTGGATTTTTTAAAACTTGCTTTTTGTTAGACTTGATAAGTATGTAATTTCTCCACATACTCATAGTACAAGCCTAGAGCATAGTTTGGGACTAGGTCAGTTTGTGTGAGATTGTGCCCTGACATTAATTATTTTAATTTATTATAGGGCGCCGTATCCACAAGTTACTCTCATCCCGGTATGCGATAGGATGTCCTCCACGGGAATCGAAAGGCGATCGCCTTCCGCCCTTAATGGCAGATTTCAGTATTCGCTAACCATGGATATTACGGACAATTATACTTTAAGTACACTTTTAAGTACGAAAAGAATGGGCAGATGTGTTTAATGTGGAATTGTGCTGTAAATCGCTTATTTAGGGCATCGTGTTCTAGTTATGGTTAATTATTTCAAGTAATTAGTCGACATGTTAGTGATGATTAGCTTTATTATGAAAATAGTGATAATTATTATTGATGATATTGTATTTTTAACAAACTTCAACAAAGGAGGAGGTTCTCAAATCATCAGGGTTTTTTTCGGCGTCCAACTAAGTACATTTTAAACCAAAAGCCGAATGCAGTTGGACTAACCACACTTATACACCGATCATTTAAAAAAAAATACTTCTTTCTTCTTGAAGATGTTTTTTTTTCGTCTTGGTGTAATCGGGGAACATACTTAAAAAAAACCCGACGAATTAAGAAACTCCACCTTTTTTTTGAAATCTGTTAAAAATACGTCTTCAATAATACATACATACATACATAACATGACGCCTTCATTCCCAGAGTGGGGTAGGCAGAGCTACGGAAATACCAACAAGTCTAAAAAGACTTGTGCATAATTCTGTAACCACATTTTACACAAGTAGGCTAAGATATTTCCCAGTGTATTAGTGACAGGTTGCAACCTCATCTCCTAACAGTACTACAAGCCCTTATTCCCTTAGTCGCCTCTTACGACATCCACGGGAAGACATGGAGTGGCACTATTCTAACACGGCAACCACACGGGCTTCAATAATAATTATCACTATTTTCATAATAAAACTAATCATCACTATTATGGCGTTGATTAGTTTAAAACTATTTCGGCGTAATTTTAGCATATAACTATGCCAATTGCAGCTGAGTCTCTGAGTTAATCCGCGGACAAACAAACAGATGGACATAGCGAAACTAAAATCATTGTTGACTATGGAACGCTTAAAACGAATCAAATTGTCCAAAGAACCAAATAACTTATCTATGAAATTCGGTTTTTACGGTTCCCTAGTCATACTAGGAACCCTTATAGTTTCGCCTTTTCCGTCCGTCCTAGCTCAGAGACTCTTAATACTTAGAAAGCTGTAACTTGGGATACAAATCAGAAAAAAACTTAAAAGAAAGAGCATAAAACGAATTTTAAAGAAAAACTATCACGACTAAGTAGACATCATTGGTTCTTGAGATACAGGCGATTAAAGTGTTTATACCTACTAAAATCATCTAAGACGGCACTAATTGACTTTAAATAGAAAATTAGTTATTACTAGTTGATTTTTATGTTTGTAGTACATACTTATCGTCTTCGGAACCCTACACTGAGCATGGTCCGACATGCTCTTGCCCGGTTTTTTGACCTTACAACTCGGTGTTGTTTGATTTTTAGTACCCATCGATGTTTAAGATTCGGTTCCAGTCGATCATTCATTCATAATACAATTCTGATTATTACAAGTACTAGAGCTTTTCCATCAATACTTGTACCGCGATCGCAAAAACTGTAATGACGATTTGATTGTTGATTGATTCACTTTGGATCAAAATCGATTTTAATTTAATTGAGATGCTTTGTCGGGGTAAATGCTCTACTTGATTTTAAAAGTAACGGTATTTTATAAAAAAATTGAAAGCTTTGTTTTAGGGACAGGTTCTGGAAAAAACACTAACGTAAAAAATTGAGTTTAATTGATAATTAAGCCAATATACCTAGCTTTATATTACGTTTTGAAAAGTATAACATTTATACCTATACAGACTAAAAAGTAAATGACTTTGTGATATGCACACTAAATTAAGTCTTTCAAATTGATTATTTTTTCTTTTTTTACTAGCATAGAGGCATTCTATCTTAGTCCTCAGGGTTGGCAACGCATTTGAGGTCTTAGGATTATAGTCTTGTGAATTCAAATGTCTATGGGTCTCAGATTCCACTTACCATCTGGTGGCCTGAGTGCTCGTGTGCCTTCTCCTTAATATAAAATAAATAATAATAAATAATAGTAATTGTGCTATTTCTCTGTAATGTTTTTGTTTGGTGGACAATAAAGTGTTTTGTAATGTATTTCATCACAGTAATTCAATATTTCTGTAATTATTGGTTGCATTTTTATATTTTTTTTATTATTATGATTAATGAAGAACGTGCAAGTTAACGTGTTAGTTGGATTTAAATGCTAAATTAATATTTAGGATGCGTATATATGTAGTGATCGTAGATTTTGTAGCATTTTTGGTGCAGTACTAGGGTTAATTATGTAAAAAGTGTAGTGTTTAATTTTATTATATCATACAATCAATATATTAGTCAATCATATTATACACCTCGACCACCATACCGAACAACCAAACCGGGGGGGAGGGGGGGGGACACGACGACGACGACACTTGATTCTAACAGAAATTAGTGCTTTAAAGCATACAACACATATATACAACACACTATATTTTAAAAGACCTATCCAACGACACCCCACACGATATCAAACTATAAGGGTTCCTAGTTTGATTACGGAACTATAAAAAGCAAATAAAACGCAATACACTAAGTAATGACCCGTTTATTAATATTTTATTATAGAATCAAAACTTGTTAAAAATTTATAACTTCTTTTAATGATTAATAGTACATTTTGATACAAGTGCGGAAAGTATGTCATTTTACACGAGTCCCGAAGTATCTTGGCCCGAGCTGCAAGCGAGGGACAAGACTCGGGACGAGTTAAAATGACACTTCCGCACGTGTATCAAACGACGTTTTTTAATACATTTGCGAAAAAATATCAATGAAACAGTTTTACTTTTAATTGACACAGACTTTATTTAATGGCAACGGTTGTGACCATTCAGCCAAATAAAAAAAGTCACAGTAATTTAATTACCTATATTTAAAAATCAAAAAGTATAATTCTCTATTAACCAGCGGGGCTGGGCTCGGTTTCGGCATGGTGTAATGTGAATTCATCTTAATACGCAACTATCTAATCATTCGTAATACTAATTCAGATTCAGCCATCTTGATGAGAGGTTTTTGTTTTTAATATTACCTAGATACATTTTATGTGTGTAGGTATGTATGTATGTATTTAATTTTAATATTTTAAATTATATTACCTACCTATGTATAGTCTCAATGCTAAATGACGTAATCAAAAAGTGGTTAAACATGCAAACTCTTTGGTCGGATGAACGGCTTGGAAGTTAAAACAAAATTATATTTAAAAAAAATGGAAAACTATAACGCACTAGTGCGTAGGTAATATTCAACTTTCCGCACGATATACAGCTACGAAAAGTACCACTTTTTGAGCAACTGTGTTAAAAATTGTTTTTATGGCATCCTCATTTTGTTTACGTAATATTTTCATTCAAGGATATTGGCTTAAACAGTAATTTACAAAATAAATGCAAATTACTCTATAAGGTCCTTTTATTTTAAACATGGAGTTGTTGCTGTGACGGCATTTCTGTCATCGATGTTGTACAGAGTGTTTTCGAAACTTCATATGTTATGAAAAAAATACACGACAGTTATTTCGCGTGTACAAATTATTCCTCTGTTTCATAGCACTTTCTTGAGAGCGTAAGAAAAAAAAATATGCATGCTCCCTATTGGCATTATTTTTAACGGTTCAAGTAGAGTAACTAGATTACCATCTTATTGTAATATCGTAATTCAGTTGCCACCTACTGTCCGTCTGATTGAAATCAATTTCAAAGACCTGCTCATCGATTCTTTATCATTATTGTCCACAATATCATTTCCATCGTCAAAACAGAAATCACCAAACGTACCTTCATTTTAACACCTTATTATTACATCACTAAAGTTCACTTTGACTCGGTTTGGAAATGATTTACAAAAATCTACATGAATTCTCCCAAGTTGGACATCGATCCTATCTCAATGAGTTACGATTCATATTTAAATAGTTGTTAATTCTTCAACAGCGTTATTAAATTGGTTTTCATCATTGCATTGATATTAGTTTTTACCAAATTTCGTTAGTAAAAAGCTCGAATGAACTTTTTGTATCGAGAGGTTCCCATCGATGCTGCGTTTTGTGAGGATTGGATTAACTTTTTGTCGAGTGCGATGATCCCTATTCGATCTTTGAAATTAAATGAGTACGAGTGCTATTGAATTATACGCTGTCGTCGGTCACACGTAGATAGGAGCTCTATTGGTAGAGTTTTCCGTTTTTGGGGTTCCGTATCCAAAGGGTAAAGACCGTGCAAGAGCATGGTGGACCATGCTCAGTGTAGGGTTCCGAAGCTGTTAAGTACTACAAACACAAAAAACAACAAGTATGAGCAAATTTTCTATTTAAAGTCATATGGTGTCGTCTTAGATGATTTTATTTATGTGATAGGCACGGTAACTAAATGTAAATGAGATTACTTGTACAGTAAGGTAGTTCTTAAGTGCACAACACTCGCTTAGTGTAATATAAATTGGTGAGAGCGTGCAACAACTTAATCTAATTTAAATGGCAATTCGGTGATAAACTTTTTGTAAGCATTGAAACTGTAATTAAATTAAAAACATCAAAATGTTTGCATAATTTGTAAAAGGATGAGCACATACGTATTAGAGGGCTATGTTGGGATACATTATTTGAGGCCAATTCAAATCCGTCCAGCCGTTGTAACATGAAAGTGTACCAAACTAACACAGATACAAACTTTCACATTTATAATATTAAATAATAATAAATAAATTAAACTCATGGACAATGTCACACAAATTGACCTAGTCCCAAACTAAGCTCTAGGCTTGTACTGGTACTAGACAACGATAAACATACTAATATAGAGAAATAAATACTTAAGTACATAGAAAATATCCAAGACTCAGGAAAAAATACTCGAGCTCATCACAGAAATATCTGCCCTTACTTCTACTTCTCTTCTTAGGAAGGATTATTATTATTATTATTCAGGGAGTGGCTATTCAAGGCTCCAAAGCCTAGTATCACTGCGACCAGGATTGATCTATTGTGATCGCCACAGCCTACAGTTCTCCGCTGAGTCCTGTTATAGGAAGGATTGAAGATAATATATTTTAAACGGCTTGGCTATATCTGCAATTTTATTTGTCCCCTTTTTTTTTTCTCCTTTCTTCCAGGAAAAGACATCTCGCTCTGCGCATTCAGTTTACTACAACTAAGCTTCCCCTTGACAAAAAAGCTAAAAGCTGGTAAACATTGCACAGGTGACTAGAAAGATAAAAGCGAATGGGTTGAAACTTTTTCTAATAATTCACCCCTTAACGAAGGCAAAGGAATTAATTAGGACCGAAGATCGTGATTTATGCTTTCATTTTTAAACCCAATGTCCCTAGATGGCGGTACTAAAGGATCGTTTGTCACTTCATAACTCGATAGAGACTCGCTTAGTATTTGCGAAGGTTTTTAGACAGTAGCCAAAACATATCAAAATTGTCCAAGGGTCAAAGACCTCCCTAAATTATTTTGGTATTTAGTAATAATTATGTAATGCTTTGCAATATACAAAATGTCAAAATTATGTAGGGGTATTATTGATGTTTGGATTTATAGCATTTTACGAGTTTAAACACAATCATCTAGCGGGTGTAATTTATATCTAAAGATATAGTTTTCTATTTTTTTTATTTTGCTAGAGTATGTTACATAAAAATCTAGTATAGTTTTATAGTTAGAGAGTAGGAACATAAACCGTGGACCAATACCACGGTGTGAGAAATACACTTCATTTCAACCCAAGTTGTATTGACCTAACAGATGATCAGTGAAATGGTACAAATATTATACCGATTTTATACTATCGTGGTTTCGAAAATTTCCATGACGTTGGCTGTCGCCTATAAGTATCAATGGCATTAAAAATACAGCATGAGCGAGATGTGATCGGGAGCAAATGGTAATCACAGATGGAGTCTGATTAAAAGTTTGCCTGTAAAACCTTTTTATGCTCAAAGGGCTAAGGCTTTCCCTTTACTTTGTCATTGATCCTTTGTTCGTTTCATTTGAACACTTGTAAGACTTGGTTTATTCACATTCGCTTAGGGCTGTAGGAGAGATTAGTTTTATAGTAGTTGGCTTGAAGTTTTTTTCAAGTAAATAATTAAGTATCAAACTGTATTCACATACGGTGGTTGAGGGTAATATAAATTCGGATTTTGGCTTTTGACAAGATCTGGGACTCTGTTTTACATGATGAAACGTACCTAATTGATTTGACATGTTATCGTATTGTTTGTAACTCGGGCGCCATTTCTGTCAAGCAAATCAGACTCATAATGTTGACAATAAAGGATGAGGATGGGAGTGGATCGTGCTCAGTGGCGTAAAATGAGGCCTATAGGCTGCAGTGGCCTATAAGAGCTGATGCTGAGGATAAAATTAAAATTGGGTGGTGATTGGGTCAATGTAAATTTGAGCAAAATTATCTAACATGTAGATTAAGAACGAATAATCAACTTATTCAAGAGAAATAAAAATTTATACGGAATAATGTACTTAAGTTTCACTCAATTTAATGGACCTGACTTTATTTTTGTATTTACAGTCAATACAATGCTTTTATTTTGACGATTATGAGAATATTTTTATTTAAGGTTTAAAGCACACGAGTTGAATATGGACTAAGGGGTGAATAGGGACGCAACCTAAAATAAGGCTTAACTTGTTACAATTAAGAACAAGTATTATGAAAATAACCTTACGTTCTATTGGAAATTGTTTCAGTCTTTTATTTAGAAACATGCTTCATTTTAGGTTGTGTCCCTATTCAACCCTTAGTCCTTATTCAAAGAAAATAAGATTATATTACGTATTTCAATAGTTTTTGTTTCTTGGGTGTATTTATTATTAAATCTAACATCGCTTAAGTCTAGGTGACTTCTACTGGACTAAGTTTTTTTTAATACTATTAAATTCAAATTCAAATTCGTATATTGCATGTCACATTATAGGTATAATTTATGATGGAATTACATGGAAGTTATACATGTGACACCCTGCAAGCAACTTAGGACAGTAGGGTTTTACCTAATTACTAGAATAAAATATTATCTACGAATATTGCACATTTCATTAATTATTACATAACTTATTTATTTATTTATTTAGAACGCATAGGGTCATACAAATTATATATTCAAGAAGCAAATGAGCATTACGTAGCATATTCTATGGTTAGTACTTAATAATTAAGAAAACAAAAGAGTATAGAGTCAAAAAATATTTTTTACCCAGAAATAAAGGTTCTAAGGAAATAAAAATAAAACAAACAAAATTAAAGTGGTGGGCAAACGCAATATTATGTCCTTGTGATCACCATACAAAACTAAGCATTAGCTACATTTAAAATAAAAAATATTATTTGCTTAAAACAACCTTCTTATACACATTACTGACATGACACTTAAGTGTTTGATATACTTGACTCGCGACTCCTGCGCTTCTCATAAATACTCCTTTTTTGCGCCAACCACCCCTCTCTCTCCCACGCGTAAACATCACCAAGTTAAAGCAAGATAACACATCTCGCGAATCCCTTTTGATCTCGCCGCTCCGCATAAGATATTTTACATCTTTTTTATATCGAAAACTAAGAAAAAGGTTGTCACTTGGTATTTCTTAGCAGTCGCAATTTCGGGTAATCCGAAATCTTTTTCAATTGCATCCTACGATTACAAAATGCCAAGATAAGAGTGCTATTAAATATAAAGACCTTCAACCTAAGAGCACATCATATTAGGTTGAGATTTGTTTGGCTTTTTGTGGACTAAATGGTTAATTATGTTGGTATTTCTGATTACAAGACTTAATTGATTTTGGCAGACGATCGAAACGACGCGAAATTGGCCCTGATTTAGTCTTTTAAGTGTCTGTGTGTATGTTTGTTGGGTCTTATTGCTTTTGCCGACAAAATACGGAGCAATTTCATCACAGAAATATATTTAAAACGTATTTAAATTTACTACTTTCAATTAGAACATCTGCGGGCGTATTATGGTCGCGTTTATGCATACAAAGGTTAGCTTGCGTTTTTCCTTTATAATTGCCTACAAATAATATTACAAAATATAAATATAAGTTAATTAAAAAAAAAAAAAACGTATTAGTTACAGTATAGACTGAACCCCACACTAGGCATAGCTTGTCCCGTTGGGGATATATTAATATAGTTAGCAAATACTAATTACTTTCGGCTACTAAAAACTCTCGTTCATAAATTTATAACAACAGTAATAAACTTTAAAATCAACCCATTACTTTAAAAAAGCAGAAAAAAATCAGTTGTTTTAAATCATTATTATATAATAATGATTTAAAACAACCTAAATGTCGTATTAAACTCGACAAAAATAAAAAAGTAGCTCATTCATTCGTAACTCATTAAATTTATTGGATCATAACTGAAATGATATTTCATGATGTGCATTAAAACTTATAGAAAAGCAGTATTTTAACTGTAAAATCACGGAAAGAGGCACAACCGGCAAGGAGCCGATCTAACGTCGCAGTATAACCTTGTACTATTACTTATTCTGTGGTATAACCTACTTTTGGCTGCAGTCGTGGGTCGCGGAAGACCGCTGTCAAGCTGCTATGCCTTGCGCGTTGAAAAAATTATTTCTTTGTTCGATAGGGTATAGTCTCGAGGTGGTCCCATTGTCACCAAGACAGCATCTGATGAGGGGATCCGTGAGTTTTTTTTTATGTTAAGGAGAAGGCACACGAGCACTCAGGCCACCTGATGGTAAGTGGAATCTGAGACCCATAGACATTTGAATTCTCAATATTATAATCCTAAGACCTCAAATGCGTTGCCAACCCTGAGGACTAAAATGGAATGCCTCTATGCTAGTAATTTCACCGATTGTTTTAACCCCACACCAGAACACAACAATGCGAACACGCATGGCGGGTGGTTAAGGAATAAGATGGTGCTAGCGATCCGGACGGACCCTGCACACAACAATGCGAACACTGTTGCTTGGCGGGTGGTTAATGGATAAGATGGTGCTAGCGATCCGGACGGACCCTGCACAGGGTCCTACCACCACTAATTAAGATAACTAATTGAGAGAGAGAGAGAGATAATTGAGCGAACTCCTCAAACATTATAGGCACAGATATCGATTTTTTTATATTTTCAATAACAAGTTCAGCATTTGTATTCAGAAAGTATCATTAAAGACACGGGGCCCTAGCCAAGATGCGAACGCTCCTAACGTGTTTCTTTTCTATCGCTCAAAATGTATGGGATGACAGTCGACCACGTGCTTTATCGAATCGCACGAGAATGTCATCCTATACATTTTGAGCGATAGAAACGAAAAAAAGGAGGGAACGTTTGCATCTTGGCTAGGGCCCCAGGGATGGCCACCGGAACTTATCAATGGTACCTCTTTTAAGGTCGGCGATAAGATATCTCAGTTAAGGTAGTTGAGCGACTATGACGAAGAATATTTGAATGGTTTAAATGTATGCACTATGACTTTCCCGAGGCGTTGCTTGGAGCGAGCGTGAAAAATCCTTGGGTTCTTATTCATTGAGAAGTGGGTCTACATACAATAAAATGTTTAAAAAAAAAAACAAAAAACTGCCCTCGAATATCCACAAAATTACTTATTTTCAAAGGTCAGTTAAACTGAAGTCGGCGTTCCACTTTTTTATGTATGGAGAAGGCGCACGAGCACTCAGGCCACCTGATGGTAAGTGGAATCAGAGACCCATAGACGTAAGAATTCTCAAGACTATAATCTTAAGACTGCAATCCTAAGATCTCAAATGCGCTGCCAACCCTGAGGACTAAGATGAAATGTCTCTATGCTAGTAATTTCACCGGTTGTCTTATCCCCATACCGGAACACAACAATGCGAACACTGCTGCTTGGCGGGTGTTTAATGGATAAGATGGTGGTAGCGATCCAGACGGACCCTGCACAGGGTCGTACCACCATTATTATTGTTATTATTATTATTATTAACCAAAAGCCCACTTCAGTTTGACAAACCTATTACAAATGTTCTTTAAAACATTTTATTTTATTTAATGCATTATTCTTATAGGTATATCAATTATATACCTTCACAATTTCCAAACGGCGCCGTGTGACGGGTCTAATGAAGACTGCAGCCAAAGCAAACTTTGAGAACCTCTCGAGTCTCATCGAGTTTGAGGACCGCCCTTCGGCAAAATTTGTCGGAAAATGACAAGTGAAAAACAAACCAGGCGATTGGGGCGCTATTACGTGTTAACAATTATTATAACCTCGTGAGATCCATAATGCCATAGAAGATAATCAAGGCAATTAGTTTAAGCTTTATTAAAATAAGTATAAAGTGCATTTCTTTTTCTTAATCTACTATGGCATTTTAGAGCCAACGTACTTAAATTTCTGGGGTGGGCCTCACGAGACTTATGTTGATAGCAAGTCATTGTTGGTCAAATCATGTTAACGATGTTAGGCAACAAGATACAACACAACCTGAAAACATTTATTTGACAGAATATATATTTATATTTAACGGACAGAAAGCTTATTTAAACTACAAGGATTTATTAAAATTTAACAACAACAACATAACATCACGCCTTCATGCCTACAGAGCATAGCTACAGAAATACCAACAAATCTGAAAAGACTAAAATATGAATGTAGCGTACATTAGACAATAATTAATAATGCCCCGTTAATAATAACCCCGTGTGGTTGCCGGGTCAGAATAGTGCCACTCCATGTCATTGTCTTCCCGTGGATCTCGTAATAGGCGACTAAGGGAATAAGGGCTTGTAGTACTGTTAGGCGATGGGCTTGCAACCTGTCACTAAAACACTAGTAAACTTCTTGGCCTGATTGTGCAAAATGTGGTTACAGAATTATAAACAAATATTTTTAGAGTTGTTGGTATTTCTGTAACTCTGCCTACCTCACTCTGGGAATGAAGGCGTGATGTTATGTTTGTAATTAATAATGCATCTGTTTTAAACGATATTTGCAGCGCGTATTCTGACAATGGCGCCAACTGTCAAACGACTGACAGTTATGTTTTTGGAATATTATTTATTCATTACACCAATTTGAACTCAATATTTATAAGATAGGACAACGTCTGTTGGGTCACCTAGTTAAAAGTAAAACCTTTAAAATAATAAATACATTTCTGTAGTCAATTGCTATGGATATTCCTATCACACGTAATAACACCACGTTAAGTGCCAATAGCTCCAGTCCAACAAATCAACTGTTTGTAAAATTTCGAGATCTGCAGACAGTAGCAACCCTTTACGAGCGAGGGCCCTCCACGGAACCCTCATTCGAGTGCGATTGTTCCCGATTGATGTTAGTTTGTTCTCTGATTTAATTGAAGCGAGATTTATTTATTTATTACTTGAGTATTTCTATGAACTGACAGAAATCTAGGTGAGAGGTTTTTATCCTATAGTTTGAAATCTAAGAAGCCATTTGCTAGCGTAAATCCCAATTTTCCGTTTTACATTATTCTAAATGTAATGGCTATAACTATAGCTAGAGTTAAAGGTGGGTATGAATTATAGCAGTTGGGAGGCACGCACGGCTCACCTATTTTGCTCAAAATCGAACGCGCTCACGCGCTGTGCACGAGCAGCGGGCGAGCGGCGCGCGGCGAGCCGCCGAGAATCGGTCTTTTGACCGTGCTCAAAGGCGCCTCGGTGTGCGTGCCTCGCGTAATTTGGACGTGTCAATCGTGCCGCGGGCAGAACGACAAGTTCTAACTTGTCTGTGAGCGTACAAATTTGATAAAGTTGCTCAGCCGTTCCAACACCGAGGTGATTTCTTCTTCTTTTTGTTATAATTCGGTGAATTATGATAAACGCGGCCGCGGCTGTCATCGTGTCCGACGCCATTTTGAAATGTCAGCTCGCGTCAAGCACGCTGCCTCACCCGCATATGTTTATGTGCAACAATTTGGCTCGCAAGCAGTTTGCCGCGCAGGAAAAGCATGCCTCAGGCTGAGCCGCTCGGATTCGTACCCAGCTTTAGGAGAATGAATTTAAGCCAAACAAACCTGTAGACTCAGTTATAATTTAAGAAAATAGACTTTTGTTGCAGGCTAGGACTATAGTTGCATGAGTTTACATTCCCTAAAATTTTAATTGATGTTTACGATAAAATCAAAATTAAAAATATATTTATGTATTTGGGAGACCGTTGAGGGCGAGATTTCAAACAAATCTCATCTACATTTATTTCATTACATAATTGTTGAAATACTTTGACTAATATTTAATTTTAAAATTAATTTCGTTACCATCCTCCGATTTCACCATCCTGACCATGACACGTGACAGGCTGACAGGTGACATTTCAGTATACATGGCGCAGCTTATATGAAACCCAGTGATGTATCAGCGTGTTAAGTTTACAATGTATACCGAATTGTCACGTGTTATTGTCAAAACGGTTAAATTAGGGGGCTAGTGGTAAGTGGGATCTGGGCATTTTCAAAAATACGTGAACTCTAGTTAAGCAGTTAAGCACTGAAGTTAAGAAAAATGTACAATGTCAGTTTTGTGACGAAAATTTGTCATATAAATGTATGGTTAATTTTCGTCACAAAACTGACATCGTTAATTTTTCTTTAATTCAGTGCTTAGCTAAATTACACACGCCTTCATTCCCAGAGTGGAGTAGGCAGAGCTACAGAAATACCAACAACTCTAAAGACTTACTGATATTTCTGTAACCACATTTTGCACTAACAGGCTAAGAGGTTTACTAGTGTATTAGTGACAGGTTGCAAGCCCATCGCCTATAACAGTACTCAAGCCCTTATTCCCTTAGTCGCCTCTTACGACATCCACGGGAAGACATGGAGTGACGTGACACGTGACAGTGTGGGGGTTCATTCCCAGAGTGGAGTAGGCAGAGCTATAGAAATACTAACAACTACAAAAAGACTTGTTGATAATTCTGTAACCACATTTTACACAAACAGGCTAAGATGTTTGCCAGTGTATTTGTGACAGGTTGCAAGCCCATCGCCCAACAGTACTACAAGCCCTTATTCCCTTAGTCGCCTCTTAGGACATCCACGGGAAGACATGGACTGGCACTATTCTAACCCGGCAACCACACGGAATCCTAATCCGGTTTTTTAGCTATAGTGACCCACTCCTCTTCGCTTCGGTTTAAGGAAATTTTCTGTAACACCCGAACATAAATCAGATTACATACATAAAAACTTTTCGTAAAAAAATATCTACCTGATGATGGAAACTTCATCAAAATCCGTTCAGTCGTTTTGAGGTCATCGCGAACATAGACAGAGGCGGCGAGGGACTTTGTTCTGTAATATGTGTAGTGATAAGCATTCTACTAATCTTCAGAGTTCTGATTGTAACTAAAATATTGTTAAAAATAAATTTTAGTCATATAATTCTTCAAAGTATAAGTAAAGCGAACAAACACTCTTGATCGTCTAAACCAAAACAAAAAGGTGACATTTCACCGTTTAAAAAAATGTTTTTAAATACTAAAAATCGTTAGGGAAAGGCGATTAGTTGGCATTACCTTTTTTGTGGGCGGTACACGTTAAGTACCTCCCTGGAGAGAATTTGGCATTTGGAAAAATTGCAAAAACAAAATGGGAAGAGGGCTAATCTAAATTAGTAGCGTCGGCAGCTACGAAATAAAATACTTATATTTCAATTTAATATTTTTGGTAAAAACTAAGACATAAGTTGTTATAATGTTATTGTGAGCCTGAAATGATAAGTTCAGTTCATGTTTAAAGAAAAAAAAATACGGACCAGTTTTTTGATGTGTTTTTTTTATTTACGCCTGATTTAGTTTTTTTTTGCAACACGTTGGCTTAGTTGGAAGTGACCCTGCCTTCAAAGCTAGCGGTCCCGGGCTTAAATCCAAATATTTGTAAGGGCAAATATTTGTGTGATGAGCACGAGTATTTGTACCTGAGTCTTGGATGTTTTCTATGTATTTAAGTATTTATTTCTCTATGTTAGTAAGTTTATCGTTGTCTAGTGCCCATAATACAAACTTAAAGCTTAGTTTGGGACTAGGTAAATTTGTGCGACATAGTTTCGTGATATTTATTTAATTTTATTTATTATTTAAAGCCAATTTTTCAAATGAGAGAAATGGGTAGACCTGATATTTATCTAATAAATAGTTATCTGTAAATTAAAAACCCTTAGTTGATTATTCTGAGGGTGAAAATGTATACCTGGAAGGATACAAAAAAACTTTGGTAACTAATTAATTAAACATATTTTTTATATAATGTTTAAAAGAGTAATATATTCCTTAACTTTTCCCGGAATTAATATTAAATTATAGTCATCAACTTCTACAAACTTACTTTTTTTAAGTAGTATGCTACTCAAGATGGCAACTGCGTGGGAATACAAACTCTTAAAGACAACTTTTTCTGCTGACGCTACCGTAATCAGAACCAATACTTGTCGTACATTTTAGTAATTAGTATTAACACAAGGAAACCATTAAGATTTGCCTTTTCAACGTTTCGTTAAAAAACATAATCGGTTCAGAGAAATTTGTAAACAGGAGCTTAAAAGGTGTTTTATAAACCTACGGCGTCATATCTATGTAGCTGTAAGGCGGAGGAGAAAATGTAAGGAAAACTTACAACTAACACAGTAAAGTTTTCATTCATGTTAGACTAGATTTTGCGCATGACTCTGTCCGCGTAGAAGTCGTTTATCGCTATTCCCTCACGAACTGCCCAATGTTACGAGATAAATTTTAGCCTATATCCTTTTTTTTATGTTATGGAGAAGGCACACAAGCACTCAGGCCAGCTGATGGTAAGTGGAATCTGAGACCCATAGACATTTGAATTCTCAAGACTATAATCCTAACACCTCAAATGCGTTGCCAACCCTGAGGACTAAGATGGAATGCCTCTATGCTAGTAATTTCACCGGTTGTCTTATCCCCACACCGGAACACAACAATGCGAACATTGTTGCTTGGCGGCAGGTTAATGGTTTTCAGACTATAATCTATCTGTGTGCCAAATTTAATCCAGATCCATTTAGCCGTTCTGGCGTAATTGAGTAACAAACATCCACTCAAACTTTCACATTGAGCCCCTTACTATAAACGTTGAATAAACTTGGAATACTCGTAGTTATGATGACACGCTAGCCTAGTTGGTAATGACCCTGCCTTCAAAGCTAGCGCTGCGATCCTGGGTTCAAATCCCGGTAAGGGCAGATATTTGTGTGATGAGCACGAGTATTTAATTTTGTTCCTGAGTCTTGGATGTTTTTTATGTATTTAAGTATATATTTCTCTATATAACAAAGTTTATCGTCGTCTAGTACCCATAGCACAAGACTAGAGCTTAGTTCGGGACTAGGTCAATTTGTGTGACATTGTACTGTTTTTTATGCTTTATCCTTATCTGTCATTGCGACATTTGAATTCGACAGATAAGGACAAAGCATGGTTTAACTATTCCAAGCTTATTCCACGTTTAATAGTAAGGGGGTTATAATATTACGATTAAGTAGGAATATAGGCCTTAACTCCTGATTAATATTATAAATGTGAAAGTGTATCTGTTTGTTCGTTTATAAACCCTTTCACTCCTAAACTACTGAAACGATTTTTACGAGCTTTGGTATGAAAATAGGCTAGACCCCGGGGAGGATATAAAGTACTTTTTATCCTAGATTTAAAAATTCCCTAGGGGATATTAATAAAGGACTTGTAACCACATTTTGCACAATCAGGCTAAGATGTTTACCAGTGTATTAGTGACAGGTTGCAAGCCCATCGCCTAACAGTACTACAAGCCCTTATTCCCTTAGTCGCCTCTTACGACATCCACGGGAAGACATGGAGTGGCACTACCTATATTCTAACCCGGCAACCACACGGAACCATTCGGGTTTATTTATTTATTGAAAAAAAAAACAGCTTAAAATAAAATACATTATAAAAATCCAAAATTAGCTTAATACATGAGCCAAAACAGTTTCCACTTATGTTATGAAAACAAAGTTGCACAGAGAAAACTGAAATAAACTAAAGTAAGACAAAGTAATATTTAAATGTACAATTAATTGTTACAAAATCAAAAAAAAAAACAACTAACAACGAAGAAACTTTTAACAATACAATACATTGACAAGTAACTAACTACTTTATGAAAACGAACAGTCATTAAACATTGTTTCTTCAAAGGAACCCTATAACTGTTAATTGCTTTCAATACATTGCTGCCATGAATTTTGAAAACAATCAGTGTGTTACGTTCAAACGAAACTTATTTGTTTTGTTTCAAGTCTTGATCGTAACTTTTTATTGTTTCAATCAAGCCTTTGTTTTTTTACCTTTTATAAACAATACCTTTCAATTGTGAACTCTTTCACCCTGTTTCGGTTCGGTTTCCGCACCAAATTTCCACATCAACAAAGGGCTGAAAATCGAGAAAAATGAGCAAGTTAATGATGATACATAAAATGTAAAGAAACAGAAGGATTAATGATGGCCGCAAGGTACCTAATAAGGTTAAAATTATGAGCACCAAAAATACTGAACTATCTTAAAAAACCGGGCAAGAGTTCCGGAGCCGTTAAGTACTACAAACATAAAAATCAACAAGTAATAACTAATTTTCTATTTAAAGTCATTTGGAGCCGTCTTCGATGATTTTAGTTATAAACACTTCAATCGCTTGTATCTCAATAACCAATGATATCTACTTAGTCGTGATAGTTTTACTTTTAAATTCGTTATATGCACTTTCATTCAAGTTTTTTTTTTAGTATTTGTAGTTTTTGCTTTAGGGGGGGAGACACTTTAGTCTAACAAAAATTAGCGATTTAAATCTTAATATTACTTAAACGGATTATTTAATCGAAAAATTGTTTCAACGTACCCATAATATTTTTGAAAGAATTATTTAACGATACCCCACAATATGGGCAAGACGAGAAAAAAAAATACATTCCCAAGTTACGTGCAGCGGGGGTACACTAAAAAAATTTTTTTTTTGCTTTTTATTCTACTATTTTGTTGGCGTGACTGATATGTATATTTATGCCATATTACAGCTTTCTAGTTCTAAGAGTCTCTGAGCTAGGTTGCGGAAGGACGGACGGACATGGCGAAACTATAAGGGTTCCTAGTTTGACTACGGAACCCTAAAAACCCGGGCAACAGCATGTCGGACCATGCTATGTGTAAAATTCCGATACCATTACTATAATCTACTTAGTGGTGGTAGGACCCTGTGCAGGGTCCGTCCGGATCGCTACCAACATCTTATCCATTAACCACCCGCCAAGCAACAGTGTTCGCATTGTTGTGTTCCGGTGTGGGGATAAGACAACCGGTGAAATTACTAGCATAGAGGCATTCCATCTTAGTCCTCAGGGTTGGCAACGCATTTGAGGTCTTAGGATTATAGTCTTGAGAATTCAAATGTCTATGGGTCTCAGATTCCACTTACCATCAGGTGGCCTGAGTGCTCGGGTGCCTTCTCCTTAACATAAAAAAAAAACTATCTCGGAAAATAACACGTATGAATGTTTTATAGTTATTTTGTGGTGTCTCAGCTGATATTTAGTAGGTATAAATAATTTATCTCCAGAACCAATCACTCCACTTAGTTGTGATATTTTTCCGAGTTCAACCGCGGACAGACGGAGAGACAAATATGGCAAACCTATAAGGGTTCCTAGTTTGACTTCATAATCCTAAGAAATCAACCATATTCCTGCGTTGCATACCTTATCAGTTAGTTTAAAATCGATTGAGTGAAATGTAATCTAACAAACAATTAGGTGGTAGGACCTTGTGCAGGGTCCGTCCGGATCGCTACCACCATCTTATCCATTAACCTACCTGTTTGGGGATTAGACAGCCGGTGAAATGACTAGCACAGAAGCATTCCATCTTCCTTAGGGTTGGCAGTGCATTTGCAGTCTTAGGATTGCAGTCTTGTGAATGCGAATGTCTATGGATCACAGTTTCCACTTACTATCAGGCGGCCTGTGCGCTCTTTTGCCTTCTCTATGCCATATAAAATTAACGAAAACAAGCTAATAATCATATTTTAAATACTCGTAGGATTATTAATACGAAGACAAGATGAAAAACTGTGAACATTTTCATATAATACAAATAATGAAATGTCAATTGAATCTGACCAAAATTCTTTCAAATGCACCACTACATTTAAAAAATCTGGGCCTCTATTCTACAGCGTTATTATAACGATATCGCGTTTGACGTATTTTAGAATCGTTTATGATTCGGTCACCATTATTATAAATGACATAAGAGTTATCAAAACGTTGACAATACGGAAACACGTCAAAGATGATATCGTTATTATCATGTAGAATCCAACCCTGAACCTTTTATTCAGCTAAAACCTTAAACGGCTGGTAACCAATAAAACACCGTGAAAGATGTAAAGTCAAGAAAAGGTCTACATAACCTCGATTTTAAGAAACAACGCCAGTTATGCAAGATATTACAAGTTCAAGTCCCATCATTATTTTCTACTGTAGTTGTCTATTTTGCGCAAGGAAACTCTGCTTTCACGACAGCGGAATCGGTTTGTGGACTCAAAATAATGCAGAATGAAAGAATGGAGACAAAGGGGCAATTGAAGGCGAAAATAATGAAGAGCAAACAATTAACACACGATGGTAGTGAGAAACGGGAGCTGGTTGCGGATTTTTCTCAGTTTATTATTAGGTTAGACATGGTGCAGCAAAACTAGGAATTATTCTCTAGGAGCCAGCCAAGATGGGAACGTTCCTAACGTTTTTCTGTTCTATCGCTCAAAACTTTTGGAACGACAGTTGACCACGTGGTTTATCGCAATGCACGAGAAAGTCATCCCGTACATTCTGAGTAATATAAAAGAAAAACGTTAATAGCGTTTGCATCTTGGCAAGGGCCCTAGGTCCACAGAGTTTAATGTGATGCAAATGAGAGTTAAACATCTAAAAGAGACGATTATATTATGTTCTGGACCAAAATGAAGGATTGAAGCTTGACAAAGTACCTCGAAATAAATTGCTTACGGAAAAAAATGCATGGTCGCTCAGGAAAAAAATCACTTGCGTTAAATTTCAAGTTATTGGTATAATTGCCAATAACATATCAAAAGGTGTTATTAGCTATAAGTACCTTATTATTTTTCGGTTAATATAAAACCAATCTTAATAACATAAATGGACCTAACCCTCGACTTTTATCGTGAAAAAACTACATAACTCTGCCTACTGGATGAAAATAATGAGAGAATTGAGACAAATTTGAAACGATTTTTCTATTTCCACTCCCGTTCTAAGAGAAGGGGCATCAAAAAAATCCTATGTATTGTTTCGGCTATTCTTTTCCCTTAAAACAAAAAGGGTTGCCGTGTTGCCGAGAATTCAACTGAAATGAAAGAAGTATGCGAGAGATTTTTTTATTTGTTTGTTTTTAAATATTTTATAATTTCGCCTTTGATCGAGGGAGAGGATATTTTACAATCGTACTTTTTTGTTTTGGGAAAAAATTGTGGAAGCTTTTTTATTAGTTGATGCGAATTATTTAGATATTTATAACTGCGGTGTTTTGAACATTTTATTATAAAATAAAGTTAGCTTAAGTTAGCCTTTCGAAGCTTTTAAGTTCACGAGCGGTCTTTCAAAAGATTAAATGGCGACATCGCATATTTTTATTTATCGTCATTATTGATGTGAAATTTAGTAAAATTCCCGAATATTATCCTTTACCCTGCGTATTCGGTGTATTTTGATAGTGCGGTATAACTAGAACTACTAAAGATAAACTAGCAAGATTTCATTACCAGGTTTTCATAAGGCATTTTGTCATGTTTTTCAAGAACGTTCGTTTCAGCTGAAAATTTATCTAAACTTGCAACAGGTCATAACACGATTCAAAATGAATATTTGGTGACAGGGTTACCTGGGCTGGGATTCTACACGGTAATAACGATATCGTCATTGACGTGTTACCGTATTGTTAACGTTTTGATAACTCTTATATCATTGATTATAATGGCGGCTGAGTTAAAAATGATGTTAAAAAACGTCAAACACAATATCGTTTTAACGCAGTAGAATAGAGGACCTGGTAAGATGACGGAATACTAGCGGCCCGCCAGCGGCTTCGCCCCGCTACAAATTTCTGACTTTCCCGGTAAATTTTTCAGTTTTTTTCTTTCATAAGAACCTTTTCCTGACAGTAACAAACACAATAAAAAAAGAATTAGCGAAATCGGTTCAGCTGCTCTCGAGCTTTGAGCTTAGCAACACATTCAGCGATTCATTTTTATTATATAGAAAATTGATAAGTCACTAGCTGCAGGCGGCTCCTTCAATGACGTAGAAGAAGTTTATCGCCATTCCCTCAGAGATGTCCAAAACTTCTTAGTTTGTCCTTTTCCCGGGTACAAGCTCTCCATACCTACCAAATTTCATTCAAATCGGTTTAGCGGTTTAGCTGTAAAAGCATTACAAAAAGACCAACATTATAAAATCTATTATATTAAAGTGGATTAAGTTAAAAACATTGGTCAATGGACCACCATTGACCATTGGCCTTCATGTCTTATTGACAGAAACAGTCCACGAAATCACAGTTTATCTAACCGAAAAAGATGACTCCAACAAACCATTATAATGAAAATGGCGTGTCGACTTTCACATTCAGTGCCAAAGTCTCCTCGTCGAGTCCATTTTACTAGGACAGTTAAAAAGACAGGCCTGCACTGGTGAAAATGTCAACAAACTTATTTATAGAATCAAAACAGCGCAATTTTCAATTTATTTCTTTGTTTCTATAAGTATTTAAAATGTTAAGTTCTTTTTACACCAGCAACACTAACTTTGCGTTATAAAATCACCTTGTAAAAAGCCAACAGCCAGCCGTTTTATTCGTGACCAACTATCTTACAAAATACCACATTAACTGTCAACTAAAAAAACAAAATCACATCAAAATTTCAAGCTTAAAATTTTAACAATAAGGTGGTAAACGTTTTTTTGGTTGGTGAAACTAAATTTGTAGATGTCAGCGATATGTAAAAACATCAAATAAAGCAATTTGATGACAGATAAAAGTATACATGCAAGATTTTTGGAAACAGGAGTCTGTAATTGTATTTATCTCTTCATAGAACCGGCGGCCATTTTGTTATTATTAGGTAGCTTTGGTTCTTTGAATAACGAGATCGTGACGGACTTTGTAACGTTACACGGGTAGTTGTTGAGATAAAGAAGTGGTTTATGTTAGATTAATTTATGGTTTTATAGCGCTGGTTATTGTTTTACTGAGTATAACGTGAAATTGACCGCCTTTGTGTGTTGAATGTTAATGTTTTTCTTTTTTAAGTTAAACGATATTTTATATTTATTTTAATATTTATTTTTAATTCCAGTCAACTCAGGGTCTTATTTGAGAAGGTTTACGTGAAGCAAGCAACCTATTTGCTAATTAAATATAAGTATTTGTTTTAACAACATAGTCGTGGCATGATTTTTATCAACTCTGAAACTGCGAAGTTTAATATCATCGTCCCGGTACGTAAAATAATCAGTTTATATTCAAGTCTTATATTAAAATTAAAATGTAACTTTCTCATGTTCATTTGCAGCATCGGTTTATTGATTTTATTTGTTTTCATTATTTATTTTTGTAAAAAAAATCTTATCACGACTAGGAACTAAAAAAAAGCTTGAAAACGGTAAGAGACGAGTCAAAACAAGCATCCTAACAGTAAGTAAACACAGAAACCGATCAGACACATAAACAATCACTTTATGTAACTTAATCCTTACCCAGGAGCTTCCTTTAAACTCTACATTTAAAACGACACCAGCGAATATACAACACCAACGCACTTACACCCTTATTCCACCACACTACAGCTCGCAGAGGAAAAAGTTTGAATCGAATAATGGCGTAAGTGTTTGAAAGAGTCGTCTACTTACGATGTTTTGCGTTGGAAAACACCAAAGTAAGACATAAATATAGGAGTTATGAGCTTGCTTGGACGGACGGACGCGTTGAGATATAGCTCGGTAACACTTACTTATATTTTTGTTTTATTGGTTTTAAATAAAATTGAATTGTGTGAGGTCGGGAGAGGTATTTATTTACAAATGAATTATGCTTACTGTTGAAAACAGATTATAAATACAATGTGAGTGGTCTGACTGTTTCTGGTTTGATACTGCCTTGAAAATACATATGTTGCACTGTTTTATGATAAAACAAATAAATAGTGGCGTATTTAAAGTGTCAGTGTGCCGAAGATTTTTGATTCAAATTTCTATCGCAAATTTGTGTGATATACGCGAATATTTTACATAAGGTTAAGGTTAAAGAAATTATCACTTTGTAATGTTTTTGGCTGAGCTTTAACCGACAAAACTTACATAGTTATTGAAGAGTGCAGAATACCTTACGTTTTACCTTAGGTCTCGTTAAAATCTCATGGAAAGCGTGTGTTTATGAACATAATATATTTATTCATTTAATTTAAGCTGTAATTAGAACGTGTTAACTTGAAAATGGCGACTTATATTGGGACGTAGGATTCCCAATACAGTCTCTTCCTCACTCGACCTAAATTTGACTCAAAGACCTATTTTTAGGGTTCCGTAGTCAAACTAGGAACCCTTATAGTTTCGCCATGTCCGTACGTCCGTCCGTCCGTCCGTCCATCCGCAGCCTAGTGCAAAGACTATTAGTACTAGAAAGCTGCAATTTGGCATGAATATGCATATTAGTCACGCCAACAAAGCGGTACAATAAAAAGGAAAAAAAAATTTTTTTCTACACGTAACGTGGGGATGTATTTTTTTCTCGTCTACCCTATAGTGTTCGGTGTCGTTCGATAGGTCTTTCAAAAATATTATGGGTTTATGATATCAGTTTTTTAATTAAGTAATCCGTTAAATATTAAGCTTTAAAGCGCTATTTTTGGTAGACACAAGTGTCCCCCCCCCACTACAGTCAAAACTACAAATACTAAAAATCTGAAAAAATCTTAATTGAAAGAGCATATAACTAATTTTAAAGAAAAACTATCACGACTAAGTAGACATCAACTAAGACGGCACCAATTTAGTATAAATAGAAAATTAGTTATTATTTGTCGAATGGCTTCGGAACCCTACACTGAGCATGGTCCGACATGCTCTTACCCGGTTTTTTTTCACTTATTTTATTTAGTTTAAAATGATTAATAAATTTTAGTTTTCGTTAGATCGGCTTTTAAACCCTGCCTTTGGTCGATTTAAAACATATATTCGGGTTCGATTCCCGGTATGGGCAAATATTTGTGTGATGATCGCGAGTATTTGTTTCTGAGTCTTGTACGCTTTTCTATGTATTTCTATTTATTTTCTATGTAAGTATTGTTATCGTTATCTAGACCTACGAGTATAAGCCTACAGCTTAGTTTGGGATTAGGTCAATTGGTGTGAAATTATTGTCTTCCTATATTTATTTATTTTACTTTATTTATATGTAATAATCAAAACGAATAAAGGCTTGTAGTACTGTTAGACGATGGGCTTGCCACCTGTCAGTAATATACACTGTTAAACAAGTTAAACTGTCTGTGAATAATGTAGTTACAGGATTAACAACAAGTTTTTAGAGTTGTTGATAATTCTGTAGCTGCCTACCCCACTTTGGGAATGAAGGCGTGAAGGTATGTATGCATGTATGTAAAAAAGAAAATGTATGTCAAAAGCAATTGGTTCATTGCTACACTGTACCTGTGTTTTTAGGAAATTATGAGGGTAAGCAAGACTAGCCTAACTTAAGTGTTCTTTGCATTAGCTTTTCCATTAACCTCATAATATGATAAACAAATAGAAACTACGCCTTCGTTGTAGGGAAATTTTCTAACAACACCAGATAAACGAGTCTAGTTAAAATTCACCGCATTAGCCGAGAAATCACCGGTCACCTTTCATCTGCGCGATACCATCGCACGCGCATGCATAAACGCGTGTGCGCAAAGTTACGATAGTTTTTATAAATAAATTTTCTGGTTACGCCGTTTGACTATGAAAACGGATCATGGGTTGTGATTGCTTTGTAGCTATTTTATGCGTGGATGTTTTTTTTATGGCATATGCTAGCCAACGTTGAAGCCCATAGACATTTTGTAATAGTAGTGTGTTTTTTGTTTAGTGGTGGTAGGACCCTGTGCAGGGTCCGTCCGGATCGCTACCACCATCTTATCCATTAACCACCCGCCAAGCAACAGTGTTCGCATTATTGTGTTCCGGTGTGGGGATAAGACAACCGGTGAAATTACTAGTATAGAGGCATTCCATCTTAGTCTTTAGGATTGGCAACGCATCTGAGGTCTTAGGAATAGTCTTGAGAATTCAAATGTCTATGGGTCTCAGATTCCACTTACCATCAGTTGGCCTGAGTGCTCGTGTGCCTGCTCCTTAATATATAAAAAAAAAAAAAAAAAAAAAACAAAAAAAAACATTGCGAATGTTGCCAATCTTAGGACTACTATGGAATACTTCTATGTAAGTCTAGTCTTAATTACAATTAAAAAATATTTTGACTATTTGTTAAAATAACATAATAAACAAATTACAACTTTGAACCTTTAATAAGTGCTTCCGTAAGAGCTGCTTTAAAAAAAACCAGTCAAGTGCGAGACCCACTTAAATATTTATTTTATTCTGTTTTTAGTATTTGTTGTAATAACGGCAACAGGGTTTACATTCATCTGGCATAACTTTTTTTGGCATAATCATTACTTGGCATAATCATCATTTGGCATACAGTCTTTTTCTTAGACACCGTATACTTTTCAGGATTGTTATAAAATAAACCTAACCTAACCTAATGGGCTCTATGCAATGCTATTTTAAATACCTGTGAAAATTTCAACTGTCTAGCTATCACGGTTCATGAGGTACAGCCTGGTGACAGACAGACAGACAAATACAGAGACAGACTCTTTAAGTACGGTACCTTAAAAACAATTGAAAAAGCAGCCATATTCAAAGAGTGACGCAGTAATGACTTTGCAAATAAATATGAAAGGATTGGATTCACACAAACCTGTCATATCTTTATCTCCGATCATTGCCATATCTCGCTAAATATAAAATGTCGGCGGCACTCTTTATGCTCAAAGTGCAATAAAATAGTGGGATGGGGTAGCTATTAATCTTTCTGAGTAGTGTAGGAGGGTATTAAAAAGTCAATGACTCGAGAATCGTAAAGGGAAATCGTTCAAGTATTCCAATTTACTTCGCAATTGCATTGAGACTTTATCATAATTCCTATATTAAACTTTGAAGACAGACACGAATGCCATACGCATCGATTACATACATTTTATAGCCCTATAAGTCAACTCAAAAACTGGTCAAGTGTGAGTCTACACGGTACTTCGTAGGTTTTGCATTATCCACCACAGATATTTGCATCCATGTACTACAGTTTAAATAACATAAAAATAACAAAAAATATACCCAGTACCCAGTAAAGTGTGCTACTCTGTTCAATGTATGATTACTCTATATATAACAATAACATCGAGAGAAACCTCCGACATATCAATTTGATACGTCAGCCAATGAACGCCATATACTCTGAATCTGCTACCCGAACCAGAGGAATATATAGGATTAACTTATAAAAAAGAACGCACTGTACAATATTCATCCACAAAGTTTAACAAAAACATTCGAGAGGTATCAATTTGATACAAACGTACATTAATAATTATTGATGCGCTGATGTAGGCAACAAAACTATTGAAAATTAAAAAAGGTTAATCTTTATTCTGTAAGGCCCTCTAGACACTTTCACATGTCTGAGTTTATTTATAAAAATAAATTATAAATAGCAAAGGAGATGCATTAATGTCTTCTGAACCATTCGAAAAATAAGATAATATAATTGAATTGTTACAGGGATGTGTACAGTTCATTTTACGGTGAGCGTAAAGGACAGAGCCATGGCAGTTATATAGCTCTGTCCTTTTCTCTGAGCGTAAACAGAACTGCATAGTTATGTCATAATAACCCCCCACGTCCCAGAGTAACTATAAAAGTCTTAGAGATGTATAAAGTCACTAGAGGTAAAAGTATAAATTAAAAATTTAAATTAGTGAAGCTGTAATGGTCCGTCAAAAAATAACTTAATTCATAATTATTTATATGGAGATGTAGAAACTCTCCAAAATTAATTGGTAAATGAGCCTACTATTGTAATACAGTTTCAAAGATACGATTCTTCAAAGTTATGATAATTATGATGGACGGACAAAAAGGCTTAGAAAAAGAGATCGAAAATAGAATAGAGAAAATAGAGAAAATGTTGAAGACATAAATCTTGAAACCGAAGAATCAATAGTGTTAGCAAACAATCCAAGGCTTTCAACTCTTGCTAAACCAAAGCAACTATTAATAGATAAATTCAAAGAACAATTCGAAGAAAGAGATCTGTATTAGCATGCAGGCGGCTGCAGCAATCCGATACGGCCGGTGCTTTACGATTTTAGATCCAACTGTTTGTGTCAAAGCGCGCTGGTATGGACCGAAAAATGTATAGAAATGGCGTATAATTTTGGAAACTATTATGACAATAATAAAGATAAAGACGGACTTGTAGTACTGTTAGGCGATGGGCTTGCAACCTGTCACTAATACACTAGTAAACTTCTTGGCCTGATTGTGCACAATGTGGTTAGAGAATTATTAACAAGTTTTTTTAGAGTTGTTAGTATTTCTGTAGCTCTGCCTACCCCACTCTGGGAATGAAGGCGTGATGTTATGTGTGTATGTACGTAAAGATGAAGAAGTAGAATTTACTGTAGTTCAATGAAGCGCGTTAGAATTGTATTTTCTTTTAAACTATGATTCGTTCACGTTAACTGCCGTTTGGCACCTGTCAATTTTATATATCTTCTCGGTTCTTGAAATTCGTAAGCTTATGTAGAATTTGAGTTGTTTAGGCATACTGAGGCCCTAGTTAAGATGCAAACACTCTTAAGTTTTTCTTTTCTATCGTTTACAATGTATGGAATGACAGTTGACTACGTGGTGTATCGTGACACAAGAAAATGTCGTCCCATACATTTCATACATACATACATAACATTACGCCTTCATTTCGAGACCGGGGTAAGCAGAGCTACAGAAATACCGACAACTCTAAAAATACTTCTTTATAATTCTGTTGTCACATTTTGCACGATCAGGCCAAGTTTACTAGTGTATTAGTGACAGGTTGCAAGCCCATCGCCTTACAGTACTACAAGCCCTTACTTCCTTAGTCGCCTCTTACGACATCCTCGGGAAGAAATGGAGTGGCACTATTCTAACCCTACAATCATACGGTGGAATACATTTTGAGTGATAGAAAAGAAAATCGTTAATAGCATATGGGGCTAGGGCCCCAGGTATTCTTTTATTAATTATTCTTGCGACAAATGACATCTAAATTCGTCATGAGAGCGTTTTGTCTAATTTTGGCTCCCTTTGTATTTATATTTTTTATTTACTGGTAGTAAAAAAATGGAAAGCTATTCAAGATCCATCTTCAGTATTTAAAAAGCCAATTCTAGACTCTTTCAAGCCTAATGTTGGTTAACACAATATGGTAGTGTTGTTCGTCGTTCATTGTTTTTAAATTATTTATATTCAACTCCTTCACAGTACAAATTAAGACATGAGATAGGGATACACCATGCTGGGTCCATTTGTTTACGATTTTCATACTTTTGCAACATCACACATGCCAATTTAACCTTTAAATCTTCAAATTGCTTATCAATAAAGGCGGGTTTTCCCTGAACTTGGGCTATGCTAATTTTATTGATTGTGTTTTTTGTTTTTATATCGAAGGTATTGCAAAGGACAAATATTTTATATTGAATTATGGTATTGAGCGTAAATCAATACTCCTTGTAAGATAAATTATAAGAATTATACGAATGATAATTATGTGAAGGTGTTTCGGTTGAGCTGTCATATTCAAAATATTGTTGGGTCATATACGAGAAGATCTCATACAAATTGAGTTCCCAAAATAATCCCTAGACTACGGACACAAGACAACGATAAACATACTAAATGATATTAACACTTTTACAACATACAAAACAATCAAGACTTACACAAATATTGCTTTTTTGTGAATTTGGTTCTTAAAAACGTTAACTTTCGGTGTGTCCACAGGAAAGACGGTAACCTAAATCACAAATGACCAAATGAATGATCTGTGTATGACAAATCTGACATATTTATTTCCTTGCTTTTCTTTAAGAATATCTAGCATTCGCTTCTATATTTCTAATTGGACATTTTCTTTCTCTGTAACTCATTAGATAACAAGCCTCTACAAATTTATGGCTCAGTGGAAACCCCCGTTAATTATAACAAATCCTCGTACATCTCCAAGTATGACAACGAAAATTATGACAGTGTTAACTATAATAACAAGCGCTATGACTTGGTACAGTTGGTACAGGTTAGGCTGTTAAAACTGTTTTTGACTGTAATCTTTTGTAAAACATTATCAAAAAAAGCCAGTTTAAGCTTCTGTAGGTTGTGTGGTTTTGTGCTTACCTTTTTTTCGATCCAAAAGTTTATTCGCCATTTTTGTTGCGCTTCAAGATAAAATGGAACAACAGACTGATGTTAAAACTCACGAGCATACTTTTGTGCAGTATTTACAATATTATAGTTTTGTTTGTACAAAAAAAGAGTTTATATCGCGCTGTCTTGGCACGTGCTGCATTTTTTTCAAAGGATGCCGCCGCGTAAACAAAGAATGCGAGTAAGTGAATTTGGCAGTTGACATCGAATTAAATTCATATTTTATTATAATAACCACAATCCCACCCGTAGCGACACTATCTAAGCGAATGGACTATACATTCGTACTTTTTTGGAGTAATCTCATTCACTCAACAATTTCGTTTTGTGGTATGCGATATTTTAATTAGTAAAAGAGTAAAATGACTGGTGCAATAATTTTGGGTCCGTGTTAATATATTTGTGGCCGGTTGTACCCTTAATTAGCGCTTAAGTCTCAATTTAATAATTATAAATAGAATGGCGTTCGAGAAAATTGTTCATGTGTATTGGACTGTGTCCAGCTGAGTTACTCGTTGTTTTCGATTTTATTTGTGACTTCACTTATCGAGTTTTCTGTGAAACTTTATAGTTTTGTCGTAATATGTTGTTTTTTTAAATTACACAGAAATTATAAACGCCGTTATAAAGGATAATATTTAACTCCCAAATCAGAAATTGGTCAATTAGTTGGATGGGAAAAATCCGATTGCAAAATCAGCTATGTAAGTGTACATTTTATTTAAATAATTAAAAAAAGAGCTCACTGAATACTACAAAAAATTAAATTAAATAGAAATAAAGTTCGTGATGAAATAACAATCACAATGAGGAATATGACTATTGTGGTATTAAACTGTTATTGTAGTTGGAGAAAAGCTAGCACACAGATTTAGGGCTTAAAAAAACCACTAATCCACTATTACGAGTTAAAGTTGTCCAAACCGTATCTAATAGCAACTGGAAAATATCACTGTATAATCTAAAGATTTATTACATTAAGTCTTGTATATTTTTATGAACGTTAACTGTTTTGTGTGTTCAATTATTACTCGCTTGGAATTCACTTTTCTTTTCCTCTTGCTAAATCAAGTGACAACACATTATAGTAGCCCTGTCACACTACGCTACGTAAAGCTAGCTATTCAGTAACAATTTTGTTAATTTTATTAGAATATCTCTTGTTTATGGTGATAATGGCCCAACGTCTGTTACTCCGTTTGTCTGTACGTCTTTGATCTCGCCACCCAAGTTTTTGTTATAATTTTAATTTATTATGTGAATGAAAGTTATGATTCATAAATAAAATTGGCTGTGTATATTTGTCATTGCTCAAAATAATAGGTATGCGCAAAGTAAGAAATAGTGTTAATAGGAATAGGTCGCGTTATAATTTTAAACTTTATTGTTATGAATCTCATCTCACTGGTCATCTTTTTTTGCCTTTTTATTATAATTTAATTAGCATTTTCTCGTATTTTTATACAACCTGTACGGTCAACAAATATTTTTTGGAAGTCCATCTTGATTCCATAAAGTAATCATATTGTTTACGTTTTACTGCCCTCTGCTATGGATTGAATAATAACTATTATAAATTATTTCCAACATCATCACGAGCAAGCAATGTGGCCTAAAATAAAGTGTAATACAGGACCTGATGGTGCTAATACTAATCCATTTTAAGCTATAATATGTTACAATATTGCACGGTGAATCATAGAAAATCACACGTTTCTGGATAATTTCCAAACTTGTCTGATGATAGATATGCTTAGACAAGCATTCTGTAATGTTAATAATTATTTTACATGCAAGCGAAAAAAATTTTTTTTAGATAAAAACACGAAACCAAAGAATAAATATCACAGGAAATAATACACATAATTACCTTCGGTACTAAAGGCATCATTCCTTAATTGGAGCTCTAATTTCAGTAAATTGTTTGAATTAAAAAATCAAGTAGAGAATTATATGATATTTGGTCATGTTCTTAAACTGCCTGCCAGGTTTTTTTCAAGAATTAACCGCCCCGCTTGCATGGACCGTTTTTCGATGTGATATTTCATTCACAATCTCACTTATTATTGTGTATTTGCCCCACAAATTCCAAAATTCAAAACGATATAAATCAAAATGCATATAAACGTCAAAAGCAATCGACACCAGCGCCCACGCACAGTCAACACTGTGCAAAAGAGCCTTATTATTATTTACTACCTTTTTTCTCCGTAGTAAAACAGCGTAAGTGAGAGTTTGCGATTTGTAACTTGACCTGTGTTAATTACAAGTAGGTAACTACTTAGGTATAAAAAAAAACATAGTTGTTAAATATATCATATTTATTTCAACGGATTCATTGTTCGTGTTTTCGGAAATAATATAGGTCACATTGACAAACTAACGTTTTTTTTTTAAATAATACTACAGTTCCTTCAATCCACGAAGTGGCAACTTCATTTAAAAGTACCCACCGTAGAACCGTATTATTCGTATGAAGTGTCAAACCAACTATCATTGTAACACAGTTCTCAATTTGACTGGCGCTCCTTCGTGGATTGTGATGTTATGTACATATGTACTGTATGTATAAAACTTTACAAAATAAAGTGCAAATGGAGTTAAGAGACAAACATTGTTGAAATAATAATGGACTGTCTTTATTTTAACCAGTACCAGGAGTATTTTTTTTTGTAGAAATTAAGTTTGAGGTAAACTATCCTTAATCGATTACACCGCCGGTAGAGGTCTGGTGACACTTTTCAATTGAAAAAAAAATACATAAAAAAAACCTTTACAAAAACTCATTAGTCTTTTTAAAATGGCATTTTCCTTCATAATATTTACACAAATCCCAAAGAAACAAACCGCCATATTTATCAAAAGCCCGTAATTCATAATCAGCGAGCGCGTTTGGCTGCCGATCGGGGCCGACCGGCCGATCATACTATAATGCGCGATTTGTTATAACGTGACAGTGGTGCTAAAACGGTGCTTTTTAACTTCCAATGACAAAAAAATCTCTAATATATAAAGTTCTCGTGTCACGGTGTACGTTATTGGACTCCTCTGAAACGGCTCCACCGATTTTCGTCAATCTTAGCGTGCATAATCGGCTAGGGTGGAGAGTCGGACAACATCTATTTTTCATAGCCCTAAGTGATCTGAAAAAAAAAAATCGGGAAAAAAAAAAAAAAAAAAGCGGGCGAAGCCGCTGGCGGGTTTCTAGTATATTATAATATATTTGCCTGCGCAAATGCTTCCTTCCTTGTCTTCCACACCTCTTCGATGTAGCAGTCAGACACTTAACTTAAATTTCCTTAACGGGTCACTTAATCGAAAAATTGCTTTACAAAAACGTAATATTTTTGAAAGGTCTATCCAGCGACACCCCAAACTACATTCCCAAGTCACGTGTACGGGAGGTATAAAAAATTTTTTTTCCAAGATTTTATTGCTGCGGACGCACGGACATGGCGAAACTATAAGGGTTCCTAGTTTGACTACGTAACCCTAAAAAAGATGTAAGGGACATTTTAGGGCTCCTATAAAGCCTTAATATTCAATAATTCAAAGAGGTCACCACTTTCTGCGCGTGGGCAGTGACGCGGCGTGTTAAAAAACGGCCGATTCATTCGATCCGGATTAGAGATCGCGATCGATGGTGTCATCGATTAATCTAGATTTATGTGATATAAATAAATAAATGCAGAGATACTTACAGGAAATGATAATCGTTAAAACTAAATGGTACAAGGCATATGAGATGTTCATATTTTAAGGAATAGAAAAGCTGTATGATTTGAAGAAATACTGCTGTTTTTAATATCGCAATCAAATAAATAAATTCGAAGGTTTTTTTGATCTTTAAAAAGCGTTAATAATTGTGGCGAAAGATTTCATTTGTATTTACATTTAAAATTAAATTTGTTTAAATAATAAATTTTAAGGAATTGAAGTAGCCAACATGCAAATTTCCTCACATCTCGTAAGAATGGACATAAGTTTAATCCCAATCTTCTGTCCTGCTCTAGTGAGGTCATTCAAACCAATATATCCGATTATTTAAAGTGATTCACATTATTTTGACACAAATGACTAATTGAGTGCGGCCCTGGCAGGATGTTGGAGATTCATGGACACAGGGCCGGATTGGACGTCGATACATTTATATAATTCGATCGCGTTAAACCGGATAAATGAAGATGTATTGGTTTTTAATAATTGGAAGATGGACAATGGGAATTAAAAATGACGGGATGTTTGTTAAAAAAAGGATATATATTGATGTTGATGAATAGAACTGTATTTTTTGAAATAATAGAAACCTTTACTATAATAAATAAATAAAATAATAAAAAAGGTTTTTAACTCTCGCAATGTTTCAGAATAAGGAATAACAAAAAATTAAACCAGACAATATCCAAAAATTTAGACAACTATAAATCAGGAACTTATTTGGATTAAATTAATTTTAAGGTATAATATAATTAGTTTTTTTTTTTTTATTTGTTGTTTAATAATATCACCCTGTTCTTCAACATTTAGTATATGAATGTTTGAATAAAAAAATATAATTAAGTTTATTTGTTTGCACGTTTCAAACTTTATTACATGACTAACGTGCCTTTAAAAATGCCATAATGTGCACTAATAATTTGTTTTTGAATTTTTGGTAGATAAACATAACTTTTAAAATGAATTAACTGTTAAATGAACCGCTTTTAACGAGTTTACAACCATAAAATAATAAAATGTCTTCCCGAGGATGTCGTAATAGGCGACTAAGGGAATAAAGGCTTGTAGGCGATGGGCTTGCAACCTGTCACTAATACACTGGTAAACCTAAGCCAACTTGTGCAAAATGTCGTTACAGAATTATCAACAAATCTTTTTAGAGTTGTTGGTATTTCTGTACCTCTGCCTACAGAAAAAATCAAATCAAATCTTGGGGAATAATAAATAACCTCCTGGATCCCGACATTTTTTTTGTCATAAAAACCTAAAAACCGAGAGTCCTTTATAAAGTATTTTGCACTCGAGTCCTGAACATTCCGCCGCTTGATTTAAGAATTGTTACCGTTTTTCATTAGAACAAAGTTGATTTTAGCGATTATGTGCTTTATAAAGTGCACTCGGTTTTTTCGGATACGTTTATTTGCATAGTTCATTTACTTAAAGTGAGCGTCCATTTAGTTCTTTATAAAGGTGCGAAGTTCCAGGAGGATAAGTAAATATCAGGGGACAATGTCACACAAATTGACCTAGTCCCAAACTAAGGTCTAGGCTTGTACTTACTATGGGTACTAGAGAACAATAAACGTACCTATATAGAAAAATATAATAATAAATAAATAAATAAAAAAATAGGGTCACTCCCAACTAGGGCAAAGAATGAAGGCGTGATGTTATGTATGTATGTAAAATAATACAAGATAAAATAATATAATTTTAACAGAATTTTAGCCCATTTCGATTCGTACGAGCGTGGCCACTAAATCAGCGGTTGCATTCTATTAATAATATTTAGCGATAATAAATAAGCGACGCAGAGAGTAAATCAATTGATGGACCGCCCTGTCTAAGTAATTGCTGGCAAATGCCAAAGCAATATGTCCTTTCTGACGTTAGCCATTGGAACAGATTATTTTCAATTTCACGTAACTGTATTTCCATTTCATTTTCTCGGAAATATGAGATATATATATTTTTTTTCATACGCATACTAGTTCGGTCTTGTGGAGATAAGGGCGTGTTTAAAAAAAAGCACAGAAGTAAATTTGTCGCGCAACTCTTTGAGAGATTTTTGTATATTTTTGGGAACTAAGGGCATAATACCAGCAATTATAAAAAAATGGTAACAACATAAATACTTAAGCTTTTTTTATAGAAACTAGGCACGTAACTGTAATATTCATATTAATTCATAAAAAAACACGTTTTTCTGTTAACCCAAACTTATTTCTTAAAGGTGCAATTTATCAAAGTTATATTTATAAAACTTGCGCTGTCTATTAGTAATTTTATCCATTTAAATAACGCGGCGTTAGGTAGCTGCGGCAAAATAAACGTGCCTAGGCTATAATGACATTAACAATTTGATTACTACATAATGGCAAGACGGACTGAAATGAGATAATGTAATTTTCGGATTAGCCATTTAAAAAAACCATAAAGAGCACGTTTTTCTGAAAAGCCGAATACAATTCATTAAAGTTTTATTTTTAAAACTTGTACTTTCTACCCATTTGAATTACACGGCGTTAGGTACCTGTGGTAAAATAAACGTGCCTAGGTTATAATGACAAATTTATTACGATATAATAGGAAGATGTACTGAAATTAATTTAAATAAAGCGTCTACTAAAATGACCAGCATAGAAGCATTTTGACGACGCGGTAAGACTAGTTGGCAGTGACCCTGCTTATCTAGCGGTCCCGGGTTCGATTGGATTATCTGGGATATAGGCAAATACTTTGTGTGATGACCACGAGTATATGTTTCAGGCTTTTGAATGTTTTATATGTATTTCTCTCTAAGTATGTGTATCGTTGTTAATTTACCCGTAGTACAAGCCTAAAGCCTAGTTTGGGATTTGGCCAGTTTATGCAAGCTTGCCCCCTAATATTTGTATTTTTCAGGGTTGGCAACACATTTGTAATCATGAGACAGCTTAGTCTACTACAGCTACCACAAGGTGGCCTGCACGCTCCCCTGTCTTAACCCTGCATTAAAAAACCTCACATATAATCCCTCCAAACGAGCAACTCACTCTTAAGGAATTCCATATTGACCTTAAAAAAAACAATGAGGTCACATGAATGCTTTAAAAAACAGTCAACCTTCATCAGAAAATCCTTCATTGATCTTCCGTCGAACCATCATTATACGTAAATCTCTTAAAGGATGCGATCATGTGTGTAGGGAATGCAAGTAAAATTCGGAATCAAATAAACACACACACGTAATGGTGCTTGTGTGGATTGAATTTTATTCCGATCGTCATGTATTTATACATGATTACACACGTGTGTACAAGCAAGGTTAAAGTGATTCAGGTAGACAGACGTAACAATACCAAATTTATCAATGGGAAGGAAGCGCTTTCCAAAAATAACGTGTTCTACTAAAACATCACTATTGAACTTTATATCTTTGGCAATAAGGATATTGGTATCTGTTGCTCTAAATTTGTAATTCTGTAAAGAATTTGATTAATAGCTTATTCTACGGTAGCATTATTTTTTTATTTGTTGGCTTGCGCGTTGCCTTTGTATTCGAATCATTTATCAAAGGTTTCGATTCCGATATCGAAATTTTAATATCGATTCTTCGATAGGGTTGTTTTATTTGGCTACCGGTCGGTTCCTTTGTTATTTGGCTACCTGATGAAGGATGTCTGTTGGCTATTTATAATGTCCGATAAGCAAAAACTAAAAATTATCTTACTTAAATATTTAGAAGATTAGTCAATGAAATTGGCTTGATTACATATCTTTAAATTTTTCGCTGAAGTACGAGTGGGTCATACACACCCTTAAAAACAAAATTTGTCTCTCCTGTGGCTAATAGTTAAAAGCTTGTGTGCATGTGGGTCAACACACAGATTTAGTTTAGCGTCTCTCCTGTGGACACGCCGAAAGTTAACTTTTTTAAGGCCTAATTTTCTGGCTAAGCCCATAACCGCAAAAACGCTGTCAGTTTTGCTTTAGACCTGTATGACCCATATAAGTTATGTTCTTATATGATAGGTCTAAAGCAGTCCTGAGGGGTTATTATGACCTAGCTATGCAGTTCAGGCAGTTATAAAGTTCTATCCTTTTCTCTGAGCATAAACAGAACTGCATACTTATGTCATAATAACTCTGACGACGTTTTTGCGGGTATGGGCTTAGCCAGAAAATTAGGCCTTAAAAACGATAACTTGCGGTGTGTCCACAGGAAAGACGGAAACCTATATCTGTGTTACTACAAAAAGTAGAATAGTCTTAGATTTATTTCTAGTTTTCCATGTCCACCTCCGAGACCGTTTATCATCAGACCCCGTATTATATATAGTCACCGTTATCGCGGTAGATAAAGCATCCGTCACTCTCGCACTTATATATTGGCCAGAAAGTGACTGTTGCTTTATCCACGTTTATCCACACCGATAAAGATTACCACATATACAACGAATACAATAGCCACAGGGTGACCTTTGTATTCGTTTGTATGTATGTAAGCTCCTTAATGCACAAGACAACAAAGTAAAAAACGAAACAGAAACACAAAAGGTATGTACAAAGGCGAACTTATCCTTTTAAGGGATCTCTTCCAGTTAACCTTTGAGCCTTTGATCGAGAGAGAAATAAAACAGCGAATGGCTTAAAGTACAAGATTTAAGAGAGAACATAATGTTATAATAGCAATGGGATAAAAAACAACTTTACACTAGTATAATTCTAATTAAATATATTAAATTAAGAAGTTACAAAGTATAATGTATGTATCAAAAGTAGAAACGACACGTACACAAATACATAACATCACACCTTCATTCCCAGAGTGGGGTAGGCAGAGCTACAGAAATATTAACAGCTCTAAAAAGACTTGTTAATAATTCTGTAACCACATTTTGCACAAAGTATAGTGACAGGTTGCAAGCCCATAGAATAACAGTAAGATTAACATGTACAATGGCGAACTTATGCCTTTAAGGGATCTCATCCAGTTAACCCGACCATGAATGAAGAAACTCAAAGCCAAAGCCAAGCCAAGGAAGTCATCGCTTCATCGACTTTCACTTCATCAAATCTATCATTTCATCGAATTTCATTTCATCGAACGCTATTAATTACGTAGGTTAGGTTAGGTGAGATATTTAAGATACCTTAAAAACATTATAGTTTCAGCTGAAAATAGCGTTAGATGAAATGAAATTTGATGAAATGATACGTTTGATTAAATGAAATTCGATGAAATGATAGACACCCATAAAGAGCCTCTATTCTACTGGGTGAAACCACATTGTCTTTGAGATGTTATAGTTATAGAAAAATAACAAAAAAACAAATTTAAATTGAGTTTAATATTCAAGGGGCAATGCAAGAATGAGACGGAACCTGTACGTGTCTGACTCTCACTTAGCCCGTTTTAAAGCCTGTTTTTTCTTTTCATGTTCGTTTATCAATAAAGTGTATACATACATAACTACATAATTTGCACAGCTATCAAATGAAGCCCGGGACCGCTAAGCATAGCTCCAGCACTCACTACCAACAACGCTAAACATCAAAACCGGTGTAGTATAATGCAGGTAAAACAGAATTGAGTTTTATTGATACGATTTAGGAGAAAATGCAATACACTAACCCCTTACTAATAATCGTTGAATTACGGTGGTATAAGGTAAAGACACCAGTAGTCGACAAAGGACCAATGTTCGACATTGATTCTTACTCAAAGAAGATAAGAGTTATTCATTTGTTTTGCAACAATCAATTTATAACCCTATGATCTTAGAATTAAACGCTTCTGTCGATTATTGATGCATGTCAGCTAAAAGTGTCGAACATTGATGTTGTTACCTTAGCTATACAATGTTTTGTTCTTCTATGTCAAATTCAAAATGTCACAATTATAGATAAGGACAAAACATTGTATCGGGGGGGTATAGAAAGGGGGTAAGTTTAGACCAGTTTATGCAAATTTCTTTATAAGGTCCTTATATTTTAAACATGGAACAGCAGCTGCGACGTCATCCCTATATAGAGAGTGAACTATGACTTTTGAAACCTTCATATCTTATGAAAAAAAAACCTGTATACAGTTATCCTTCTCTGTTACGAGTATAGCACTTTCAGTTCATACAGTTTCCGTAAACTTTGTTTTGTACTCATGTCTACTCGTTGGCACTTTTTGATTTCTTATTTTCCTCAACCACCCAAAGCTTAGCGAGAGATCCCTTAAAGAATAAGTTCGCCTATGTGCGTTTCTATTCTGTGAATATTGTATTTAAATTTCTGTTTTTAGTACAATAAAGTGGTTACATTCATACTTTCTAGAAAGCGTAATAAAAAAAATGACAAGTTGCACTCCGGGAGTGCCGGCAGAAGTGAAAATTTGAATATTAACTTTGTTCATTTTTGATATTTTGGAACGGTTAGGCTGTCACCATCCATGGATGCGCGTGGCACGCTGTAACATAAGCACACACGAACCTTCGCGCAAGCGCCCTGCGCCGCCTAAACGAAGCAGCAGGCGCAGGCATACATTTTCGCCGCGCCGTACAAAGAGAGGATACTTCCTCTCCTACGCCGCGCCGGCTGTCTACAATTGGACGTAACTTAGCGAAAAGGATTCAACCCACAATGCAAATATATTTAAATTTAAATCTTATTGCTGTTAATATAAAGTAAAATTTTACTCGTGTGAAATTGATGGGTTGGATCCTTTTCGCTAAGCTACGTCCAATTCATCCTTCTTACGAATTTTCGGTCAGGCCACGTGTCCTGACGCGAGTTTAACATTTTTTACCCATTACAAAAAAAGTGTACAACGCCGCTAAAGAAGTTTTCACTTCAAAAATCTGCATGTTCCCTATTGCCTTTACCAACACAAGCAAACACCGCAGCTCTCATCTGATTCAGCTACACAAGTCTTTAATAGATTGTTATGGTTTTAAGTGATAGGAAGCCGGTGGAAGCGTCGAACTGCCCGATGCCAAGATTATCTATCAAAGCGACAGTATCGCCGATGAGATCTGCCGCGCCCGTGTGGCATCCGTACAGGGTGATCTGGAAATGGTCTTTGCTAGCTCTTGAATGTGTATTAAAAACAATGCCGAATTATAAAACAGTTAGGAACCGTCATTTTACAATTTAGGACTGAAGATTTGTAATCTTCAACAAATCTTCAGTCCTAAATTGTAAAATTGTATTGTAAAATACTGACTATTCGGTCATTGTTTTACAATACAATACAAATACTCTTTATAAACACCAAAAAACAGAACAGCGAAGCGCTAAGTAGCGATCTCTTCCAGACAACTAACACGATGAACAAACAACAACAAACTGACAATAAACAATGAAATGACTCACTAGTCAGACAGACAGGCTAAAAGGCACCCAGCTATCTCTTAGAATGAGAAATGTATAACTCGTAGTGTGAAATGCATACTTTTGCCATGCATTGGTAAATTAATAAAATTACGGTTTCATCACTTTTTGAAGATATTAATGCGCTAAGCTCAAGAGCGACTTTGCATTGGTTTTTTTTTGGCGGACATAAAAGGTCAGGTTTATTTTTGACTGTAATTTAGAGATTTGTCAGTATCGTAGCAGGTGGAAAAAAGTGTTTAAATTGTTGTGTTCCGGTGTGGGGATAAGACAACCGGTGAAATTACTAGCATAGAGGCATTCCATCTAAGTCCTTAGGGTTAGCAACGCATTTGAGGTCTGAGGATTATAGTCTTGAGAATTCAAATGTCTAAGGGTCTCAGATTCCACTTACCATTAGGTGGCCTGAGTGCTCATGTGCCTTCTCCTTAAAAATATAAAAAAAAACCCTCTTGAAAACAGGCGTGATTTAATGTATGTATGTATGTATGTATTTCTTTATCATATGGCGGTTACACACTGGTACTATTTATTCGTATCGATGTTCCTGATATCGTTCCGGTGTGTGCTGCGAGATTTCGACGGAACAGTGCATTCTCTCATGATGCTGAAAGAACTTAAAACATTTGATCTCGTGTCTGGAATAATGTTATCTAAGCCTGAGACACTGTAGTTTTTATTAAAGATCAACTTTAATCCTTTAATCATTTTCTAACACTGTTTTTTTGCCACTACCTCCTACAGCCCGGTGTCAAAGAGGGTACTTGCTCGGAAGCCTCAGTGTCCTAATATTACAACAGTTTAATAAACTCCTGAACGCCTAGACCAAAATTTGTTCATATCTTGGTAACCGCAACAGATATAGGTGTCATAATTTATGGGTACTGTAATAAAACTCTGTAGCTCCGTTCTATATCAGCGTTTATTCCCGACTAATCTGAACTACCTTACAAATACCAATATCAGTTAACCATGTGAATCTACCTACATTACACTCCTCTACACTAAATCCTTAAATGCTATGCTATTCTAAAAGCTTCAATTACCTACTTATACTTATAACTTACATCGAGTTACTTAATATCTATAATTGGGCTTGTTAAGTCTACACTGTCTAATAGGGCGAGCTCGGGGTGTAGACGGCGTAGTGGCCTGAGGCGACCCGAATTGCCAGTCTGGAGAGGATGGAGAGGCCGGCGCCGGGCCCGGCCCGGCCGCCGCGCCGCGCGGCGACACCTCCGCGCGCGCTGCCCGCTCCGACCGGCCCTCCGCCGCGCCGTCTGGCGTGTGTGTGTCCGAGAGTTCCGACTGAGAATTTGAGCTCGAGTTATCCAACCCGCAAGTAGTAGTCGCGAGGGATAATCTACCATTACTCGGCCGACTGCGTAATTGATCGATATGCCTATGTACCATTTCTCCATTTTCACCTACAATCTTAAAATTACTAGGTCCCAGGACATCCACTACTCGACCTGGGATCCATTTTTCCCCCTTAAGATATTGCCTATACCACACTTCCTCTTCCCTGTCGACGCTTCTGCTCGCACCCGCCGCCGCCTCCTGTTGGCGCCGCTGTGCTCGACGCACTTGATCACCTCTGTCCGGTTTGATAACGTCTAAACGGGTACGAATACGTCTTCCTAGGAGCAACATAGCCGGGCTTTCCCCGGTAGTTGAATGTTCTACGTTCCTATAATAAATCAAAAAGGACCAAAGCGCCCGGTCTACGTTTTGTTTTTCTTGTATTGCTTTTTTAATTACTCGTTTCACTGTTCTAACCGCGTTCTCCGCTAGACCGTTGGAAGAAGGGTGATAGGGCGCCGTGAAAATGTGCTCTATTCCATGACATTTATTGAAGGTCTCAAATTCCTTCGCAGCAAATTGCGGCCCGTTATCGCTAACTATTTGTTTAGGTAATCCCCACCTACTGAATAATTCACTTAATCGATCTATCAAGCCGCCAGCGGTGGTGCTATTGACGTTAAAAACTTCTATCCATTTGGACATAGCGTCCACTACCACGAGGTAGGTTTTTCCCGCGATGGGCCCCAAGAAGTCGAGGTGCAGGCGCGCCCAGGGTCGCTGCGGCCAGGGCCACATGCGCGGCGCGTGGCGCGGCGGCGCGTCCGCCTGCGCCGCGCACACGGCGCAGGCGCGGCACGTCGCCTCCACCGCTTCGTCGACGCCTCCCCACCACACGTAACTACGAGCTAACGCTTTTGACTTCACAATACCCATATGCGGTTCGTGAATCATTTCCAAAACCTTATCCTTACATTTCTCCGGAACTACAAGCCTATGCCCCCACATGACGCAACCTAATTCCTCGTACAGCTCATTCTTCCTATTATGATAAGGTTGTAAGCTAGAAATTTCGCAGCGTGCCGGCCACCCGTCCCTAACGTAACTCAACACTTTTGACAGTAACGGGTCTCGCGACGTCTCCCGCTTTATTTCATTATAATCTAGCAATAAAGCCTGTTGCACGAAATGTAAGTAAGTTTGCTCCGGCGGAGTCCTCCTACCCCGCGAGCTACCAGCGACCGGCAGCCGCGACAAGCCGTCGGCACCGTTCTCATCGGTGCGCACATACTCGATATCGTAGGAGTATGCTGATAAAATTATTGCCCATCTCTGCATACGGCTAGCTACCATTGTAGGTATTCCTGTATTCGGACCGAATATTGACACTAAAGGCTTATGGTCGGTACGTAAAGTGAAGTGCCTCCCGTATAAATATTGATGAAACTTGTTCATGCAAAAAATTATTGCTAAAGCTTCCCGGTGTATTTGCGAGTAATTTTTCTCAGCGTCATTCAACGCACGAGACACGTAGGCCACCGGCCGCTCCCCGCCGCCGCCGGCGGCCGGCTGCGAGAGCACCCCCGCTACCCCCCGCGCGCTTGCGTCACACGTCACTATTAACGGCACCTTAGGGTCGTAATGCGCCAACACCTCTGCACTAGATAACAATGATTTAATTTGTGTAAATGACTTTTCGCACTCCGTGGACCAGAACCACTGCTTTTCTTTCTTAAGTAACTCGTGCAAGGGCGCTAGCGTATCACTCATGTTCTTGATAAATTTTCCGTAGAAATTGATAATACCTAAAAAAGAGCGCAGCTCTGTAACATTAGTAGGTCTAGGTGCCCCCACTATCGCTTCAACCTTAAACGGGTCGGTTTTAATTCCATTTTTGCTAATAATGTAACCTAGGTATTGGATCTCCTCCACTAAGAATACGCACTTAGTACTTTTTAACTTTAATCCGTATTTGTGCATCCGGTTAAGGACTGCTTCGAGCGCCTCTAGATGTTCCTGTTTAGTTTTCCCCCCTATAATTACGTCATCTAAAAATGTTTCTACGTTAGGAATATTTCGAAGTAAATTACACATTATTCGTTGGAAGATTCCTGGACTCGACGCTAACCCGAATACTAACCTATTGTATCTGTATAACCCGCGGTGCGTATTAATAACTGTGTATTTCTTTGAATCGTCGAGCTCTATTTGGTTATAGGCTTGGGAAAGGTCTATTTTGGAGAAATAGCACGCACCGCTTAAGTTGACCATAAGGTCGTCTATCCTGGGCAAGGGGTACCGATCAATCAGCAACACAGGGTTAACTGTCGCCTTATAATCCGCACAAATTCTCAGAGAACCGTCAGATTTAGTTACCGGCACCAAAGGCGAGGCCCAGTCGGAGCAGTCGACGGGGTCAATGATGCCGTCGCGCAGCATGGCGTCCAGCTCGGTGTCGATGCGCTCGCGCAGCGCGTACGGCACGGGCCGCGCGCGGTGGAACACCGGCGCCGCGCCCTCGCGCACGCGCAGCGTCGCGGCCCCGCCTGTGTACTTCCCGAGCCCGCCGCTAAACACTTCCTTAAATCTGCAACACAATTCATTTATCTCGTCAGACATTCGTGCACGGTCAGTTGATACACTGTGACAATGACTAAACTTAGGTATGTTGATATTAAGCTCCGTCAACCATTGTCTACCTAACAGTGCCGTGGTACCCCCGTCGATTACAAAAAGATCTAAGCGCTCTGTTCGCCCCCCGTAAGTTACCCTAGGTTTTATGACCCCTAACGGTTTAATTTTTGAGCCATCATAAAACTTTAAAATCAGATCGCAGGGTGCGAGTGAGTTATGACTTAAAAGATTTCTATAAGTTTCACTATTTATACATGAAACGGCTGTACCCGTATCGACCTCCATGTTTATATTTTGATTGTCTATAGTGATCGGTAAACTCACCGGCCGGTAGTCATTCAAACACAAATGGTGAAAATCTTCTTCCGCGGGAGCGTCGCTCCAGTCCGAGTCCGCCGCCTCCGCCGTGCCATAGTGCAGCCTGCCGGGCCCGCCCACGCCCCGGGTAGAACTCTCGCGGCGAGGGCACACGCGACGGAGATGTCCCGTGCGTTGGCACATGCTGCACACGTAGTCCCGGAACCGACAAGTCGCATGGTCATGATCCGTCGCTCCGCAGCCAGCGCAGTTACTCCGGCGAACCCCTCCGCCGTCCGTTCTGAAAGCGGAGACGCCGACCCGCGTCGCACCGCGCGCTCCACCTGCGCCTCTCGCCGGCCCGCTGGCGCTGCGCTCGCGCCCGCCGCCCCCGGGCCGCGCGCCGCGCGCCGGGCGCCGGCCGGAGCCCTCGGGCACCATCGCGTGGACCGCGGCCGGCCCGCCGGTCCCCGCACCGATGTTCCCGGTGCCCGGCGCCGCTTCTACCGCAGCCGCGTCCCGTTCCGCCGCCTCCAGAGAGCCCGCGAGTTTTATAGCGGTAGCGTAAGTAACCGTGTCGTCCTCGGCGAATAACCTTTGACGTATTACGTCACTTCTCAACCCGCAAACGAATTGGTCTCGTAGGTTCTCACTTAGGTTGGTCTGAAATTTACAATACCTTGCGAGCTTTTTTAATTCTGCCACGTACTCTGCCACATTCTCGTCGTTCGCTTGCCTTCGTTGTCGAAACCGGTACCTTTCCGCAAGTACTGAAGGCGTCGGTTGTAGGTGCTGACGCATGAGATCGATCGCGGCATCATATTGCAACGTAGACGGTTTATTTGGGCTTGCTAAATTGACCAACAACTCGTAGGCTTCGTTACCCATGACCGCAATTAACGTAGGCAATTTTAATTCGGTTTTCACATCGTTCACTACAAAGTACATCTCCAGTCTATCCACGTATGAAGACCACGTTCCGCTTTGGCAATCGAACACGCCGACCTTCCCCACTGACATAGTTGTTATCAGTAAGATCGACTATGCACCGTTATAATTGTTTATCGCGCCGCGAGCACCAACCCCAATGATACGAGTACACAACACAATTTATGCACGCTTAGATAATCCCAGCTTCGTTAGCCACTGTAATAAAACTCTGTAGCTCCGTTCTATATCAGCGTTTATTCCCGACTAATCTGAACTACCTTACAAATACCAATATCAGTTAACCATGTGAATCTACCTACATTACAGGTACTTTAATACGGCCGATGACCGAAAATATTTTGTTCTAGTATTAGCACAGTGGGTTTTCACCACAAGTCGCTGTTTTAATACTTGGGCTTTCACTGCAAAGTGATTTTGTTCTAGTTTTAGTACTTTGAACCTCAAGAAGTTAATAATCTAAATAAAAACACTATTGTTCTATTCTACAATGACCTTTGATTGAATGTAACTTGGCACGGTTATTAAACCAGAGAAGTTTTCAAAAACGAAACACCATGTATTCTAAGCAGTATACTCCGATCAATTTATAGCGATCGCATCGCCTCAATACCGATTATCTTGATCCGGGAGACTAATCATTTTTATCTCCCGGCCGGGAAACACAACATTGATGGATCGACGCTATGAACCAATATTTGTCTCCGCTTGTTACAGAAAGCGTAATTGGTTTGGACTTCAATGGTGTGAAAGTTTAAGATTGGAGCTGAGATTGGGATTAGGAGTATTAGAAAATGTGGTTCTAGTAAAAACAGATTTGAGTCGACTTGTCGTTAAGAAAAAGCCGATCAAGTTTGAGTCAGACTCGCGCACCGAGGGTTCCGTGCAAACTTGTAAGAATGTAAAATTGTATTGAAGGACAAACTTGACTTTTTCGTTGAAAAATTGTTGTCTCCATACATCGACATAGGTCGCGATTAGTATACCAACTGCAAATAAGTTGACAATCGAAAAAAAAAATGTGACGGAACAACTAGTAAACGATTTTCGGATTTCTTCCTGATTGTGCAAAATGTGGTAACAGAATTATTAACAAGTCTTATTAGTTGTCGGTATTTCTGTAGCTCTGCCTACCTCACTGGAATGAAGGCGTGATGTCATGGAATTTTTCCTTCACCTACTTGTGCTGTGAGACCTTCCTTCTTGTCAAATTTCAGGATTGTAGATCTATGGTATGGATCTATCTAAGTACCTACCTGCCCTATAAAAAATCTGATTCCCTCGACTGTGTCGAAATATACGTTTTTGCGGCATACACGGCCGTTTCGTTTTTTAACGTTAACTAAGAAGTTTGATTTATTCACACCTACCAGGGGCTGAGTATATGGTTTTAATTTCAACTGGATACCTCTACGCGTTTCCAAGATAAAGGGTCTTGACAGACTGACAGACGGACGGACAAAAGAGTGATCCTATAAGGGTTCCTTTTTTTCCTTTTGAGATACACCAAAAACCTAAAAAGGGTATAATCATATATATCACTTTTATACCCTTCTTCTCTAGAGCCACAGCTAGTTTATAAAAAAAATATCTTATAAGGGGTGTTTTATCAATAATTTTCAAGTAGATGAACCAGTTTCACATTGTAGTTATATTTTATTTGTGTCATAATTATATCGTTGTATCCCTATATAACTTGAAAAGTTTGACATACTGTTGAAGGCAATCAAGGAAAATGCTTCTTAAAGGTTTTTTGCCTCTTACATCACGCCTTCATTCCCAGAGTGGGGTAGGCAGAGCAACAGAAATACCAACAACTCTTAAAAAAACTTGTTAATAATTCTGAAACCACATTTTGCACAAGTAGGCTAAGATGTTGACCAGTGTATTAGTGACAGGTTGCAAGACACGCATAACAGTACTAGAAGCCCTTATTCTCGTAGTCGCCCCTTACGACATCCACCGGAACACATGGAGTGGCACTATTCTAACCCGGCAACCACACAAATTATGTAAATAATTTACATACATACATACATAACATCACGCCTTCATTCCCAGAGTGGGGTAGGCAGAGCTACAGAAATACCAACAACTTTAAAAAGACTTGTTGATAATTCTGAAACCACATTTTGCACAATCAGGCCAAGAGTTTACTAGTGTATTAGTGACAGGTTGCAAGCCCATCGCCTAACAATACTACAAGCCCTTATTAAATAATTTATAATAAATAAATATCACGGGACAGGTCACACAAATCGACTTAGTCCCAAACTAAGCTCTAGGCTTGTACTATGGGTACTAGACACGATAAACATACTTATTTGGAGAAATATAAACTTAAATACATAGAAAACATCTAGGAACAAATACTTGCGCTTATCACACAAATATCTGCCCTTACCGGGATTTGGACCCGGGACCACTAGTTTCGAAGGCAGGGTAACTACCAACTAGTAACCTTCCCTGAATTTTGCCTCAATAAATTCCTCGAGAAGTGCTCTAATTCTTAATTAAGTATTAAATTCGATTCATTAGCTTCTTAGACAGGTGCGGTGGGGAATTTCATTTGTATATTAGTACTTATTGATGTCCAAGAAACATCTTACAAGAACACCGTTAACTATTCCGGTATCAGTTTTTTCATCTACGTAAATAGTAGTTACTATAACGTTAATTGGATTTGATTTAAGAAGTAAAATTCCCTTCTTGTGGATCTTTTTGTATACTAAACTTTTATTATTTAATTTTAAATATGACTCGGTTCATGCTAACTTAGTCAATGTCGCGTAAGTCGAAAACTAAGAAAGAAGTCTTTAGACAAGATTCTTAACCTTCTAGCAAAATAGGTTTTTGCTCAATTAAACAAAGTTCTATTCAATAAACCGTAACCAATACGAACGAACACTGACAAATTCGATTGCATATTTTACGTCAAAACTAAAAATACAACGACCGTACATTTGTAACTCAATTTTTGATTCTCAGCAATTTAAACGGTAATTTTTCAAAATTAGACTTCAAACGCGCGCTCTATTTTCTTGCAAACTTGAAACACCGTTAAAAAACTAAATACCAATGCAAAATCTACCTTGTTATTTAGCCGCTAAAGATGAGGAGGATTTTTTACATTGTATTTTTAAGATTAAGCGACGGATATGTCTCAATAAGGTGTGTTGTCCATCACAATCGATTGGTCTCGAAGCGACGCGAGCGACAAAAAACTTGATCGAGGCGTTCCATCAAAATAACGACTTTATTTAAGTTTGACAATGAAATATCGGGCAGCATTGTGTCGTAGTGTGGAGGTTCGCTCGGGTACGCGACAGAGTTGAGGACACTTGGTAAAGCTGAATGCACTAAGCCGTGATCTCGATTTCAAAAACATATTCCTTGCTCAATCTTAGTGTTATTATAAGTCATAGGGGATAGACAAGTTGCTTTCGACAATCGTTAGCGATTATGTTTCGATAGACAAATGTATGGAATTCATGTTAGCCACCGAGATAGTACGTGGTGAAACATGATCGCTAGCGAATGTCGAATGCAACTTGTCCACACTTTGTTTCACTAACAAAACGATTGACGATAACTTTCAAAATGTATCTAATTCCCATAAGCACTGAGCTCGAAGCGACCGTTCGGAACTTTACATCAATCCCATACCTTCTTTTGATAACGATAACTTTCGGCAATGTATTAACTTAACGATAAGCTTGGACTACAGGGTCTTTATTCTACTTTTGTCTTGCTCATCTTGTTTTGAGATCGTATTCACAATGTTGATATAATGACGACACGTTAGCCTAGTTGGTAGTTACCCTGCCTACGAATCGAGCGGTCCTGGGTTCAAATCCCGGTAAGGGCAGATATTTGTTTATTCTAGTATGTATTTCTCTATGTAAGTACGTTTATCGTTGTCTAGCACCCATAGTACAAACCTAGACCTTAGTTTGGGACCAGGTCAATTTGTGTGGCACCGTCCCCTGATATTTATTTCTTTACTAGAGGACGCCCGCGACTTCGTTTGCGTGGAATAAGTTCCCGCTATTCCCCCTTTTTTAGCCCCTTAGGAGATGAACTTCCAAAAATCCTTTCTTAGTGAACCCTTAGACCTCATAAGGAACCCACGCGCCAAATTTTGAATCTCTAGACCCAGAGGTTTGGGCTAAGCGTTGATATGTCAGTCAGTCACTCATTCAGTTTCTTTTTTTATATGTTTAGATTTATTTATATCCCCTGTGTGGTTGCCGGGTTAGAATTGTACAACTACATGTCTTCCCGTGGATGTCGTAGGAGGCGACTAAGGGAATAAGGACTTTTAGGCGATGGACTGCATTATAACGATATCGCGATTGACGTGTTTTAGAAACGTTAATGTCACAGTCGCCATAATTGTAAATTACATAAGAGTTATCAAAGCGTTGCCAATACGGAAACACGTCAAAGACGATATCGTTATTACCGTGTACAATCCTAGCCCAGTTTAATTACGATATTGAAGCAATATAGGCTTGGGTTAGGGACCGTGAAGTGTACAGGTGCGTCAAATGAAACGTGGCCTCCGTGTCTTTGGTTATGGAAACTTAGTCTTAAACAACACGAATTCCCACGGGCACTTTTACATGTCTGACTCTACAACGCTTTTTACTCTTTCTATTGCTTGGAGTAACTTCCTAGCAAGGTGTACTGTAAACTTCTTATCCATAGGTGTATGTCTTTATATTACACAAGTAACTTAAGATATTACATACATACATAACATCACGCCTTCATTCCCAGGGTGGGATAGGCAGAGCTACAGAGTTTCCAACAACTCTAAAGAGACTTATTGATAATTCTGTAACCACGTTTTGCCAAGGCCAAAAAGTTTACCAGTGTAGTGTCAGGTTGCAAGCCTGCGCCTAAAAGTACTACAAGCCCTTATTCCTTTAGTCGCATTTTACGACATCCACGGGAAGACATGGAGTGGCACTATTCTAACCCGGCAACCACACCTGGTAAATTAAAAATTGTATTAAGTTTACAGTGTGTTACACTATGCCTGTTGGTTACTCAAGGATAATTTCCACTAAACAGCTTGCATCGTATCGAATCGGAAAGGATGCTAACGGATACGAAAACAGCCGACCGTGTCCATTAAATGTATTATTTTCTACTTATTACGAGCACGGAGCCGATCGCGTGAATTCGCGTGACGCGGCATGCTTTCGGCTGTCGATGAAGACGTCAAGCTGCCGCGCCGGTAATATAGACTTTAATTACTATGTACATGATTGAATATCGTTTAAAGATTGTAAAATCTGTTCCAATCCGATGCTTTTTGTGGTGGTAAGACTCTGGGTCCATCCGGATCGCTACCAACATCTTATCCATTAACCACCCGCCTAGCAGCAGTGTTCATTGTTGTGCTCCGCTGTGGGGATAAGACAACCGGTGAAATTACTGGCAATAGAGGCATTCCATCTTAGTCCTCAGCAATGCATTTGAGGTCTTATGATTACGGTCTTGAGATTATAGTCTTGAGAATCAAAATGTTTATGGGTCTCAGATTCTACTTACCATCAGGTGGCCTGAGTGCTCGTGTGCCTTCTCATTGAAAATAATCATCCTTAAATACTCGCACTAGAGACAATTGTAGTGAAAAACTCAACAGTTAGTACCAACACCATGCGATGTTAAATTTAACCAATGTTAATCGACTATTAGTTCATACTCCTTGACAACTGTTAACACTCTAATCATCTGTTAAGTGGTTAACATCGTATGGTAAAATTGGTACTTAGCCCACCTAAGAACTATTTTAAACATGGAAGTGTCCACTAACAGGGTGTTTAACCCTAATCGAGATCGATACGGCTAAGCTGACAATACTGATTGACTGCAATAAAGAATCTTATTTACTGAGAAACAATGGCCCTGGTTCGATAGCTGGTGGGATTGAGCCATGTAGATTTAAGACACTGTGATGAAGTGGATTTTGAAGATAAGTTTGTAAAAAGAACATGACAAACATCTTAAAAACTAAGTACCTATAGTACTTATAAATCATTTTATCGAGTGGTTTATTTCGCCGATTTTTTATTTCATCGACAGGCATATACGTGCATATTTTTTTGGTGACCACATGTCTAACCTAACCTAACCTACGTAACCTATGCGATAACCTAAAAACTAAGGTTTCAGGAGAAAGTAGCGATCGATAAAATTAAATTCGATGAAACTACACATTCGATGAAATGAGCTTCGACATTCCAAGGGGGTCCCATTCTTTCACATAAATACTTATATTATTATTGCGAACTGCACCGTTATCAATACAATTTTGTTTATTTATTTATTTAATATTTATTACAAGTCCTTATTCCCTTAGTCGCCTCTTACGACATCCACGGGAAGACATGGAGTGGCACTATTCTAACCCGGCAACCACACAGGGCGATGTTAGGCGATGGGCTTGCAACCTGTGACTAATACGCTAGTAAACTTCTTGGCCTGATTGTGCAAAATGTGGTCACAGAATTATCAACAAGTCGTTTTAGAGTTGTTGGTATTCCTGCAGCTCTGCCTACCCCACTCTGGGAATAAAGGCGTAATGTTATGTATGTATGTATTAATATTTATTGCACAGAAAAAGAAGACAGTGATAAAAACTAAACGCTTCAAACATGATTATTTTATTATTTGCTAATACTTACTACAATAAATATAAACGTCATAACGTCACATCCATGCCAAAGTCGCGAATCTGCACTTTGACTTCTAAAGACAATGACGTAAACGCCACTTGGTAAACTAGCGAATCTGCTATTCTTATTTTGAATCGAAGTGCAGATTCGCGACTTTGGCATGAATGTGACGATAATTATGCATATAATATTCATACGTATAATACCAACTTTAAAGAGTGATGGAGCTTCGAATTAATCATTTTTTGAATAACAATGTACATGCCGGAATAATAACTTCCAATTGGTATCGAACTTCACATCGTTTAAAAAAAAAAATTTATTAATCTAATTTAAGTACACCAGCTTGCTTAATATTTTCAAACAGGTGGTCAAAGGTATCGATCTCACGACATCGAAAATCCCAATCACGTGTTTTTGTCGCATAAAAAACGATATCAACTCAACGGCTTTCAATGAGCGATTCTTAATCCTATACTTTAGGTGAGTCCTATTTACTATGTGCTAAGGTCGATATTTAGATGGCTATAAATTCGAAAAAAGAATCCTCTCCAGCATTACAAAGTTATTTGTGCTGTTCAAAATGGCGCTGTCTTCGAACGTTGCAGTAGAAATGAAGGTTAGTTCTAGGTTTTGACAATAGCAAGAATATGTTTGTACGACGCACAAAACATTGCAGACAATGCATTTTTTTTTATTTAGAACCCGACGAAGGTTGACACCGCTTTTCATATTGTGGTGAAAAAAAGTTATTGTTCCGGTAGATATGGATACAAGTGTTTTTTGGACCGATTTGTTTGTAAGTTTTTTATAATCGGATTAGGCTTTTTGCCTGATAGCGTTTTGAGTCAGAAGTTGTACGTAGATATTAATATTTACTAAGTTATATCTTTCTGTCAATAATATGTTTTTATTTTGAAGCAAAATATTAACTGCAAAACTCGATGAAATTTGTCTGTTTTACATTTTTTATTAAAAAACAGGTTTATTGTTATTATTAGTGTTCTTAAATGTGACGTTTGTAGGAGTATTAACTTAATTTGAAGGACTTCAGGCGTAGTGGTAAGCCAACATGAAATAATTCAGAACAAAACTGACGAGCACAGTCTTGTGTTAAGGCCAAACAAACTAAGAGTCCGTGGGCCCATATTAGCTTTTCGCACCTTCGGTAGAATAAGGGCAAAATATACAATGTGACTAAAGGGGCAATTATGCCCTTGGCCACTAGAACAAAGGGCACAATGTACAATGTGACTAAAGGGGCAATTGTGCCCTTGTTCTACCGAAGGTACGTTTTGTTCTTCGTATGAGAATACAGGCTTTTAGTATTATTTACTTCGAAATTTTGGACTATCTGGATGCTAGACTAGGAGCTACAAGTGAACTGGTAGTACATGGTGACCTTTAAATTGTGTAGGTTGATGGGAATCTATAAATTAATACATTGTTGCCGAGGGTAGAAAGTACGCGATTTACGGACGAGTCATTATAGAGGGCCGAAAAGTAGTTGAGGCCATAAATTGCAGTTGTTTTTATTAATTATTTACGTTAAATAAGATTAGTAAATAAGTTTTCTGACCCCAAACCGAGCAATGTTGAGAAACAGTTATCAACTCCTCGATATTTAGTACATTTTGTGTCGAAATCATGGAACGCTATCACTAAATATGGTAAAACTCAAATCAACAGTTTATAACCCTTTCTCGGTAAAAAATAACTAAAATTATCAAAACGATTTCATCAGAAATTTAACAGTTTACAGTTTGACAGTAATAAATCTGTGTTTTCTTACAGTTTCCGAGTAATGCGCGCGGATTTACACTGGTTTAGTCATACTCGCTAGTACTTGGTATTAGTTACTTACCGGGTAAGTAGTTTGAGTGTTAAGGTATCAATAACGTCTGCTGTTTTTGTAGATTTTTATATTTATAGTTTATAATATTCAAACCATACAAAAGCGGCAATGGGAATGATTAAGTTGTATGTATGTGTTTATCGTTGGCTAGTAACCATAGTACAAGTCTAGACCATAGTAATAGGACTAGGCCAATGTATATGATCAGTTTTTTCCGATGTACATTTTATATTTATAAATGCAATTTAGGGCCTACGCAATATATTTTTATTTCGTATAACCACCTTTTCGCGCTACCTAAAACACGTGTCAAACAACTTGTAAAAAATAGAGTGAAGATACTAAATATGCACTTATAGATTATACGCTAAAAGTATCGAGCAATTGACTTAAATACGGTCGGTAATAAAGGTATATTTCAAGATGTTACTTATTGATTATATCACTCAAATTTGGATTGTAAGTAGCATAGCGAAGTGCTAACGACAAGTACTAAATTCTTCTAAACGCAGCACAGTGCGCGCGCGTTTAATTTATTAAGCGTGTGCGCATGATATAAATCAGCGTCGGTTTCTGTGTTAATTTAATATATTTTTGTAATTACGCACTTCTGACCAATATGTTGCCCTGCTAAGAAATGGGAGTATCTCAGACAAAACTAAAGTAGCAAATGCAACCTTATCACTAACGGGATAGGATTAAATCTGTTTTAGCTAATGAATTGTAGATACTGCCTATTGGCTTATGAGGGCAGTATGGCGATACGCAGGAAAAAGCAGGCGATATGTTTTAAGCTAAGAGCCCAATTTTCAAATGTCTAGTGAAAAATCATAGGGGAAATAATAGTATACAATTGTTATAGTAGGAATTTTATAAAATGTCGGAATCCCTAATACATTCTTTCAAGGGAATTCCGACCTATATTGAATGGCAATTAGGTCGGAATTCACTTGAGAGAATGTACTAGGAATTCTGTCATTTTATAAAATTTCTACCATACCGAGGGTAGAAAGTACGCGATTATGGATGAGTCATAATATGATGATGTATTACTATTATGTCACTCGCTTTTTTCCTCGCAATAGGTAGACTAAAAAAAAAAAAAAGTTCGCCTTCAAAAACGCTAGAAATAACTTCGTTTAAAATTGTAGGCACCTACCTAATAGGTTAGTCCAACTGAAGTCAGCTTTTTTGGTTGGACGGTTCTCAGTTGGACTAACCTATTAGGTAGGTGCCTAAAATTTTAAAAGAAGTTTTTCTTGCGGTTTTGAAGGCGGTTTTTTGTTTTTTTAAACATTTATTTTATTTTAAACTTTTTAGTGATCATAAATGCGCTGTTCCGTACTCCCACTTATTACTTGATATGAAACTAAGTTTCAAGCGCGCCGCAAGCAACGCCGCCGGAAAGTCATATTTCAACAAGTAAATATTCTTCGTTGTAGTCGCTCAGCTATCTTAATCGAGATATGTTAACGCCGTTGAAATAGGTACCGTTGAGGAGTTCCAATAGCCATCTGTGGTCTTCATCATCAGTTCCACTTCCACAAATGATTTTTTATTTTTTTATTTTTTTATTTTTTTTATGTTAAGGAGAAGCCACACTAGCACTCAGGCCACCTGATGGTAAGTGGAATCTGAGACCCATAGACATTTGAATTCTCAAGACTATAATCCCAAGACCTGAAATGCGTTGCCAACCCTGAGGACTAAGATGGAATGCCTCTATGCTAGTTATTTCACCGGTTGTCTTATCCCCACACCGGAACACAACAATGCGAACACTGTTGCTTGGCGGGTGGTTAATGGATAAGATGGTGGTAGCGATCCGGACGGATACTGCATACTTTCTGAATGTAAATGCTAGACTTGTTACTAAAAATACTGAAATCACTATATGTTTGCCTACAATATTTGAGGAGTTCCCTCACTTCCTCACTGATTCCCTCATCAGATTCAGATTTGATGACCCCGAAAAATAATTTTCAAAACCGGGCCACAATTGACGGAGTAATCGGTGAACATACATTAAAAAAATACATACAGTGGAACGTATAACCGTTCCTCCTCCTTTTTTTGAAGTCGGTTAAAAATAATCCACTACTTATGCGTAAAAGGTCTTCTTCTTGCTTCTGCAATTGATGTAAGTAGTTTCTTTTCCACCTACCTACTTTAGAAGTAGAAAATGCTTGATGTATTAATTATGCACAAATACATACAAAACACATACCTAAACATAGCCAATTAAAAAACGTTTATTTTACAAAATACATACAAAAATTAGAAGAAACGTTTTCGCGGAAACCGGGGGCCCTCATAAGCCATTGGAAGTTACCGGCCAAATTTTGATTAAACACGTGCCTTCCTTAACCATGACGCTGGCTGAATCATCGATAGTCTCGATGGAGTCATAAAACACAAAAATTGAATTGAAAGACAAAGTTTCTGTTTTTATTCATAGTAATTAATTCGTAATTTAAATCCTCTCAATATTTACAACGCGGTAAAAAACGAACAAAATATGTATAGGAACTTTTTCCTACGTCCATAAAAGTTAAATTACAGTCGTCATCGAGCCCATTTCATTCCCGTCCACAAAAAATGACATAAAATCAATATTGTATGCAATTGTCGGTAATGATCGCTCGAAAGTAATAAAAGTTCGATCTCAGGTATAGTGCCTGATTCGGTTTAACTTTAATAGAAATTTATTAAGATTTTGATAATTTATTTAAGTTAGTCAAGTACTTTACAATTTGTTCGGATTTTAATATTTTGTGGATATTATGTGTCTGTATCTAAAATGAATCAGGTTAACAACTTTTGTTTTACTTTAGTAATGTAGTAAAGAAGTACAAGCATTTGGGTACTATTTTGTTTGAGAAATTATAAGATACCCCCAAAAATATTTTTATGGTATTTGTTATTTAAAGGTTGTTTCAAGATTGTCTGGAAGAGATCGCTATATTAGCGGTAAGACCGACTGTTGTATAACTATAATTTAAATATTCTGTTCCGTGTTCTGTTTTTTATTGTTGTTCAATAAAGAGTATTTGTATTGTATTAAAAAAGTAGCTTGAATAGATTATTATAGTTATAGTTTATAGTTTGCTAAAGTAAGTAACCCGTTTTTTGGTTTCTCCACTAGTTATGAACATATTTCCGACCTTCAAGGCATGCATTTAAATAAATAAATAGATAAATAATATATAATATTCACGGATATTTGTTGTATGTATGCTTGTGCTTGGTCTATCAATAAATTTATCTATCTATCTATCTAAATCAATCTCAATTAATATTTCAAATTTCGAACACATCAGAATACAACGGTCGCCGGCGCCGCCTCGCCGCGTGCGCACTCTTTAATTTGTAAATCGAACCGCTAGCGCCATCTATTTAAAGTTTTAGTGTCGTTGACCACCGCTACTGTGCGTCGGCCAACATGAAAAATGGATGCTACTATTTAAAATGGAGAATTATAAAAACTATAATTTGTTTACTGGGATGACTTGACAGTGCACACAGCAAAGACAAAGTTACTGTTTAAGACACGCACGAACATGTTATTGCTTTATCAGTGTTTCTTCATCGAAGAGTTCAAACCATATACTCGTTAGCTTAAAACTAGAAGCGAGAGTGCGGAGGGAATATACGGCTGTATGTATCTATGAATCCTCTCTTAATCGTAAGAAAATTTTAAATAACTAGACATCTAGGTTTTTTATGCACTGCAAGTACTGCTATTGCCTTAAGAGAGTAAGTTTTGAGCCATTTAATTATATCTGGTTAGTTCCTTCTATCTTTTGGAAATGTTTAGTCACTTCAGAACCCTCTAGCAGAATGTCAATAATTCATTCTAAAAAAAAATATTTAATGTGATTTAATATAACGTTAAATGACAACATTCTAATTCCTTCAAGGACTGGATCATGGTCGCCTGTATCACAGTGGACAAAGCATCCTTTAATCTCGCAATTACATACCGATCCGTAAGTGACAGATTACCTTTATCCACATCGATAAACACGACCATAATATACCCGCTGTACCTTACATCCAATTTGAACTCGTAGGTTCAGTTTAAAAAGATAAGGACGACGTTAATGATTCGCTAAATACAAAATCTGCAAACCGTCAAAAATAATTTACTACTTAATAATTTGAAGTTAATGAGAAAGAAATAAAACTGCAGTAAGCAAACAGTAGCGGCAAACAAAAGCAATCGTGCGCAGGCCGTAATTACGGATCGGATCGAATCGGCGCCTTTGATGGACCGACCAATCAGCATCCAGCTTGGGATGCGTTCACAGGTGATCGGTTTATTAATATCATAAATACAGAAGCTAGTTTTAATATAATTGACGTTATTAATAGAGAAGGTGCTGTAAATGCCGGTTGTTTGTTTGCAACATTAAAAGGGGTACATATTATTTTATCGAAACAACTTTCAATGAACATAATCGATTCGATTTCGTGGAAATGAATTTCTCGCCGCATATGTCAAACCCAATCTTACCAAGTTGCACGTAGTTATTGTGAAAGATATCCTGAAAAATTCATGGTTTCAGCGGAAAGTTGCGTTCGATGAAATTAAATTGGATGAAATGATACAATTGATGGATTGAAATTCGTTATAATTACAAGTTATCTTTTAAAAGTGATGTTGCAGCTGTTAATAAGGAATAATAAATAGAGAACGCTTTATCAAAATAGTGTTTTGTTGAGATAGCAAAGTGTTACGTTGTATTTATTATTACAAAGTTAAACGGGTCGATATTTACCTCTGTATTTTATTTTAGTTGGACGTTTTGGCGGAGTTGCATAGGCCGTGGTCACAGATAGACTTTTATATCGACATTTTTGTACGTGTTATCGTGTAAAGACCCGTTTAAACGACAGTTTATAGATGGTCATATTTCAACTTACGAATAATAAAACGGAATATTAGTTTACTGCTCAAAAAAACTGAGGTGCAAAATGAGAATTGTACTTTGCCAAAAATCTTGTTCATAATTGAACTTGTATAACAACATAATTATAGTTAAATTATTATCTGCAGTTTCAAGACATAACGGAAAGAGCATCCGAAAACTACTTTACAGAATAAAACTTAATATGCGACGTCAATTCTCATTTCTATCCATGTGAAATCACCATTACAAATCATCACGTAACCAATACCAATAACAAACCAAACTGCCAACGGAACACCAACTCATTCCACTTGAAATAAAGGGTAAAATGCAACTCGCAAAAGCGGAGACTTATCCACCACAAGTCAAAAATTAAAATTTATAAAACTATAATCGAGAAAGAGACATGGATAAGGAGGTTCTTGGGTGGGAAAGGGATGGAGACGTCGCCATGAGATTGTTCGTAAGACCAGTAGCTCTACAATTACTGTGATTTAGACTGTGGGTAATTTCCTTAGACATTTTCCACTCTATTCGTCTGGCTAATTAGGTAGCTTTAGTAGGTAATCGAAATGTGTGCGGTCTTTCGATGTTATTATTTTGATTATGTGAAATATAGATAATGGCGATGATGTTATATCTTGAGCTGTAAAAAGCAATTATGAGGATGGTGTTGTTATTGATGATGTAACAAACTTTGATGCTGACAAGACTAGTTGTGAATACGTATTCAGATTCGCAAATTGTGACATGGAGTCGGCCTACCAGCAAGATGATAATGAACTGTGAGATCCATAAAGATAAATTTGCAATATAAAGACTGCGACCCCAATACTGCAAACGCGATGCCAACCCTGAGGACCAATATGATACAGTACGGCAAATAGTATATCACCTTTGTACTTACATCTCATACGATTACCTACAAATGTGACTCATCAAAATTGACAACCAATCAGGAACTAGTCGACCAATTGTATTGCTATCGTTTGCTGATTAAAAATTTGTTCAAAATCGTTTGTAACAAAATGTTTGTACATATCGTAGTTCAAAAGTTTAGAATTTAAAAATAATTGCTGACGTATTTTTACAAATCTCGTAAATTTAGTATGAACAAACGAAACGAATTAACGAATTAGTTTACACCGCCTGCCATGAATTTGCGTCCTCAGTTGCGTTCTCTATCCAAGGTTGTCTGAGATCGCTATTTAGCGGTAAGACCGCCTGTTCCTTGTTCGGTTTTTTGTGTTCAATAAAGAGTATTTGTATTGTACTATATTGTATGAAGGCGACGGCAATGGTTTTTTAAATACTAAACTTTTATAAACTATGATAATGTACAAACATTTGTTGGTTGTCAATTTTGGTGAGTCACATTTGTAGGTCATCGTATGAGATGTAAGTACAAAGATGATATTATTGGCCGGTACTGTTGGTTAAAATAAATAGATGACGAGTTCCTTCCTATTTCATTTTGTAGGTCTATATGCAAAAGCATGAGTTTAGTAAAGTAAACCACATAAAAAAACCTGGATTTTTTAAAGTGGCAAATCCCAAATAATAATAAAGAAAACACGAATGACGCACACGCGCTGGTGGTCATATAAAATTATATCTAAGTAGCAACTTCCGTATTTTTTTTATGCTTTAACCATTTCCACTATAATTTAATTTTACGATAGCAATTTACTGGTAATTCTGATGTCACAGCACAGATTTGCACTTCTTCTTGCTCCGGACATCATTTAAACATCAACAACCAGACATTAAGGAAAGAAAGAAAGAAAAAACATTTATTCGTGGCAAACAACAGAGAAACAAAAGGAACAAAATTCTGACATAAACTGTTGTCACAAAAGAACCTGTTGTTGTGTTATTGTTATCTGTTGTGTGTTGTATGTTGTTGTTAAGTTAGTGCATGTTATTATCTATTTTCAAGGTTAGATTTAGAAAAAGCATGAAAAACCAACAATGAGAGCAACCCAGGTCAGTCCTAAAGAGTTGAAGAAAAGACAAATTGAGGTTCAAAAACATAATTTTAAATCTTTCCATCTCGCATCTGGCGCGACGATCTCAAATTCAGTATAAAACAATGCTCCGACCACGACTAAGTCCACTTAAGATAACACAAGCCGATAATACATTTATGGTATATTTTATTAAAATTTATGTCTTATTCCAACTTCTGAGAATTTATTAATCGACTAATATGAATTCAGAGAGTGTTTACAGAGATTTAAAGTGAATCTGATATGTTTGGTCGGTGGTGCTATAGTGGTTTCTGTCGTTTTAGTTTCGTTTACGTATCGTTTTGATATTTTGTGGCGTTCAAGAGTTACTTTAAAAGTTAAATACGTATATTTACCTGTAATTTAGTATTGTATAATTGTAACTTATTATTGAAGTCATTTTGTGATATGTACTGTTTTATTTTGGATGTTCGATAGAGAGATGATCTCTTGATAGGCATGTTGAGTAATTCAAAAACAAATAACACAATGACAATTATAATATAAGAGGCTGCCATATTGTTAAATTCATTGTTACGTATCAATTGCATAGATTTTTAATACACCTTGAATTGTTGTGGAAAATTTCGCACAAATCTTTACATCGAAGATTTAAAGCCACCTTATATGGACGTCTTGATACGTGTAAATTTATTTTAAGATAATAAAATGTTGTTTATTGGAATACACCCCCCACGTTCTGAACAAGCCGCCTCCATAAAGGCAGTGTTCGCTCATTTGTCAAACGTGTGGATACTTAATTTATTACTTACTTTATTTAAGACCCTCCGCGCGCAAGAAATACCTGACCGCTTCTTGCACCAACACCAGTTTTTTTATGCTGTTGCTGTATCTTCTTTTGCTTCTTTATTAACATCTACATAAGATTTATTATCCATTTTTTTCTTGATATTAGCTGCATTTTAATTTTGCTAGATTCAGTTGCAATGACAAAGTTAAGTTTAATATTTTGAAATAATCTTGCTGCTGTATTCCTCAACACAGAAAGGTTATTTTCCTTTGTGATTTCTTAAGTAGATGGCATTTTTCCTTTTTGTAGTTTTAGTTAAATGGAAATAAATTTAAAATCTATACGGGTCGTTTGGGTCTCAAGCCACCGTTTCTGGGTGTTAATAGATTATACGATGTATTTGGTTGTTAACTTTTTGTTTATTGCTTTAAAGGTTTATGGTTCATTAGGTTACAAGTCGTTTAAGATTCTGGGAAAAAACTATTGAAGGTATCACAATTGCTTGTAATAGTTTAAATTATGTTTGAATAAAACATAACATGTTTAGTATTGTAATGCTATACAAGTTTAGGTCCTTCACATGACATTTACATCTTAAATACTTATCCTAATCAACCTAAAAAAATAACAGTTAAAATGTAATTTTTTAAATAATTTGAGATTTAAAATTCAAATTAAGTTCATAGAAAAAAATACGAGTTTTAAATAAGGTAGTTTAGTTTAATATTTTAGACTGAGAAAAAAACATGAACATCGACTGGGGATTGTTAACATAAAACCAATTAGGAACCTAGTTACTTAAAACTTGAAATAATTTCTAAAATTGCAATGATTTTGAATAACTATAGTAAAATTACCTGTGCAAATGCCACTAGGCAATTTATTATCAACGATCGACAAACCAAAGGCAATACGTTAGACGTCATAATCAATGAACCAGTAACAAAGGGTAACAAACTAATGTTGGTGTTGGAGCCAACAAAGAGCCGAACGTGGACACTGACCACACGCGGTTTAGTGACATAGGTGTGCTAGAAATGGTAGAAAGTAAAATATTTAATAATATAGAAGATACTTTTGAAATACGACAAGCGTCCAGGGCCCCTACTCTACTAGGTTAAAACAATATTGCGTTTGACGAGCTTAAGTATTTGTTTTTAACGCGGCCACGATGGCAATGGCAACGTTTTGATAACCCTCATCTACTTGACAGTAATGACTAAGATCAGGTAATCAATGTAGAAATCCAGCACAGCAAATTTGTGTTTAAGCGTCAGCTTCGCCAATATCTACTCAAGCAAGAACTTGAGTAGTGTCATCATCTTCACAAAATGTTTCTATAGAATGTATTTAAGTATTATATTTAACGACACGTTGGCCTAGTTGGAAGTTACTTGTTGCGAGTTGGGTTCAAATCCCGGTAAGAGCATATATTTGTGTGATGAGCACGAGTATTTGTTCGTGAGTCTTGGATGTTTTCTATGTATTTAAGTATTTATTTTTCTATCTAAGTATGTTTATCGTAGTCTAGTACCCATAGTACAAGACTAGAGCTTAATTTGGGACTAGGTCAATTTGTGTGATATTGTACCGTGACATTTATTTAACATTCTATTATATAAATAATAATAGAATGTTAAATAAATGTCACATATTTATGTATTTTATAAACATGTACCTGTGTCTGTACTCAGCTGTTTAGGACAATTAGGTATACATAATTTTAATCATGTTGCCCTGCTGATAATTTGATTATATTCGTTATCACCGTTTTGCTCTCACTGTTATGTCAATTTACAACTATAATAAAGAACCATATCCATCCATGGGGTCCTAGGGCTCTAAGCTTCTTCAAAGAAATTTCGAAGAGGCTCATTGACGTCACTGGAGACCGAAGAGTTGGCAGTTTCCTCGGTCGACGCATTAGTTTAACTATTCAGCGAGGAAATGCTGCCAGCATCTTCGGTACAATGCCACAGGGCCCTTTTTTAAGACAGCTTTTTAGTTTTAGTTTTATTTTTATTTGTTAGTTTTTATATCGCCTCTCATCTTGTTTGTTGCAATAAATAATCATAACTATATTTGTTTGCAAATAAATATTATCTCCTATGAGATAGTCTTTTAGTTTTATATTTAGTCTTGAGAATTCAAATGTCTATGGGTCTCAGATTCCACTTACCATCAGATGGCCTGAGTGCTCGTGTGCCTTCTCCTTAACATAAAAAATGAAACCTCTCAACTTGTTTTGTACAAAAAATATCTTCCTCAATTATCACATAGGTATACCTTATTGAAATCTAATAGTTTAGAACCTAAAGTGGAACCGTTGATATTTGCTAAAATCCCTCTTTTATAATGAAATATAATTAAAGCAAAAATAAAGGCTGCATCACTTTTTGGCACACAAATGTAGTAGAAATTGTGGCTTATCTAGCATAGTTAATTTCCCATGTATATTAGCAATACGCCGTGAACACGCCTATCTCAATCCGTTGCGTTGCGTGGGTGTTCCTTCCTTGAAATGCAAATCCAGCCCTATTACTAATATCTTGTCATGGACTTGAAATTCATCTTGAAACTATGGTTCCTTGTAAAAAATTTTGCTTATTCTGATTATGACAGTGTCTGTAGATAAATCATCGGTGGTGCATGGTTCATTCGGATCGCTACATAGGTTTGGCGTGATGCCAAAGGCATCTTGTCCTTTATGATTTTGCAGAGTCGACTTCAACTGGTCAGATAGACCTTGACGTCCTATGCAATAAAATTGAAAAAGCCACGTGGATTAATTAGGAATACCCTCAATTTTATTTAATTTTTTAATTTTCTCTTTCCGAAAGCTGAAGCGGAAGCTTTTTTTTTGATTAAATGCACTATTTAATTGTCGTATTGCAATTAAATAGTGCATTTAATCAAAAAGGTAAAATAAGGTTTGATTTAAATAAGCGATTTCAGATTTGTTTTCGCATTCAGAATTAGGAAATTTCGGTATTTTCATCCATTCGGAATTATGGCTCTTCGGAATTATCTACATTTTCTATAAGAGGCGTATTTATAACCACGCGTGCGTGCGTAGCATGCGTCGCGATAGCATTCCGGCTATATTCTCTACATAGTTCTGATGGTCACGGACGGTGACCATGGTACCATGAAGTTACTCGTAAGATCGTGTCTAAAGACACTTCTGAGAAGAAGCAACTGCTTCATCTCAATGTCGCCGTCACGTGCGAGTTTGTATGCTCTGCGCGTGCGTCGGTCGATGTCGTATTTCTGTTTCGATGCGTTTTTTGATTTATTGTGATGGGTATTTGGATAAACAAGGTGTGAATGTAAGGGGATGTAAGAGGCTTTTGAATGGAATTGCCATTGGGACTGGCTTTTTTTAAGGAATGGTTAAGGAAGAACAAGTACATGGTCATCTGATGGTAGGTGGGATCTGTGACCCATAGACATTTGCATTCTTAAGACTACAATCTTAAGACTGCAACCCTAAGATCGCAATTTTGTTCATAGACTTAATGGCTCATCTCTGTTTTCATAGCTAAAGACAAGTTCGAGGCCTTCTTTTAATTATACCAATATTTTTTCAGATTATATTAATTAACTACGCCCAGTTAAATATATATCCGCCAATACCAAAATTATCCTCAAGGCAATTTAGTTTAAACCATATGTAAATAAGGTTCATTTTTATTTGTAACAAAATAAAACGGGTACTTTAGAGCAAAGGTAATTGAACTTTATTCCCTTGCTGTTAGAGTCACATTTTCATTCACAATAATCTCTCTGTTTGTAATATGGTAGGCTTCACGAGGTTAAGACCGTTCGAGTGCTTTGAGAGTGAAGACAAGTTTCAATCAGTGACACGGAGAGCGACACTCCTATAGCGCTATCCTTTAGGAACTTGGCAGGTTTTGTGCCCTGCTAACAAAAATGGCAGTATCTCAGACAAAACTTCTGTAGCAAATGCAACCTTATTACCAACAGGATAGGATTGAATCTGCTTTGGCTATTGAATTTGAGATACGCTTATTGGCTTCGGGGGCAGTTCTTAACAGGTCATATCGTACCGTATCAAGTTGCAACACCTCGCCGCTGTGTCATCGTCAGTGGGGCGGTCATTAACAGTAAATCCTGATCAGTACCCGATAAAAATATATCGCTTCGCTGGGGAGATTGGGCGGTGATAGGTTGCAACTTGGTTGTCATTATGTTCATTTGTGGTCTGTTATTTTTCACACAAAAAATAACTTTGTAATAATTTTTGTGTGTGTGTTTGTCTGTGTATCTGTGTGTCTGTGGCATTGCAGCTAATCGAATGGACTTATTTGCATGCGTTTAGTTTTAATTGGTATATGGTTATTAGCTAGGTTTGTGTGGAAATCGGTACGTTTAAGATATTTTCGCTCCAAAAAAAAATTTTTATATTGGGTTTTGTTCCTACCTATTTAATTGATATTATTTAAAATGAATAAGCTGTATTTCTGCCGTAATATGAAAGAAGGCGGCTAAGTACAATGTAATAAAATAAGCATTTTTGTAATTCCTAATAGTGTAGAATGCTTCGACTGCTACATTGCAGTTGGTATTAGGGCAGATTTGCGATTTCGAATTTATTTAAAAACAATGGCGTTTCTTATTTGAGAGTATTTTTCTTAAATAACCCCAACTGAATCTGATATTTTTTTGTTAAAAACCAACCTGATTTAACTAGGTATATTTAAAAAACCCAATTTTTACAGCTAAAAGAGGCGCCAGCGTGGTGTGCTCGTCACGCTAGTTTTTTTTATGGATTAAAATAAATGTTTTAAAAAAATGTGTCCCCCACACATGAGTCTAACAAAATTTTGCGCTTTAAAGCTTAATGTTCCATAAACTGATTACTTAATCGAAAAACTGTTGTTACAAACTCAATAATAGTTTTTAAAGACCTATCCTACGACACCCCCGACAATAGGGTAGACGAGAAAAAAAATACATCTCTACGTTACGTGTAGGGGAGGTACTCGTACCCTAAAAAACATTTCCTCGTACCACTTTCTTGGCGTCATTTATATGCGTATTCATGCCAAATTACGACTTTCTAGTACTTAGATTCTGTACGCTAGGCTGCAGACGGACGGACGGACGGACATGGCGAAACTATAAGATAAGGATAAGTTCGCCTTTGTACATTATTTTCTGGTATCTTCATTGTATTATTATTATATTTTTTTTCTGTTTTATTTTGTACAATAAAGTGTTTACATACATACATACTATAAGGGTTCGTAGTTAGACTACGGAACCCTAAAAAATTAGTTTTAAAACTTGATGTGAATGATGTGTTTGTTGTGTTTAATCTAGCATGAACATCCGTCTTTTATCTTAGATAAAAGTGTATTTTAATCAATCATAATTTTATTAAATGGCATTTCATAACTGTTGCAAAAACAGATGTTTCTTTCTTTTACTTTGGGTTATTTTTAAATTAAGAATCTTGTCAGCATCACCATCATAAAGAAAACATATCACCAAAGCATCCTGAAGTCAACCGCATTATTTCATCGGAATGTGTTCTCCGATCTTTCCGATCGGTTTCACATTGCTACCGTAAAACCACGATACATTTACCGTTAATAAACAAAATATAACCAGAAACTAACCTTATGACGATAATGATAAGGAAAAATGTGGAAATAATAAGTGTAGAAATGAAGTGGTAGATAACTTCGATCACCTATACCTTGTTTTCCGACCGAACGCGTAACGTGTGCATTCTGCCATGATTGGAACGTGTCAGATGGATTCGAAATTCAAATTTGAACGTGTCAATTCATCAAAGTGACTGGTTGTTTTCGGCCAGTTTCACCAACATTTATTAAAACAATATAGGATGAGTACTTTAAAGAGCTACCTGGGGGGTTATCATGACATAACAATGCAGTTCTGTTTACGCTCAGAGAAAAGGACAGAGCTATATAACTGTCATAGCTCTGTCCTTTTCTCTGAGCGTAAACAGAACTGAATTGTTATGTCATGATAGCCCCCCTGATAAAAAAGCTCAGATTTTATCCTCTAGATTCGATTTTATCCTCGAAGATTGTATGCGTTGCCAACTTTAAGGATTTAGATAAAACGCTTTTATGCTAGTTATTTTAAAGACTGTCTAATCACCAGGGCTCGGATTTTTCATCGCACGGTAAGATGAAAGAAAATCATGGAGTCGATATTAAAATTAAAACTTTACTCATATTCATACTCAAGTCATTCCCTCATATTATTATCAACGACTTCGGAAGTGTCATTTATTTATATCAGCATTCGGTGCACACGGCGTGAATTATTATTTCTCATCCGCAATATTGTGCCATTTAGTACTGGATTGATACTTAAAAGGATCTAAAATGCGATCATTAAAAATGCGTTGTGACATGACCTTATGGAGTAGACCTTTCACAACTAAAACATTTATCTGAAAGCATGTACATAGTGTTCTCCACCAAACTAAAGCTCACAACAATCTTATAATGTAATCTTTAGGTGTTATTTAAATGAATGACTATGAGTATGAATATGACAAAAGTTTTAATTTAAATATCGACTCCATAATTTTATTTCATCTTTCCGTGCGATGAAAAGTCCGAGCCCTGCTAATCACTGCACCGAAACAATTTTGCTGTTTAGCAGAGTTGGTTTAGATAAACAAGTGGTAGTTATAGAAAGTTTTACATTTTACGGACAGCTCTTTTCACTCACAAAAACTTGCAATTACTTCGCGTATTATAACAAGCCCGAATAGGTAATTGTCTTTAAAAATGCATACACTACTATGGTTTAGATACAATCCATGCTACTATTGTAAATGCGAAAGTGTACTTGTTTGTTTGTCTTTCTTTTACGGCTAAGCCGCTGAACCGATTTCGAAGACAGCTGGTATGGAGATAACTAAGGTACCGGGAAGGACATAGGATACTTTTTATACCGGAAAATTGAACGATTCCCGAGGGAATAGCAACTAACGATTTTTACGCGGAAACAGCTTCAATGTTGATACCAATTAATACCGACCAAAGTTATAAACCTTATTGTTTAACTTTATTTATTTAATTTATTCATACAAGTAACCATTGACTCACATTTTTGTTAGTAAATACTTCTAACTATGATTAGATTTAATGCCGTAAAAAAAAAAAAACAAATTCAGGTGAAAGAGCATTAGGCGACTTTTTCTAAGTTTATGTACAAAGTTCAAGAAACGATAACTTCCACTTGCAAGACTTGACCACTAAGTCATCACAGACGCGTCGATGGTTGCAAACGCCATTTTTACCGATACAAAGCCAGCAGGGGTCGGCGACAGCGAAATATAAGGACACCCAATGCCGTCCGAAGAAGACATACGTTAAACCGGTCATAATTATAATTCAAAGTGGACTGCCTACCTGGGCGACGTGGTGCAAGCCACGAGAAGTTAAGAGGCCGTATACGATTTTATGTCAAAGTACAAGAAATTAAATTAAAATACCCAAAACTTAGCACAAATTTGAAAATAAGTAAGGTAATAAAAAATTAAAGTCAGGAATTTTTACCCTTAAGAATTGACCTAAAAAATAGCATGCAAGCAAACTATTCAAGTGTTCGAAATAAATAAAATAATCCATCAAAGCATCAGCAAAACCAAAAACATAATAGTTACATTAATTATACTGTTATTATTAACAACGAATATTTTAGGTACGTGGTTCCTATGGAGACTTAAAAAATCCGGGATAAAAAATAGTGTTTTAATTAATAAGACAATGACTACCGGTGAAGGTTATAGGCTATGGCTAGGCGTGCTTAAACTTTATCATTTATAATTTTAGCAGAAAGAAAAACTGGCCAAGTGCATGTCGGACTACGCACAGTGAAGGGTACCGTAGCTGGGATGAAAGGTCATGGTTGAAATTCTTTTTTTTTTTTTTATTAAAACCTCAAAAACTACACAGCGTATCGTGTTCAAAACAATTTTGGTTGGAAGTATTTCGTTGCTCTACTACTGTAATTTTTATTGGAATGTTCTATTTAACAGTTCAAAAGCTACCCACCCGGACAGAATTTTTACGACTTTAGAAGCGTATATCTCGCCAACTGTTCACTTAGGTAAAAAAGTCACTTAAAAACCTCCGTATCATTTTGGAAGCTCTATCTAAAAATACCCCACACGCTGATGTAACTCAAAATTTTTTTTTTCCTCCCCTATTTAAGTACATGTATGGAGTGCCACCCGTAAATATATATATTTTTTTCAATTTTACTACATCATTGTATAGCGGTTCATAGAATACATCTATCCTCCAAATTTCATTTATATAGTGCCAATAGGCTCTGAGTAAAATGGCTGTGACATACAGACAGACAGACGGACGGACGGACGGACAGACGGACATGACGAAATTATAAGGGTTCCGTTTTTGCCATTCGGCTCCGGAACCCTAAAAATGGTAAGTATGATGAGTGATGACAAACAGGCAAATCGCTCCTCCTTTGGACAGTCTCCTAAAGGTTATTTAAGTTACAGAGTAACGATTATTGCCCGAATGCAATACTGATGTTGTATCCAGTAATTTGTTTATGCAGTTTCTTTTAATGTTTTTTCGGTCGCAGTATATGATATTGTTTTATATTCCCGCAATACGATAAACACCTATAAAAGTTGATAATGGTTAAAAACATGCCGAGTTTTTAAGATTGAATGGTAACTCCAAAATAAATGTAAAATCGACAAATCAAATTACTACAATTCATGTGAGGATTTTACCGTCAAACCATTAAGTTGGTAAAAAAATGTTGGACCATAAATATACGAGTATTATTTAATATACTCTTAAATTGCAACCACCACATTAAACATCAGGTTTTGAGTAAATAGATCGTGTTGCCAATTTATTTCATTACTAGCGACCCGCCCTCGCTGCGCTCTGGATTAAAGTATTATACATATAAACCTTCCTCTTCAATCACTCTCTATTAAAAAAAACCGCATCAAAATCCGTTGCGTAGTTTTAAAGATTTAAGCATACATAGGGATATAGGGACAGAAAAAGCGACTTTGTTTTATACTATGTAGTGAAGACCAGCGTCCTCTATTTTTCCAGTCTTTTTTACCACCTTGAAGAAACGACTCCTTTTTTTTGTATTTACACAGCAGACTATTTCTTTATCCTATGTATTTCTCTTATTCGACAACCACCTATGGTTTGCAATATCGGGTATTTTTTTTTAATTAAAACGAAGCTTGTACCTAAAAGTAGGGAATGATCAGATTTAGTGGTGGTAGGACCCTGTGCAGGGTCCGACCGGATCGCTACCACCATCTTATCCATTAACCACCCGCCAAGCAATAGTGTTCGCATTGTTGTGTTCCGGTGTGGGGATAAGACAACCGGTGAAATTACTAGCATAGAGGCATTCCATCTTCGTCCTCAGGGTTGGCAACGCATTTGAGGTCTTAGGATTGACAATTCAAATGTCTATGGGTCTCAGATTCCACTTACCATCAGGTGGCCTGAGTGCTCGTGTGCCTTCTCCTTAACATAAAAAAAAATAAAAAAAATTAAATAGATAAAAAAAATAAAAAAATGTATCAAGGGACAATCTCACACAAATTGGCCTAGTCCCAAACTAAGCTCTAGACTTGTGCTATGGGTACAAGAACGAACAACATACTTAAATACACGGTTGTACGTTATTTTACAGACAGAAGTTGTTTAGAATTTCATTTCTTGTACATTTTTTCTCGTATTATCATTTCATAGAATAGTCAATTTATAGAATAATTACTTTGAAGACATTTAAATCATCAATTTTTATTTCAAATAAATTTCAATGTTTCTTTTTTCATATCATATAATAGCAAATTACATATTCTTTGTTCTCATGTTATTTAGTTAATATATAACTTAAGAACTATAAAATCATTTTACAGTGTACGTTATTTTACAGACAGAAGTTGTTTAGAATTTCATGTCATGTTTTTTTTTCTCGTATTTTCATTGCAATTTTTTTCGCATAGTTTATTCAAGAGATGTAAAAAAAAATAACCTCGAAGGCAAGGCGGGAGCTTGCTTCGCTTCGCTCCCGCCTTAGCCTTCTAACCTAACCTATTCAAGTCGGTTCTGCCCAGAGAGGTCATGGTCGCTCACTCATATTTATATCATACTGTAGTATTTAGCTTATAACCCTTATACTTAAAGATAATTTGTATTATGTTGTAATTGATTTTGTTATTATTGGTGTACCCTTACTCTCCAAATAGTAATTTCGTAGAATAGTGTTTCACAAAAATTATTCACAGAATATTGAGTTTCCCACGACTTTGTATACTGTTGTCGTTTGTGTCCTCTTCTTTTACAGAACATTATTTCATAGAACGTATTACTTCGCAGAATTTTCATTACTTAGAAATCTAATTTCTAAAAAAAAATGAAAATTCTACGAAGTGATACGGTCTATGAAAAAATATTCTGTAAAAGAAGGTATCGTTAAAAATAATTATATTGTTTGATAGGTTTGTTTAATGAAAAAATTAAATTATAAAATTCATTGAATTGATTTTCTGTGGAATTTGTTTCTTTCAAATAAATAGTTTAAAAAAAAATATATTCGAAACAAAAATACTAGAACCGAATAGTATATGAAACATTTTCTGTGAAACAAAATTCTGTAAATTTTCTGTCTGTAAAACAAGGGGACACCTAAATACACAAATACATACTTAACTACATAGAAAACATCCAACACTCAGGAACAAATCCGTGGCTGGCGTGTATTGAATACGTTGATAACTCTTTGAAAAAGAATGAAGTAATTTGAACTATATGCAATTTGTTCTAAATACAAATTTCACTAAATTTTCATCTCGACTTATCAACGTATTCACGCCATTCACGGAAATATTCGCGCTCATCACACAAATATCTGCCCTTACCGGGATTTGAACCCACGCAGGCTTCGGAGGCAGGATCACTCCCAACTAGGCCAACGTGTCATCAAACTACAAGCCTAGAGCTTCGTTTGAGACTAGGTCAATTGGTGTGAGATTCTCTTGTGATATTTATTAATAAAGTAACTTCTGCCCGCAACACTTATTTTAGCATTTCTAATCTCGTAATTCACTACTTATAAACAAATCGGGTACCACGAAGACCGTAATCCAATAAAAGTATCAAATTGGCAGCAGAAAATTATGGCCACAACAAAAAACGGAACATGACGTCACGGAGGGGTATCGGAAGATTTGAAAAAGTTTGATTGAGACAAAAACTTTTGATTGTAAAAATTCAGAAAGAAGGATAATAAGATTGGAATAAGTCAGCTGTTGTTTGCGGGGAAATAATTTGAACAGGGTTACAATAAAATGAAAATACATTTAAAATTTTAAGTGGATTCCTCACAAGGGAAAAAATAAGTTGATAAATCCCCACGCACATGTTCATTGAACACTGCTAAAAGTCTTCAAGGAATTCCATACAAAGCTTGTTAGAATAAAAATAATTAATAATAATAATAATATCTCTATATTTCTTGTAGTTTAGTTTTCTTGTAGTTATTTAGTTTGAGTTCTAAACGAATTAGTTTACACCGCCTGCCATGAATTTGTGTCCTCAGTTATTTCTCTTGCAAGGTTGTCTGGAAAAGATCGCTATTTAGCGGTAAGACCGCCTGTTCTGTATTTATTTTATTTTTTATTTTTGGTGTTCAATAAAGAGTATTTGTATTGTATTGTATTGTAATATCACAGGACAATCTCACACAAATTGACCTAGTCCCAAACTAAGCTCTAGTCTTGTACTATGGGTACTAAGACAACGATAAACTTACTTATATGGAGAAATATATACTTTAATACGTAGAAAACATCCAAGACTCAGGAACAAATACTTGTGCTCATCACACGAATATCTGCCCTTACCGGGATTTGAAACCAGGACCCCTAGCTCCGAAGGTAGGGTCACTACCAACGAGTCTAGCGTGTCGTCTAAATTGTTGCATATAGTTCCGTTTTGTCAATTGATAAATGTTAACTGACTTATTGGGTCCCAAGGTTATGGCTGGTTGGTGAAATTTGGCATAAAGGTAACTCAAAGTCCCCTTAATAAAAAAGATAATACTATAAATTTCCATAGATTTTGAATAAAATAACGGTAACGCGATAAACGCGACTTAAATCACGGGCTAAAGATAGTTTTACATAAATCTACTGCGACGTTTTGCCAAGTACGGAATTATTGCTTATTATATTTGATAAAGTCTGATAAAAGTAGTTTCATCTATTATTCGATTCTTTTTACGTACATTTTACTACTTTACATAAAAAACTTATTTCTACGTTCCTCATAAAACATCAATAATATTCCTCATCGGGGGTCGAATAACAAAACAGGGCAAATAAGCAATAACCCGACAAACAAGCGCATTTCGTTATCGCTTGCAAGATTGGATTTTTCGACAAGCATCCAATTGAGATTTCATTTTATTATTTCTACTAGCGACCCGCCCTCGCTTCGCTCCGGATTAAATTATTATACATATAAACCTTCCTCTCCAATCACTCTATCTATTAAAAAAAACCACATCAAAATCCGTTGCGTAGTTTTAAAGATTTAAGCATACATAGGGATATAGGGACAGAAAAAGCGACTTTGTTTTATACTATGTAGTGATACTGGATTTGTTTAATAAACGACATAATAATGGGATACAAATAGAACTAATCAGTTTAGAATAAAATTAAGGGCTAAGTTATTCATACAATAACATTATTTTTCCCTCGTATGGTTGCCGTGTTAGAATAGTGCCACTCCATGTCTTCCCGTGGATGTCGTAAGTGGCGACTAAGGGAATAAGGGCTTGTAGTACTGCTAGGCGATGGGCTTGCAACCTGTCACTAATACACTAGTAAATATCATAGCCTGATTTTGCAAAATGTGGTGGTTACAGAATTATCAACAAGTCTTTTTAGAGCTGTTGGTATTTTTGTAGTCCTACCCCACTCTGGCAATGGCATGATGTTATGTATGTATGTAATATTATTTTTAACGCACACAAAAAGAGTTACAATTTGAAATAACAAATAACAATGTTATATACATGGAAATCAACAGGTAGTTTTATTGCTACATAGCGAACCGTTCTAGACTACCTTGATAAAAGAGAAGTCCAAAATGATAGGTAGTCGATCTGAAGTCGCCGGCCGACGTCAGCCGAGCCGATTCGACGTCTTTTCGCCCTTATTGCATAGACATAAAGAATTTTTTGATCAGCTAACGCCGATTCCGCGTCGATAGGTTTGAGGAGACCCTTAGTCTTGGTGGATATAACTAATATCATAACTAGTGTATTCATTTTATGTCAGCTAAGAGGTAATCTCTCTTGGTTGGCTCTCTTTTTTTTGAGTGTACCCATCACGCCTTCATTTCCAGGGGTAGGCAGAGCTACAGAAATACCAACAACTCTATAAATACCTTGATAAAAGAGAAGTCCAAAATGATAGGTACAAATGATATATTCATTCATATTTTTATCTGTGAATGGGATTAATTGGGCCTAGGAATAAAATAACATTGTTAGTGTGGTTTCGACCTAAAATAACATTCGGTGAAATGAAATTCGATGAGCTGCTAAAGTTATATTCGATAAAACAATGGGTTACCATTCTAGCAATTCTAATAATCTCTAGTTTATTATTAAACAGTACAATTTTAATGACAAGAGTTATATGGGAAGCAGTTGAAAATATCCATCTAATCACATCGTATTTTCAACTTTATACGTTTAACAATAAGGTTGATAAGGAAGTGAGGGGTAGATAATTAAAGTCGTTGACACTAGTAGCGTGAGCGGATGTCAAATGTATTAGTAATTAACACTATCTGGCATCGTGCGCAGGAGTGGAACGGCCAAGTTCTGAAACATAGACAATGATTACTTTTAAATAACATATTGCTTTTATAGTAATTGTATAGTTTAAAGATAAAAAATTAACAATGGTACAAAATATCTTATTGACGATACGTTGGCCTAGTTGGGAGTGACCCTGCCTCCGAAGCCAGCGATCGTGGGTTCAAATTCCGGTAAAAGCAAATATTTGTGTGATGAGCGCGAATATTTGTTCCTGAGTCTTGGATGTTTTCTATGTATTTAAGTATATATTTCTCTATATAAGTATGTTTATCGTCGTCTAGTACCCATAGAACAAGCCTAGAGCTTAGTTTGGGACTAGGACAATTTATATCAGATAGGCCCCTGATAATTATTTATTATTTATAAATAGTTAATATATATTATATTAATTTGCGACTCAAGTCCGAATGGAATTTTCCAGATGTCTTTGCATTTCAGACAAATTAGGTACCTATTTAAAATGAGTAAGCAAATTAACATGTTATTTGTTATTGTGTACCCATTTATTTGAATTTCACTGCTTTTCTTTTATTTCAAAATTATAAAGTGGTCTAAATTAGAAATAATTGTAAATATGTAGGCGTGTAACACATTGTAAAAATTTAATGTTAAACGGGTCTTTCGAAGATTTTTTTGTATCTAATGACACTCGCGATATTCAGATCATAAATATTGTGATTTCTCACTTTGCTACATAATAAGTCAATGTACACGTTAAAACGAAACAACTTAATCTTCTTTACTCAATCGAGATAATAAATTACATTTAATTAAAACTAGCTTCCGCCCGCGATTTCGTAAGCCTGCAAATCAGTTCCCGAGGGAATAGCGATATAAAAGGTAGCTATTGTGTTAATCCAAGGTATAAGCTGTTTTTATTCCAAATTTCAGCTAAATCCGTCCAGAAGGTTTTTCCTGAAAGAGTAACAAACATCCATACATTGATACAAACTTTCACGTTTATAATATTATAAGTAGGATTCCACGAACTTGGACGTATTACACAAAAAACTAAATGTTTATCTTAATTACTATTTCAATACAACACCCTTAAACTAATTTCGAACCGTATCTTTTCAACGCTAAGGTTTAATCTGTCTTATATAATTAGGCGCTTGCGCCGTTTATTAATAGGGATGCGTATACGCAAAGGATGATCCCATATTGAAGTCAATTAGTATTAACTACTGATGATCAGTGAGTGCGTTTAAAACATGCCATTAGTTTGTTAATTTAAAAAACAATGATTAATATTAAAAAAAAAAAATTACTTACGTTGTTTACATACTATTGGTTATAATATCAATATTGGTTGCATCTTACGAAATTGTGATTATTTTAAAGCAATAACTTTTCCATACATTAACTCTCAATTAATTCACCGTTAATGTATGGAACAGCTGTTTTTTTTTTGGCGATATCTTGGTTGGTCTCATCGGAAAAGTTGTTCAGTATGACCATCTTATTCACTTTTGGCCATTCCGGATCATGACCCCAAAAGCACCCAGTATCACTAAGTTATTCGTGAAACTAACCATTCACTATAAGGGAAACCTTAACAGCTAAAGCATAGATAACCCTTAAAATAACGCTTTAAAAGCATATCGAACGGCTTTTCTAAGTAAAACCCTTATAAAACCCATTCAAATCCCATTGAATGGGATAGCGGGTTTTAAAAGCAAATCGAACGGCTTTTAAGCGATACGGCTTTTCTAATTTAAACCCTTATAAACCCATTCGAAACCCCTTGAATGGGATAGCGGGCCGGTCCCTGGTTGAATCACTGAAGAAGATGCTGTTGATACTATTAGGGTCTCCCCAAACCTGTCGACGCGGAATCGGCGTTAGCTGATCAAAAAACTCTTTATGTCTACGCAATAACAGTTTTTGTTCTCGTCGACTAAAATCTGTGTATTAAGATTTCATAGAGAATACTGTACGTCACTCTTTTCATCGTTGAATAGTCTATGTTACATCCGAAACCACCGAAAAAATTTTGAAAATAGAACTTCGTATTTAAATAATATGTGCCCTTGTTTAAGGAGACTCGATGCGGCACAAAATTGCTAATGTATGGCGTTTTGGAATGTAGCAGCATCGCGTCATCTATCAAAAATCATTTTGCTGTATGGATGCCCCCATAAAATATTTATTTATTTCTGATTTAAAAGCATTTGTTGTTATAGCGACAACAGTAATACATCATCTGTGAAACTTACAACTGTCTAGCTATCACGGTTCATGAGATACAGCCTGGTGATAGACAGACAGACAGCATACAGTGGAGTCTTAGTAATAGGGTCTTTACCCTTTGGGCAAGGAACCCAAAAACCGCGTCTAAATCAGTCCATGAGTTTAGGGGCTACGTACCGCACACAGACACACAGACGACGCATGTTAAACATATAGCACATCCCTTTATATGTTCGTGGTTAAAAATGATCTTGTTTTATCAGGTTAATTCAGCGCTGTAGTGGTTACAAACTAACAAATAATTCACTCTATTGCTTCTTTATTCGTTTTTTACGTCTTCACGGCCATCAGTCGATGCCAGCTAATCTAACTTTGTCCTGAGCATTGCTTATACGAGCTGCCTGGGAACTCTGGAAACAGTGGATTTGGGAAATGGCTGGACTTGGACAGACACCAACAACAAATACGTCAAAAAGAATAAATTCCTTTATCACGCTACAAAAAACACAAATACAAATTGTATGAAAAAAATAAAAAAAGTATGGATGAAATAAGTGGTATTCCAACAACGGTCAACTGATAGAATGCCATTAGGCAAGTAGTTAAATAAATAAATATGACAAATGGCCTTTCATACAAATAATATACTTACACACACAGTAGTAAGCGATACTTTCTCTTGCTTTAAGGAGTTGTTAACAAGTTTAGCTAACTTAAAAATAATTTTCGAACATTTTACGTCAAATTGAAATTAAGTGATTAAAATACCCGGTTGCAATACCTATTATTAAAATCATATCGATACTTAAGTAACTTATTGCCTTTTACCGTCATTTTTCGATTGATACACAACTTTTTTCAACGCTTATAAGTGACACAGTTTCGAATAAATATTTGTGATTAATTTAGTTGAGCATTAGTTTCAAGAGATAGTAGTGAGATGGACTGTCAGTGCTCTTCTCTCTTTTCAGTCCGGTGTCCCTGAAAACCAGCGACAAGGCTAGTAAGCCTGACGCCATTCTGAGTGCCAATTTGGTGTTAATTTTAGATTAAGTACTCAAATGTTTTTGTTTTTGCTGTTATATTGGTACATTTTTTGCCCGTGTGGTTGCCGGGTTAGAATATATTGCCACTCCATGTCTTCCCGTGGATGTAGTAAGAGGCGACTAAGCGAATAAAGTCTTGTACTGTTAGGCGATGGGCTTGCAACTTGTCACTAATGCACTTCAAACATTAGCCTAATTGTGCAAAATGTGGTTACAGAATTATCAACAAGTCTTTTTAGAGTTGCTGGTATTTCTGTAGCTCTGCCTACCCCACTACGAGTATGGGTATGAAAGCGTGATGTCATGTCTGTTTATTGGTACCTTTGTTTTATTTTAGCACTTTTTCTGCACTTGTCTAATTTATTATGAAACAAACAAACCCTAAAATAATATGTTCCTTGAGATAAAAGGATAAATATTGCCAGCAAACAGCAGAATCTAGTTCATTCAAAGAAAAAACTTGGCCGATTCGTCAATTCCCAAAATTCCACACACTCCCTCTTACCTAGTACAGATACAACTTATTTTAAGTTTTTAATGAAATATCCCTGGCGCGCTTGATCTCCGGGGCAAAGAATAATTTACCAGGATCCGAAGTGTGGAACTTGGATGTCGCAGAATTAAATTATGTCTTAACCCTTGTGTAGCCGGCGGGGTTGACCTTTTTCAGCTTTTTATGGCTTGTTTGACTGATAGGAGGCTGGAGATGCCGTTGTTTAGGAAGTAATTGAATTGCCGTAGCAACTGTTAGCTTAGTTGGTAGCTGCATACGCGGGTTCGATTCCCCGTAAGGATAAATATTTGTCTAGCCTAAGAGTCAACTCGTACAGCTTAGTTTAGGACTAGTTAAAAAAAAACAAATTAAATATTTTATTTCAGACTCTACGTCCATAGAGCTGTTAGCAATACAATATTTTTTACCTCCTAGTTTTAGTATAGTAAGCACAAAAACAAAACAATGTCAAAAAATAAGACATAAATATTACTTAAAATGCATATTAACTAATGCTAAAAACGACGGGTGAAGCGGCGGTGAAACCTACGTGTAACTAATCGCGGGCAGAATTTACTTTATTAATAAATATCACAAGAGAATCTCACACCAATTGACCCAGTCTCAAACGAAGCTCTAGGCTTGTAGTTTGACGACACGTTGGCCTAGTTGGGAGTGACCCTGCCTGCGAAGCCAGTGGTCCTGGGCTAAAATCCCGGTAAGGGCAGATAATTTTGTGTGATGAGCACAAGTATTGTTCCTGAGTCTTGGATGTTTTCTACGTATTTAAGTATGTATTTCTCTAAATAAGTATGTTTATCGTTGTCTAGTATCCATAGTACAAGACCACAGCTTAGTTTGAGACTAGGTTAATGTGTGTGAGATTGTCCCCGGATATTTATTTTAGTATGTGTAGTGTATAAATACGTGCATATTGAAATAAATACAAAACAAATGAGATTGGAGTTCAGTTAACGAATGCACGATCACAAATTTACACTTTTTGTGCTCAAATATTATTTTTTAAATTTACATCGCGTTTTGTCGTATTTAAAAAGGCATAAAAAGATTTTAAAAAGAATCTCTCACAGTCATAATTAAATGTACCTGTCTAAAGCTCAATATGACATTAGTAAAATTATTTTCTTATTCTCAAACATACAAATTGTCATTTAGAATCTGTTCACTCAATTCAGGCCTCGTGACATTCTTTATAAAAGATAGATGACATCTATTCAATTCAGCTATCTTAAAATTAAAATATATTATATTTATATCATCCATTTGGATTATAACTATTATTTCTAAGTTCAATTATTTATATTATTTCTTAAGAGAACGTAACTTGAAGACATTTTTTATTTATGAGGAGAAAAATATGAGAAGTGAGTAATCATAGTCCATATTATCAGTGGTTGGGGAAATATTTAGGTACAAAACTTAAATTAGGTATTTTACTTTAATGCAACAAAATTTAAAGAAAATTTGTTCACAATAAAACATACATATACACATAACATCACGCCTTCATACCCAGAGTGGGGTGGGCAGAGCTACAAAAATACCAACAAATCTAAAAAGACTTGTATATAATTCTATATCCACATTTTGCACAATCAGGCCAAGATGTTTACTAGTGTATTAGTGACAGGTTGCAAGCCCATCGCCTAACAGTACTACAAGCCCTTATTCCCTTAGTCGCCTCTTACGACATCCACGCGAAGACATGGAGTGACACTATTCTAACCCGGCATCCACTCAATAAAACAGGTTCCTGATAATTACGTTATTTCAAACCTTTCACGAAAATATAGCCCAAAAATCCTATTTATACTAGAAACCTTTGTAGAGGTCAGCATAGGCTGTATGAAAAAAAAACAAGCATATGTCCTTTCAACAATCACAGTCACAAATTAAACGCAACCAAATAGACACATCCATACAAACAATCAGGACCATACAAACAATGCAACAAAGGTCCTCACACAAAAAGGATTTAATTCAAAAGAAATTGTACCAGACTCCATTGAAATTAGATTGCGTTCATAAGTGTTTGCATTGTGGGTTATTTATGATTTCTTTATGAAATGACGTGGCTTTGTTAGGGTTTACGAACATTAACTTGGTTGAAGATATTTAAGAAAATACGTCGAAATGTTCATTTTAGAACCCCCGAAAAAAAAGGCCTTATATGTGTATTCGTGTATATCGGTAGTATCGTAACTTCCAAACGGATAGACCGATTTGGACGAGGTTTTTTTTTAGGAAATTGATTTAATTGGGATGGTTCTTAGACAGAGTTCAAATAATTCGTTTGCGTCGTAACTGTCAATTGTACGTCATCTACGTACACGTTATATTCGATTTTACGAGCACTTTTTTGCGATCCGTACCTCAAAAGGAAAAAAATGGAACTCTTATAGGATCTTTGCTGTCCGTTCGTCCGTCTGTCTGTCTGTCACGACCCTTTATCTCGGGATATCTCTTTTTATACTTAGGTCTACACTCCCTTGAAGCTGTGAAATAATCAAACGTCGAAGTTAACGTAAAAAACAGATGCGGCCGTTTATTCCGCAAAAAAGGAAGGTCTTAAAGTTCTCATCACATTTTTTTTTTATTTTTGCAAACTTATTTGCAGTTGGTAAACTAATCGCGACCTATGTCGATGTATGTAGACAACAGTTTTCCAACGGCAAAGTCAAGTTTGGTCCTCAATACAATTTTAAATTCTTATAAGTTTGCACGGAACCCTCGGTGCGTGAGTCCGACTCGAACTTGACCGGCTTTTTTGTATGTTCGAAGCTAAATCAAAAATTCTAACTGTCTCTAACCCGCATTCAGAGTCAGTTAATGACAATTAAGTCAATCCTTAGTGACGATTTTTAAACACAAGCTTGAAAAAGGAATCGATAATTTTCCTTACTTTATTAAAAAATACCCTGAATCTATGTTGATATATTTGTCTATAGAATCTTACCATGATAAAACTCGGTTATAAATTGTATGAATGAACAGGAAAAGCTTTAAATATCAGCGATCATAACTTACAGCCCTGCGACATATTCTGCCCCGCGTCGCCGCCTACGCTGCGCAGGAGTGTCACGTGCGCGTGCGCAGAATTTGATTAAACTGGCTTTTAATCGGTTTGGTATTCACAATGTTTTGATACAGACGAAATGATATTGTAAAGTCATAATCGTAATGATTTTGAATCATATAACATTTATTTCGTACTTAAAAGTTTCTTTATATTGTATATATAATAAAATATAGTTAAGGACAAAAATATGGTAACTATCAAAGCCCCCAAAAATGCGTGCTTTTTATTTTTGCTGCTTTAGGGTCGAGGTCGGCCTCAGAGCATTGAAATTTATACCTTATTTCATTTGGAATAGCAAAAAAAATACATTGATTAATTTATCCTCTGCCGTCCCGTCAGCTGGTTTGCGCAGGCCCTTATGCTGCCCTGCTAACACAAAAGGCAGTATCTCAAATTTAATGGCCAAAGCAGATTCAATCCTATTCTGTTAGTAATAAGGTTGTATTTGCTATAGGAGTTTTGTCTGAGATACTGCCTTTTGTGTTGGCAGGGCAGTATGGTCCATTGGTTATCTTGCCATGATGGAGAGCATAAATCAATAGGCCTATATGGTTTATCTATTTTGTGGTGCCAGTTTTAAAAAGTGCCTACCTTCTTAAACTATTATTGTTGTAGAGACGTTATTGTGTCACAAAGATTATAATGTAAATAAGATAAACACAAATATATTTTTACAATTACAACTTTACTACAACCATACGCCCATATAGCCCTTAATACTTGTCAGTAATGGCAGCCGAGTTAAAAACAATACGGCAGTATGTCAATAATTATCGTTTTACCCAGTAGAAAAGAGGCTTAGAACGCATTCAAAAAACGTGAAAAAGTGGGAATTAAAAGCGACTTTGTTCACCATAATTTCTTCGCACAACCCTACTGGCTTTAACACTCATACATCATACAAATTCTGCGATATTTTTAACAAACTATACGCCTGATCCTCATTGTGAACCCCACAAAGAAACCCACGGGCCTTATTTAGACTAAAAAAATAGAAAACAGTCAATTTACTGTGGAAATGGGCCGTGGGATTGCTGGGTGGTCGGTATTTTTAGTTTCACGGTAAAAAGTAGTAAAGTCATTAACGACGTTTTGCTGATTGCGCTTTTTATTGTAATTAAGCGGTATTCGCGTTCATGTTATATGTAGACTAGGTTTTTTATTTGTATCGGAAATATTTTCAATCAAAGGTAGACTTTATTTTTTTATTTAAACTTTTTATTAATCATGTTTTTCTATTGATTTAAAATTAAAACAATTTGACTTAGCTGAAAAACTCTGAAAGCCCCCTTGATTATTTATTGTAAGAATGTATCACAAACATTTGTGGTATAGAAGCTTAACTATTGTCTCCAAAAAAAAAGTCAAAGTCATCACCAGTCAATGACATCTCAGTTCCATTCACAAGTAAAACGTACGAGGTTTTATTCGCGTTGTTATAATAAATATAATAAATCAATTCATAGTTAAGACTCCTTTGTGGAGGTAAATCTGTCACCGCCTCTAATCCTAGGCTTTGGTTATTATTCGTTCTTAACAGTCAACTTGGGGTTTTCAGATGAATCTTTAAAATCAAATTTGAATTAAATTCTTGCTGTTACCCGCGACTTCAGTTGAGTAGAAGTCGTTTATTGATATTCCCATGGGAACTGTTCAAAAAGTAGCCTTTGTCCTATTCCAGGAATTAAACTATAAGTGTGCCAAGTTTCATTACGATCCGTTCAGTGGTTTAAGCGTGATTGAGTAACAAACATCTAAACATCCAAACTTTCTTATTTATAATATGAGTATAAAATTAAATTAAATAATAATATGTCGGTGGTAGATAACGGGTTCAGTAGAATTTATTATTAATGTAGTATAATATAACTGAGACGTACAAAGTAAGTCGGGATGGCGTTTTTATTTAAAAAAAAAACTGTGCCAGTATAAAACCGATTTAAAACTATAATTAAGAAAAAAACGTTGAATGGTCCCCGTGTGGTGGCCGGGTTACAATAGTGCTACGCCATGTCTTCTCGTGGATGTCGTAAGGGGCGACTAAGGCAAAAAGTTGCTTAAAGTACTGATAGGCGATGGGCTTGCAACCTGTCACTAATACACCTAGTAAACTTCTCGGCCTGATTGTGCAAAATGTGGTTATGGAATTATAAACAAGTCATTTTAGATTTGTTGATATTTCTGTAGGTCTGCCTACCCCACTTTGGGAATGAAGGCGTGATGTTATGTATGCATGTATGGTCTAAAAAGCTTGTCAGTTATTAAGTCACCTAAAAAATCGGAATAATCGTCTACTTTACCATATACTGCTTCAAAGTCATACAAATATTCATGTTTATAATATCAAAACCTTTCCATTCGTCACCACTTCAGCGTTCAATCCTGATCCTTTCGCATTCTAACACCAAAACATCGTAACAGCCTTTGTTAGGCTTAAACTATCCGACGTTTTACTTTCAAAGTCAATGATACTGCTGTACGTGGACAAAGGTCTTAAGTATTTCTTACGCCATCATGACTTAGGACGTTTAAATGTGGCTCACGTGCGATTGTGATGACTCTTTTATATTATTAATTCAATCCATCATACAAATAGTTAATGTATGGCAATGACAAATTGTTTCTTTTGATGATTTTTGATTAAGTATTCGTCTTAATGACGCATAATTAGATAAATTCAGGTGTTTAATAGAAAGGTGTGGAGAGCTATCAATATTGTGGGTAGAGTTTAGTATTCACTTTTGAATTCTTTAAGCTTACGTTTTAATAATCAAATAGAACATATAAAGACTTACTATTTAATTTTGTTGCACTAGTATTGTGAGACTTTAAAGCTATAGGTTAATGCAATAAACAAGACCATAAAAACATGTATACATAGAGTAACTATGTAATGACGACCGAAAAGCGCTCGAAAAAAAAACTTGCTTGTCAATGCTACAAACATTGTGCAAAAAAAAAACCTGCATAAAAAAGATAGCAATGTTTAAACTATGTGATGTCTAATTTTAAATTGTATCGTTTAAAAAACGACAGTAATCTGTGAGACAACAGTATTTCTCACGAAAGTTATCCATTGGTAATAAAAGTAATTGAACTATGTACAACGGATAATTAATTAATGCGTCGCACCATTTAAAAACAAAATAATATCCATTAAAACAATACAACTTACATACTCGTAAAACAAATTCTAAACTTCCTAATTCCACAAAAGTCAATAGAAATAAAAGTGCTGATGATTGACTTCCTTCTGCGTGGGTTGAAGCGCAGCGTAAAAAGCAGTAAGTGACGTTACAGCATTGTTCGTTACGACTTTATGAACGGTGTCGGGGATTAATTTAACAAGATTAGATTGGACCTAATGGCTGTGAGACGGCGCAGGCGTCGATTATAATTAGTGACTCATGCATATCGGGTCAAAGCTATATGTTCTAATAAATGAGATGTCATCAACTATTCGTGTAAGCATGCATTGCGTCCAAATTTGCTTGTTTACGAAGTATTTGCAAAATAAGATTGTACAATGGCTTAAGAGACATAACTGCAGTTTTCTTGTCAAGGTTTTATACGGGGTGTGGCCTGTAATAGGAGCAATAAATTGAGGGATCGTTTCTACTCTATAAACGTAGCAACATTTGTTCTACGACTTTAAAAAAAATGTAATTTAATATTTGGGTTTTTTTCTAAGAAACTAAATAGCATTTTCAATGTACTCCATCTAATAGTCTAGTTGACATCTACTGTCAGCCTACAAACTTCGTATTTTTCGCAATACATTGTTTGCTTGGAAAATCTAAATTCATTAATATTTGGTTAACAATAAGTTATTTTCAAAAGTTGTAGAATAAATGTTGTTACGTTACGATATTTACTAGTGTATTAGTGACAGGTTGCAAGCCCATCGCTTAACAATACTAGAAGCCTTGGTTAACATACTATTTAAATTTACCTTTATTCCATTGATATTATATAAACCAAGATAATTACTCCCTGATAGACGCGCTATGAACGTTAAGAATGAAATTAAAATTTAAATCCGGTCAAGTTCAAGTCGGACTTAGTATCAAGGGTTCCTTGGCCTATTTTTTTTGCAAGCTTTTTATCAAATTGCAATATGTAATTATGTACGGGTCAAATCTAGCAAGGAAGATGTGAACCACTAGGGACCGATTGAACTGAAATTTGGTATAGTTACGTAGCCTCGACCACAACACAATAATGACACAATCGGTTGGTCTGGTGATGGAGTCGGTAGGTGGCGACAGGATCTCCGCTATACTTAACGTAGGCCCACAGAGTTAAGACTCATAAGGTAGGTCTTGATAAGCAGTACTGCCTTTAAAAAGAAAGTACCGTGGGCACCAAAGGTTTTCTTAAAAAAGGAACTATTATAAGTAACTGAGACTTCTTTAGGACTATACTTGGGTCATTCTTCTTTTTTACCGACAATTGCCTGTCCTCATTTTACCATACGTTATCAGTTGTAGTATTGATTATTAATGTTTTAGTGTTTGAATATACGTCCAAACATTATTCATCTATTAGTACTAAATAATCTTTCACTTTCTCTATCCAGAGTTTTTTTTATAAGTTTGTTTTTCATAGAATCGCGTAACAGAGCTGAGGTAATACAAAATTTAGTCTCCTCTGAAAACGGCCACTCTGTCACAGTATATTCTGAAAAACCACCATAAAGAAAAAAACATTATCTCCACCGAAATAATCATTAAGTAATTAGTCCAAATAAAAATTCACGCAACATATTTTAAATTAGTTTATCAATAGTTGAAAAACGCAAAATATTGAAAAATGACGATGTATTGTCGGTAAAAAAGTAGAACGACCCACTTACGGCCGAACCCTATAAGTATTCAAACCGTGGACAGATAGCAGATAGTTACTTCGGATTAAAATTTGACACTCATTTTATTATGTGCAAATGTCAAATTTCAACCCGAAGTAAGCTTTATGTATCCGCGGTTTGAACATAGGTTTCGGCCGTTAGTGTTTTATGGGCATTTTAAAAATAAAGTGTACCACACTTAAGCAAAATTAATAAACGTTAACTTTTTTCAGTTTTGTGATTAAATTAGCCATATAAATGTATGGCAAATGTTAACGTTTCTTAATTTTCCTTAACTAGGGTACTTATTATTTTGAAAATGCCCTTTTGTAATAGTTATTAAGAAATCTGCTGTTATTTCATTTTTTTTAAGTAAATGTGATGGCAAATGAGCATCAAGCCACCTGTGCAGTGTAAGACACATAGACATTTTATTCTCAAGACTACAATCACAAGACTGCAATCTTAAGACTGCAAATTTGTTGCCGTACGTTGTCTTATCCCCTTACCGGACCACAACTAAACGAACTCTATGCTTGGCAGTAGGTTAAAAAAATCCAGCATGGTTCCAAAGATATATCTAAAGTTTGGAGGGAACGAAGGTAAAGGCTGCTACGGAACCCAAAAAAGCAATTAGACTCCTGTTTAAAAACAGGACCAATTTCCTCAACTCAACCGTCCTTTGTGTCCCAATCGCTCCTTACCATACAATGGGTGTCCAAATTGATCGGAATATCTCAACTGTCATCTGGAGACGTATTGACTGTCATTTGCATGTTAACGCTTGTAAATTTGACAGGATACGTGGGGTATTGTTTGGGATTATGGTGTCATGTGGTTTTTTAAATGACTTTGGTGTAGGAAGCAAAGATATAGACGTACTTGTGACTTATGCACAGAGCAACTGGGTCATACACACTCTTAATAACAAAAGTTGACTCTCCTGTGGTCAATAGTTAAAAACTTGTGTGCATATAAGTCATGTTTTTATATGATAGGTCTAAAGCAGTCCTGACGGCGTTTTCGCGGGAATAGGCTTTGCCAGAAAATTAGACCTTAAAAACGTTAACTTTCGTTGTGTCTACAGGAAAGAAGGTAACCTAAATCTGTGTATGACCCAACTGACCGAAATTAGTCACGAAATAAGCAATTTGTTTAATAAGCGCGTATATTTGTTACTGAGTCACAGTTTTTTTAAGTTTAAATAATAGCTTAATTTGGGACTAAAGTCTGTATGAATTGAAGTTGGCAAACATGTGAACACCCTAGTACTGTTTGAGGCCTAACCTCAAATATTCACCAAGGGTGTTGTCATTAAAAAATGCGTAAAATTAATAGTTTCTTTACGATAAGATGAACTTAATTAAAGACAAAGAAGAATAAGTTTAAATTTATATGAGAATAATGATCTAAAGTATGAATTATTGCAAAGATCTCACTTGATCTTTAAAAGTACGTGATTATCGAGTATTCATAGTGAATTACTGCTAAGGGCTTGTAGTACTATTAGGCGATGGGCTTGCCACCTGTCACTAATACACTAGTAAATATCTTAGCCTGATTGTGCAAAATGTGGTTACAGATTTATCAGCGTCTTTTTAGATTTGTTGGTATTTCTGCAACTCTGCCTACCCCAATCTGGGAATGAAGGCGTGATTTTATGTATGTATGTCATAGTGAATTGCTGTTGTTTACATTTTTGCCAAGTTCAATTGACACAGACTTGATCAATTTGTGTGAAATTATCTCTAGGTGCATTCTACTTTGCTTCTACAGGTATTGTATTGTTTACAACTCGGTGCCAAAACTATCGTAATGCGGACATTAAGATAGCATGGTAATATCAATAAGGTTTTACGGAGGAGAATAGAGAATTAGCAATGGTCAACCGGTTCGATATAAATATGAATAATAAAATACTTAGGATTTTTATGCTATTAAGAAGAAAAATGGCCACACAGGTCACCAGGTTCATTAGATAACTGGGATATGTGACCCATCGACATTGGCACAAGAGTACAATCTAAAGGCTACAATCCTGTGCCAACCCTGAGGAGTAACATGGGATGCCTCAATGCTTGTAATTCCTCCGGTTTTCTTATTGCCCTGGTATAAGATTGATTAATTTATTTTACACAGGAAGCTCTGTCGAACTTTGAATGTCATGTTCCTTTCTTTTTCTAACCTTTTCCATTACTATAATGACACCAATCACAATCAATATACAGAATGCATCAAATAACTTGCAAGAAGTGGTCACAGTATCTTTTTGTAACAGTAGCCGTACGAGTTATGCTTTAATTTGTACTAATTGAAGTACAAAAAATCATGAACATCTTCATCTAAATTACATAATATTATTGTGTTTTTGGACTTTTGCAGATTTTAGGGTTCCGTAGTCAAACTAGGAACCCTTATAGTTTCGGCATGTCCGTCCGTCCGCAGCCTAGCGCAGAGACTCTTAGTACTAGAAAGCTGTAATTTAGTATGAATATACATACTAGTCACGCCAACAAATTAGTAAAATAAAATATAAAAATATATTATTTATATGTTTTTTTTTCTCGTCGTCGTTAGATAGGTCTTTCAAAAATATTGTGGGTTTGTGAAATCAATTTTTCGATGAAGGGATCCGTTTATGAAATATTAAGCTTTAAAGCGCTAATTTTTCTTAGACTCAAGTGTGTCCCCCCCCCCCCCCTACGGCCCAAACTACAAATACTAAAAATCTAAAAAAAAAAATTAGATGATAACGAATTCAAAAGGAAAACTTTTACGACAAAGTAGACATCATTGGTTCTTGAAATATAGGCGATTAAAGTGTTTATACCTACTAAAATCATCTAAGACGGCAACAATTGAAATTCAATAGAGAATTAGTTATTGCTTGTTGATTTTTATGCTTGTAGTACTAAATGGCTTCGAAACACTACACTGAGCATGGTCCGACATGCTCTTGCCTGGTTTTTAAATATAAGATAGTTAAGGGCAGTAGTCCTGTGATTTAATAGGAAACGTTACTTTTGCATTTGCAAGTACTAAATAAGTAGTTATACAACATGTTACAAAATAATCCATAAAAAAGAAATTACGTTAGTAGTGTTAACCCTAGTATACTGTTTATCTAAGATACTGGACTGACGTTATTTAATAAGGGTTTACACTACTTTTGTAATTTCTTTTTTACGGATTATTTTGTAACACGTTGTATATACCTAACTTGCTAATGCAAAAGTTACTTATTATTTATTTAATTGTACCTAAATGCGCAAAATTATTAAGAAACATCAATTAATATCTCTGTACGCCAAGCCTATTATAAGTTTGCTTACATCTAACTAAGCGTTGTATTTTAACGTCTATTATTTCAGTGCCTCCAGTGAATAAGGGAATAACTCAAAAACGGCACTTTTCAGAAAAGCAAAAAAACTATATTTTTGTACAAGATGTTTGGAATTTGAACTTTTTATGTTTGATTATGTTGGATATGGTGTTTAGCTTTAGTTTTATAAATACATGTTTAATGAACCGACCCTATAAATATGTTTTTTTTCTGTTTTTTTGCAGTTATGCCCTTACTCACGTGTACTTTATGGTTATAACTCAACTTATTCACTTTACCTTTATTGACCTGTTAGCGACAAAATGACTTATACCCTTACGCACGATGTTTGTAAGCGCAGAACACGACTTATACTATACTTAAATTTTAGTCTTATAGAAATAAGACGACTTATAAGGCATGACATTTGTTACTTAAGGATTTAATTGAGGCCGTATAATAAAACAACCATGCATATAACTTGAAAAACTGTAATGTTAATGACAGTGTTGTATACTAGTGTAATATTAATTACAATCAATCGACCCTCAGAATAACCGTAACCCTCAGCCTCACTTTTTTGCAGTATATAAATCAAATAGTATTATCATCATCCTCGCGGTCTTCATCAAAATTATTGATTAATGTATTCAAATCGGGATCTTCTTCCGCTCTTTAATTTTCTTAAGTTTTTATAGAATTCATGGCAATCGCTGTCTATAAAAGGCAAATAGATCTATTAGATCCTTCTTTTTCTCAACACTTATTGGCAGGGGCGTTTCTGACATTACGGTTAGAGTCATAGGAAGATTGTTAGATCTTCCGAGCCTTTTAAAAGATAGTTCCATGAAGTTAGACTCATTTATCAAGTTTTTCTTATACTGCACCAACAATTCGTCATTTTGCGTGTATTTTGTAAAAAAATGTACGCATCTCTATCGTTTTTACCTCTTCATTTTCACATTGAGAACTTTTTTTACAAGCTTTTTTACGTATCTGATCATCGGGCGGAATCTAATAAAAAAAACAATTCACTTTAGTCATGACACAAGTAAAATCACCAATATAGTTATTATCTACCCAGGTAATTCTCTAATCTATCTCAATCTATTGACTCTCAATTGCACACAATGAGCATACCCAACAGAAAACGAGAAAAAGTAGGCAAAAACGTGTTAATACCTAATTTTATCTTCCCCAAATGGTAAGGGTTAGGTATCAAGATCTGTTTACTTAACTGAGGTTTTAACCTATCCTCTTCAGAAAATACTTTGCAGATAATTATAATAACAATCAATCTAACAAACTTTTGAGTAGGTAGGTAGTTAGTAAAACAATTCATTGCGGTCGTAGGGTTGAAAATTCTCGAAAAAATCAAATCGTTTTTTTCAGGACGTTTTGAAATTTTCGTTTTTTTCCGTATTTTTCAGTTTTTTTGGGAAAGAAATGAAACTTTTATCTTAATTATTATTATTTATTAGTCACTGTCATTGCCATCATCTAAGTCTATCATACACGAATCGATGACGTCGTCGATACTGTAAGAATGAATTTGCAAGTGCAAATTAGATCGAATAAAAATTAGTTTATTCAGCCGTTCCGGCAAAAGACGGTTTCTATCCTTGGTGTGAGTGCGACCAAACAACGACCAGTTCCTCTCTGATGCGGCAGATGACGGAGGAACACTAAGTAACCTTACGGCAATAGTTGATAGAAGTTTTGTCGCACACAATCCTTTCCACCAATTCAGAGGACTTATGCTCATTACCGGCTGCCATATGAATTCGTTGGCCCAGAAACCGCCTTTTGCTTGGTATTCTGCGAACTGACCCATTAAGTCACAGGTATTCATGTGCATATTGTCCGCTAATTTAGTTAAATATTGTGCCATTTTTAAAAAATCATTGTCAGTTAACATTTCATATTCGGTGAAGACAGATTTGTGGAATCTGGGGTCCAACATATATGCGGCTAAATGCACCGGATGTATGCAAAATTCCTTACGATTTTTCACGTACTCTAAAATAGCATCTTTGCTTTCTGCAAATTCAGAACAGTCATCTGGAAAATCCATGTTTTGAATTTGTTTTTTTATTGTCAAAAATGCAGCAGGAACCTCTGAAAGAAGAGCATTGTCGGACTCTATGTTATGAATCGCAATCGAAATGGGTAACAAAATTGCTTCTGTAACTTTTAATTGAGACCACAAAGAATCAGATAAAATTGTTTTTTTAATATTACGATCAACGTGAGCTCCCCCGTTTGTAATAGCCAGAGCTTCTAAAGCTTCTCGATTTTCGATAAGTGATTTAAATGTCGCAATGGCACCAGCCCATCGTGTTTTACTAGGCAGTTTCAAAGTGTTGTATTGACTTCCATATTTTTCTTTTTGTAATTCTTCAAATACCGCAAGGCATACGTGTCTTCTATTAATATGTTTTATAACATTCTTGCATTGGATGAAAAATGTTTTGAAGCAGTCTATTGTCATTATATCGCCAAATAATAAATTCAATCCGTGTGCCGCACATCCAATGCAATCGATGTGGTTATAGTGAGCTTGAATTTGACGCCATGCTGCTCGCATATTGCTGGCATTGTCTGTCACAAGAGCTACAAACTTTTCTGCACCAACTTCATCCATTACTTTCCGCACTTGGTCATTAATGTATTCCCCTGTTTCTCTTTGTGTGCCGGGATAAATGCTGCTCCAGAAAATTGGTTCAGGAGTTGTTATAATAAAGTTAACAACCCCTCTGCCTCGGACATTTGTCCATCCGTCTGTAATCAAACCTAGTGTTGATGAGTTTTTAATTTTTTCGTCCATATCATTCTTAATTCTGTAATATTCTGCATCTAGTAATGCATTACTCATTGCGTATTTCGTCGGGGGCTTATAATCATTTTTTAATAATTTTAATGCAGCACTCCAGTACTTGTTTTCGAAGCTGCAAAGTGGCATACCAGTTGCATAAGCAGCACGGGCTAGGGCTGCATCTATTTGCTCATTTAACGTTGCCGTGTCCATAGGGGGCTCATGGTCTGCATCATGCAAAGTCGAATGTGAGGACAAGTCAATGTGATTGTTTTCGTCCTCGTCTTCCTGTTGTCGCGAACAATCCACAAAATTACTGGACGTACGTGACGTATTTGATTTACGTACGGGGATATCTTCTTACGCAACCGTTTCTTTTTTAATGATTTTTTTATGTCATGAGGACATTTGGCACATATAAACATGTGCTCCGTTAAACGTGTTGCATTTGGAAACGAATATTCTTTTAAACAAAACACACATTTAGCAAATTTTTTGCCATCCTTCTCGTATATTTCGCAATGCTGCCACACACCGCTCTTTACACGAGGCATCACGATAATATTGGTATCACAGAAATGCAATATGAACAAAGATATGAAAAAATTGCATTATGCCACTAACGACAGCGTCAAAGTCAATAGACATTTTCACAAACGATGGCCAGCATTTGGCTAACAAAACACACGACTAAGCAGGTGTAGTAGCTGCCTAAACTATGGATTAAATATCAATGGAAAAATTCACAAGTTCTTTTCAAAGTGCGTTTTTTTCCGTTTATTTCCGATTTTTTCGTTTTAATCGGAAAAATATAGACACTAAGTGACATTGTTTTTTTCCGAAAAAAACTTAAAAGAACATGGGTTTTAGAAAAAAACGGGAATTTTTCCGGGTTTTTTCAACCCTATGCGGTCGTCGCCAATTGAAGGCCAAACGGACAAAAGATAAATAACATGAAATGCAACAGGTACTTACTTTTTTGGGTGGATTTATCACTAAGTTTCGCAATTTTCCTTCCGCGATTCATGTTTATATTTATTTAAAAACACAACTAAAGTATCACCTTCTTTACACCTTACGACGACAGACATTACAGTGAGTTCGAACGAAAAGTCAGTTTAATAATTATTTATTCATAATGGTCGTAAATTTAACAATTATACATCTAAACCAACTTTTAAAAAAATAAAAAAATATTTGTTGTTTTACAATATCGCACAAAAAATCAAAAGAAAAAGAGTATTAAATAAAAAGTAAAAGGATTAAATATGAGTTGTTTCCGTGCAGCACACCCATTGACCAATAGCAATACGGCATGGATGCGAAAATATCCAATGGCGTTACTGAGAGCAACGACACTAAACGAGTTAAATCTTTATGCTCATATTAGAATAATGACATAACTCTGTTTATGTCAATAGTGGTGTTTAGGATTATTGGCACAAAATGAATTATGTCCTTTCTCGAAAATATAACTATACATATGTCTTCGGGTTCGTAAGTAATTTTGATTCGACATAACTAATGCCTTTGTAAGCATCTAAAATGATGGATAAAATAACTTATAACTTTAAGAACACCGAACTTATACCCTTTGGGTCATTGAAAAAACCAGGTTAGAAGGCAGCTAGAGATATGTCCTTTTGATATGTTGTGTAGTTTGACGAGCTGAATCCAATGGTACAATAAAAACAAAAGGGCATAACTCGTCTTATTCCGTTATTCACTGGAGGCACTGATTTATCCAAATCTTAAAGCAAAAAAGCTTATTCTAAACCAATTTATAGCAGTTTTCTGTTTGAATCAGTGTACTGTGCCAATTCGCAATCATGGTCAGTCACACGCCTTCAAATTACAGTCCAACCGATTTCGGTCGATAAAAAATGCAAGCGGCTCCCGTCTGTCGATCGGGCTTAATTGAAAATAAATCAATAAGGATTAGTCCCTCGAAGATCTACAGAAGCTTTAATAATAACTAATAATATGGCTGCAAGTGTGTCCGTCATGATTATATTAGGGATGTCATTAAAAGTTTTTTTGATGGGCATGAGTATTTTATAATAAAACGCAGTATGACGTTGTAAAGAGCAAAGTAGGGCTTTTATTAAATACTAGCTGATTCTCGCGACTCCATCCGCGTAGAAGTCATTTATCGCTATTCCCTCAGGAAACGTTATTTTTTCTTGATAAAAAGTACCCTATGTCTCTCCCCGGGACTCAAATTATATCCATGCCAAATTTCATTTAAATCCGTTCGGCGGTTTATCCGTGATAGCGTAACAACAGATTAGGTACGCAGAGTTGGTTTTAGATTTATAGCTAACTAGCGACCCGCCAGCGGCTTCGCCCGCTGCAATTTTTTTTCTTGACATTTTTATTATTTTTGTAAAATATACTTTTTTTAACAAAAAGTATCCTATGTTACTTCTAGTACCTCCCAGAATATGTGTATGAAGTTTCATGATGATTCGTCAAGTAGTTTTTGCGTGAAAGCGTAACAAACATCCACGCTTTCACATTTATAATATTAGTAAGGATTAGCGATTGTAAAGGTTTCTTCGTTTTCGTGAAATAGCATACAAGAAGCCGAATAAAACGGTAGCAGGTCTTAGTTTGGTTGTGTCTGTTTACGCATATTTCTGATTCTTAAAAAATATTATTATAGAACTTTTATCACTGATGAACTAAAATTATATGTTTTGAGTGACAAATGTTTTGATTACATCTAAGTAAAAGGGATGTCTATCATTTCATCGAATTTCATTTCATTGAACGCTATTTTCTGCTGAAACCACAATGTTTTCAGGGTATCTTAAACATCTAACTTAACCTAACCTTCGTAATTAATGTTTAATATATCCCTGAAAACATTATTGATTTAGCAGAAAATAACGTGCGATGAAATGAAATCCGATGAAATGATACATTCGAATTCATAATTATGAAATGGCATCATTACCATTGTATTTACTATAGTCTTAGTGCTATTTGTAATCAGTTTTAGAAAACGTTAAAATATGTTTTCACCTCAACACCACAAACAGGTTTTGTTGTTTAAAGACAGTGAGCAAAATTAGATTGTTCTGCGAGCGTGAGACAAAGTAACTTTGTTAAATGCCAAGAACAGTGCTGGGGTTTAAATGGCTGGGTGGATAAATAAATAAACGTTATTTTTTTCTATAACGACACCAATCACATCCCCATGTGGTTGCCGGGTTAGAATAGTGCCACTCCATATCTTCCCATGGATGTCGTAAGAGGCGAACAAGGGAATAAAGGCTTGTAGTACTGTTAGGCGATGGGCTTGCAATCTGTCACTAATACACTAGGAAACTTCTTGCCTTATTGTGCAAAATGTGGTTATAGAATTATAAACAATATTTTTTAGAGTTGTTGGTGTTTTTGTAGCCCCCACTCTGGGAATGCAATAATGAAATTATGTTAATAGATCATTAGTACTTTAGCTTTAAGTATATTATGTTGTGGTGTCTTTGCAGGGTGTCCATGTGGAGCTAACTAATTTAAGACAACAACGTCTGAAATGTATATGTATGGCACATATGACAACAATTAATAAATTAATATGAATATGAGTGAAGGCGTGATTTATGTATGTAATTTTTACTGTTGTATTTTTTCCCTTTAGATTATAATATCGTCGCTGCTGAGGTGTAAAGTTGTATGCACAACTCGAGACCAAAGTTATTTGCATCTCGAATCTTTTAATTCTTCGTTTACTGGGCATTCAAAATCAACTTGCTCCCTTATTGCACATAAAACCTCTTCCTCTATTTTTGTTTGATCTTCAACCATCGACAAGTTTTGTATTCTTGTAAGTTATCTTCGCTCAACCTTTTCTTACCTTGTCATAACCGGTTTTATATAAATATCCAATAATCCTATTATAACATTATCCGCTGACAACTCACCGCTACCGAACGCCTCAGTAATCCTTTATTGATTTTGTGGATCGTACTGTTCTTTTTAGTTTACTGTTATTATACTATTATTTAGTTTGTAAATAATTAATCTTATAAACATTGATTTATTCCCAAAAGGTGACTTATTGCCATTTAATCGCCAACGTGGTAATTTTTGGTAGTTCCTAGGAAGTTAGCTATCCCGGGTTCGATTCTCTGTAGAGGCAAAATTTGTATGATGAGCGTGTGTTTGTTTCAGTCTTGGATACCGTCTATGTTTTTATCTTTAAAGGTATTATCAAATCCTAGTACCCATAGTACAAGCCAAGCTTTTGGGGCTAGGTTAGTTCGTGTGAGATAGTCCCCCGATTACAACAAAAAAAAAAATTACATACAAAACTCTCACCACTAATAAGTGTGTGGGAATCAAACCCTACCCCAAACTAAAGTAACTGTGTGATACTCGTAGTTTTTAAGTTCTTAGTTCGTAGGTTTAAAACGCAATATTGTCTAAAATATACATACATAACGTCACGCCTTTATTCCCAGAGTGTGGTAGGCAGAGCAACAGAATACCAACAACTCTAAATTTTGCATAGTCAGGCTAAGATGTTTACCAGTGTATTAGATTAGTGACAGGTTGCAAGCCCATCGCCTAACAGTACTACAAGCCCTTATTCCCTTAGTCGCCTCTTACGACATCCACGGGAAGACATGGAGTGGCACTATTCTTACCCGGCAACCACACGGGGTCTAAAATATTTTATTCTTTAATAATTAAAGCGCCTATTCACTGTAACGTAACATACCAGAAAAATAATTAAAAATCAAATTATTTCCAACAAAAAACGAGACAAAACTTGACATCTTCAACCTATTCAAATCTCTTTAAATCCCTAATCAACCAACTTAAAGATTTATAGCAAAAATCAAACCAATTGTCAGAATGAAATTTATTGCCGTTTTTGTACAGGGATCAACTAGTGGGCGTTCGTTCCCACATTATGCCCTCACAGACAATGCTGCACAAATCAACGTGTGAAACGCCTTTGTTGTGACGGGTCAGTACCTGTTTTGAAACCTCTGTTGACTCCTTAACAGTTATGAAAGTTATAGTTGATCTTGCTTCTGAGGAAGACAGATAAATAAATATCGGGTAGTTACCATGACTTAATTATTAAAGTTCAGGGCGGGGATTCTACACGGTAATAACGATATCGTATTTGACGTGTTTCCGTATTGTCAACGTTTTCATAACTCTTATGTCATTTACAACAATGGCGACTGTGACATAAACGATTCTAAAATACGTCAAACACGATATCGTTATAACGCAGGAGAATAGAGGCCCAGGGCCTCTATTATACAGGGCTGGGATTCTACACGGCAATAACGATATCGTTTTGATAACTCTTATGTCTTTTACAATAATGGCGAATGTGACATAAACGATTCTATAACACGTCAAACGCGATATTGTTATAACGCAATAGAATAGAGGCCCTGTTTATTCGTAAAATAAGAGTTAACAAAACGTTGACAACACGGAAACACGACAAAAGCAATCTCGTTTTTATCGTGTAGATAGACAAAGCTATGTAACTGCAATAGCTCTGTCCCTTACACTCGTCCTAAGTTTCAGTTCAGTTGAATTGCTTAGCCATGTCATCATAACCCTCGGAGACAATCTTCAAATTTACCTAATGCCAAACTTTGCTCTAAGCTTGCAAGGTCGGCTTTATAATTTGCACACTTAAGTTCTTTGTCCATTAACTTCACGTTTGTTTGCACTAATTTGTCAATGGAGTTAAAACGACAAGGTACAGAGGTTCCGAGAAAATCTTAATCAAACTAATACGGAAATAAAAACTTATATGCATAGAAAACATCCAAGACTCAGTTAAATAATACTTGCACTTATCTCATTCATATTTACCCTGGCCGAGAATTAAATCTGAGATCGCTAACTTTGTAGGTAGGGTCACTATCAACTAGGCTAACTGTGCCATCTAAAATAAAAAGAAATAGCGCCTAAAAGTAAATTTTACTAAGTTATAACTAGAAACCACAGTTTAATAAGGGGTATTTCAAAATAAACATATATACTCACATACACAACATCACGCCTTCATTCCCAGAGTGGGGTAGGCAAAGCTATAGAAATACCAACAGCTCTAGAAAGACTTGTTGATAATTCTGTAACCACATTATACACAAGTAGTTTTGCAAAATAAACATTTAAAAAAAACAATTCAATTTATTTAATTGTATGTTTAACATACTATAACGTTGATGAAAAAAAAACTTAAGGTCAAATAAGTGACAAAGTAGAAAATGTGAATTGATTTAATTTATAACATGTAGGTCAGTAAGCATTTTCCCTTGAAATCGCTTTTGAAAAACCTTGCATTGCAAAAAACATAACACAGGTCTTTTCTAAATTGTGAGTGTATATAGAAAAAAGACAATTATCGATCGATTGACTCAAATCCATTAATATGTCCAGATGTTCTGCACAAGGTGTCTTCTATAAATTTAACACAAATTACTTCACTACAGTACGACATCGTCGGTGATGTTGCAAAACCGCGTAACTAAGAAAAAATGCGGTGCAAAATACACCGTAGCAAATAAGTCAGTAAGGTACATTTTGCAACTTATTGACTTTTTTAGTTACGCGGTATTGCAATATCTCCGACGATATCGTCAAATAATTACATTAATACAAGGGCACTATTCTACTTGTTAAAACCTAATTGCTTTTGACGTGTGCTGTCAAGTAAAAAAAGCTACTAGTATCATAACGTTTACAAATACGCTTGGGTTTTATACAGGTTAATTTTTTTATCAGTGCACAAATTTTAACATATGATTTTGTATTGTTAATATAATATATTACGACAGTAAAACGAGTTTATATTTTTTTTGTTGCAAATTATCTCTCTTTTACCTTCTCGTGTGGACACAAGGTCACACTGGAAATGATGACATGGGTTGTCAAGCTGTAGGTATGCGATACACTGTATTGATATTCAAAATTTGAAATTTCATGTACAGCTTATCAGACAACAAGCCTCTCCTACTGATATTCTAAATTTGAAATTTCATTTATTAACTTACTTAACAACACTCCCCTCTCCTCACACCCCTGCATTAGAGGGTCCATAAATATAGTTAAGTTAGTAAAATCATTGAATCGGCAATATCTCTAATAATTTTTAAGCTAGAGTAAAAATAGCACAACATATGTGTTATTGATTAACAATAGCGAAGCAAATATTAAAATTTGTGCACCTATTAAAAAAATACCCTATATAGTGGAATATAGAGCCCCAGAAATAACATGTTACTACCTTGCAGCATAACTTTATAATATAACCTTATGGGCATACTTATTCTTTAATGACCCAATGCCTCAGTTAATAAAACTATATCGATCAAACTAATTCGATTATAATAGTTCCGAGAAAAATCGATTCGTGATGCGATCATTCCAGTTGATAGGAATAAAAAATAGTAGAAAAACAAGATCATCCAATTGCCATCCTGCATGAGATGTGATCAAGGACTCATGTTTTTTTTTAATTTTAATGCTAGGCTACAGTTAAAAAGGAATATTTGTATCCATTTGACTAATGTAAGTTAGCATTTTATTCTATAAAAGATGAGTAACAGAACAATAACGTCGGTGAAACTGCAATACCGCGTATTTAACAAATTGAATAAGTTGCAAAATACACCTTAACAGGTAAGTCAGTAAGATACACTTTGCAACTTATTGAATTGGTTAGTTACGCGGTATTGCAGTTTCACCGACGATAAAATGTTTAAAAAACAACGAAGCTAATCACAAAGGACACTATAGTCTTGAAGAGATATCTTCCCGCCTACTTCTAATTGATAAAAATAATACAAAATTGATCGACCAAGACTGACTTTGGGCTGGAGTCGTGCGGAGATCCTTGCCTCCGACCTTAGTTTAGCAGAGCGGTCAATACAAGGAAATTCTAGGGTACGCACGGGTCAAGAAAGGCTAGTCGTTCGAGATCTCTTGCCTTTGATCTGTGAGAATCACACCATAGTTCTCTTTGACATGAAAAAAACAAGCACATAGACTACCAGTCATCCTGACATGATGCAAAGGGACAAGATTTTGACATAGGCTAGGGACTTTAATCCATCCATTCCATACGTCAACGTAATAAAGTTTAAAATAAAAGATAAAAGTGTTTTGTGTGACTGTAATTTTAAACATTTTATTATAATAGCTACTTCTTATATGACTCTAGTTCCCGAGACCTATAGACATTTACAGGAGATTTCAAATGTGTTAACAATCCAGAAGACTACAAAGTAACGGAATTCCTCTAAGCTATAGGCGTACAACATTGGCGGGGTCAGCATGGGGTACGGGGGTGAGGAACGAAAAATCTCGACTTTCTATCCGCAAAACCAAGTGGCGAGTCAGGCAATAAACGTCACTATTGCTATTGCACTATTGCTACACGGCCGCTCCATAAGGCAGAGATAGCATAATTCCGATGATTTATGTTATGACCCGACTCGCCACTTGGTTTTACGGATAGTATAGTTACCACTGCCCTCTGCCCGCACCTCATGCATACCCCTGTTTTCGGAGTTTTAAGCGTGTAGTAATTTTGCCGACTTCATTTAACCCCTAAATACCTACAACAGTGCTGACACTGTTTAGAGGCAGGACAAACAAGATGGGTGATACCATCTCGGTCGTAGATACCCTGCCTGTTTTATAAATATTTTATTTTAATTTAGCGTTTACAATAGTATATATCTGCACGAAATCCTACCACCCAAAAGACCTTGGCAAAATTCTCAGAGGTTTCTGAAAGTGTATCCTTAATATAACCATTATAAAGCAGATATTTTTTTGTAAATTTAATAGTAATTTGTAAGAAAATTGAACCGTACATTGATCTCTGAAGCTTACCTCATAATCAGAACGCATCAAGATTCAAACCAAATTATTTAACATCATAGCAATCATTCGTTATAAAAATAATCGACTACTTTATCAACTGCAGCACGATGTTGCTTGCCATTAAAATCGAATCATTACCGGCCAGCGTTAAAAGACCTATCTACATTCACGATTCAAACATTAATGGGAAGAGAAAACGATTGCTTAAGGGATCTTAGAGTTAGAAGTATAGTGGCTGTTTGGAGCTTTGACTTTTTGTCAAAAGATGGCGTTAGCAGCGCGATGCTCGGGAGTGGACGTTTAGAATGAAACTTGTAGCGACATCTATCGGTGAGTAGCGGTATTATTATATCGTTGTATCGATCTTATAGTTTACAATTTACTTTTTATTATATTTCAATTGAATCAATATCCATATCCATACCAATTTTTTTAATGTGATAATAACTTTGTTTAATACGCATTGACCGCTAAACCTCTGAACCAATGTCGATGAAATTTGGTATGGAAATAGCTTGAACCTAAGTAATGTCAGAAGGTATTTATTTTGCAGGCTAGTTAAATTATAATCATAATTATATAACTTGTAAAAGTATTATTCGTTTTATAAAATGGTTATTAAATATTTTGTGCTTTATGTAACTTACTATAATTATTATTTTATTTTAAAATAATTAAATGGTTTGCCATTGATGTATTATTCCACCTTTTAATTCTAAATAAAAGATAAACTTTGGGCACAACATGCACCTACACTTTTCCAGAAATAACATCAAAACCTACGCATACCTAACTGGCTATTTGTAAGATAACATCCAACCTCATCCAATTAACATACAAAAACCTCCATACAACATAATATTTGCACGCACCATCACCAATTCAAAAACTGACCGCACACTGAACCAATCAAGCGTGCATCCCGTCATCTCTCTCTAACGTATGCACTTCGCTTTCAACAAACGAGACGACAGTATAAAGGATATATAGACCCCGCCCTCTCGATCGATCTGATAATGAGAACGGAACGGGTTTAGACTCACGCGCAGATTTGGATCTCGTCATGTTCTGCGATTGCGCGTGTCCCCAGGCTTTGTATTTAAAATTATCTTTATTACTTCATCCGTGGGAGCAGGTTCTTCTTAAATGACAATGATTCACGATGACAACCGCATGGCTGACGATTTGATAAGAAGCTGGTACATCCTTTAATGGAGTCGAAAGTTGGTGTATTTTTTTCCGAAACGTTATTCTGTCAACGAATAACTGTCAACGTGTAGCTACTGGCACGTCTTACTGTCAGTGCGATAAAAGTAACGTGACATTATTTTTATTGTGTTCTATGTCTATAATGCGCTTAACAGATCACTTACCATCAGGGCCTCTATTCAGGTGCGTTAAAACGATATCGTGTTTGACACGTTTAAGAATCGTTTATGTCACAGTCGCCATTATTGTAAATGACATAAGAGTTATCAAAACGATGACAATACAGAAACAGGTCAAAAATGATATCGTTATTACCTTGTAGAATTCCAGCCCAGGTAGACTGTGTGTCTTGTCCATGTTTCCAAAATAAAACTACGAACTCTAGGGAAGGTGACTAAAATTATTTATTGCGTTAGTTTTACGTTGTAGGTACTACAATAAGTTCTCGAAATATAACCAATATCCGAGCGCCATATAAATTCTGACCTGCTATACAAAGTTTACTTTTAGATAATAATAATACTTTATTGTAACCATCTAAAGTACTACTAGTCCAAATCTATAAAAATTAACAAATGAAAACTACAACTAAAAGTAAATCAAAACTAAAAAGCTTAGTCTAAAAAAGAGCCCTGTGGCATTATACCGAAGATGGTGGTAGCATTTCCTCGCCGAACAGTTAATCTAATGCGTTGACCGAGGAAACTGCCAGCTCTTCGGTCTCCAGTGACGTCAATGAGCCTCTTCGAAATTTCATTGAAGAGACTTAGAGCGCTAGGACCCCACCGAAGTAAGTTTAAGTTTTTCTAGCATGTAAAGTTCACTAAGGTCCTAGCCTTGTAATATTAAAAGTATCAAATACTTTTAATATTACTTATTCTGTGACTAAACTTAAGTATCTAGGTACTTGTATAATATACCTACAATATCCTTACATCTTTCTTCTTTTTGGTGTAGGACATTTTCAAAATAAACTAGTTACGAAGAATATTAAGAAAATTAAGAAACGTTAACTTTTGTCAGTTTTGTGACAAAAATAGTCATGTAAATATATGGAAAATGGTACACTTTCTTTTGAAAATACCCTGTAGATACAAGAAACCAACGCTGTAATAATGTAATCCGAAAGATACTACTCTCCAATAAGATATCTGCCTGTTTTTTATGACCTTTTCCAAATTAATTCTCCTTTTAATGTGGGGATTAAAAGCCGTGGAACTAGAGCGAATATCCCAAAAAGCAGTAACAAATCCGATAATGTACGTTTTACAAAGTTGCGACCGTATACCGCGGCCCGTTTTGCGCTCGATGTACCGCGTATCAAGATGAGAGCAATTAAAGGTCGGAGGATGCTGCGCTTGTGGATGTGGTATGTGAAAACTATGAACAAATAGGGAAAAGATACATACATACATAAAGTCACGCCTTCATTCCCAGAATGGGGTAGGCAGAGCTACAGAATCACTAACAACTCTAAAAAACTTGTTGATAATTCTGTTACCACATTTTGCACAGTCAGGCTAAGATGTTTACCAGTGTATTAGTGACGGGTTGCAAGCCCATCGCCTAACAGTACTACAAGCCCCTATTCCCTTAGTCGCCTCTTACGACATCCACGGGAAGACATGGAGTGGCACTACTCTGACCTGAAGATGTGAGGAATAAAACTGTGAAGTTTGAGGCACGTCCTTTCAACTTGTACTAGTCCTATACCTAGCAATGCCGTGTTGCAGCTGGTTAAAAATGAAAGCAATTCGAAATTTATTTACGTAGGTTAGGTTAGGCATTATGGTTTCAGCAGAAAATAGCGTTTGGTGTTTGAAATGATACATTCGATGAAAGGTGTTTCCCTCTTCAAAATGTGTACCACAATTCACCAAAGCAAACACTGCTGCTTAGCGGTATGTTCGTAGTGGTAGCAGTCTGAGCGTTAGGGCATAAAAAACCGGTATTGCATACAACCCAATCCCAGAAATGTATTTCACCACAAACATACGGGTACTTCGTATCTTCTTAAGCGTTTGGTTTTTTTTTTATGTTAAGGAGAAGGCACCCGAGCACTCTGGCCACCTGATTGTAAGTGGAATCTGAGACCAATATACATTTAAATTCTCAAGACTATAATCCTAAGATCTGTAATGCTTTGCCAACCCTGAGGACTAAGATGGAATGCCTCTATGCTAGTAATTTCACCGGTTGTCTTATCCCCACACCGGAACACAACAATGAGAACACTGTTGCTTGGCGGGTGGTTAATGGATAAGATGGTGGTAGCGATCCGGACGGACCCTGCACAGGGTCCTACCACACTAAAACCGGTTAGCTTTCGCTACCACATATTTGCACTCACAACAGACACTATGTATGTTTGTCACTCGTGTTTCATAGAAAAACCAACTAACCAAAAAAAGAATTTTGGTCAAAACCAGTAATCTCTGTTAAGAATCTGGTAGTACTGTACCTTTGCGATGGACGTTCACCTTTGCGATGGACGGACAAATCCCTCAACGAATACGCAAGACAGGCTTCAGCAAGGGTTAAATGGCGCACGGTAGTGAAGCGCTACCGAGCGTCTCTCGTGACCACGACTACCCTGCCAAGAGTAAGCGACTGAGAAGAAGAAGAGAAGAAGTACTGTACCAACAAAATACCGCCTCCAGCGGTTTCTAATCTGCGCACAGCGTTTTTACGGCATTCGGCGCACCATACGACTAGACGCGGCGGATCATTAATCTCGAAGTTTCGGATGCGAGCGAGCGATAAAAATTACATTCGCCATGCTACGGCAGCGACATGTTTCCAGAATTGTTTTCGGGAATCGGCGAATCGATGTGGAATCGGAAAACCTGAGGTTACAGAAGAATGGGAGTGGACTGAACTGTATGATTATAGGTGAGCTATCTACATGGGTACGAGTATTACTAGTATAAGAGAGTAATCAACACTCAATTCGCTCGATTCCCGTTACGGAAAAATATTTATATGATGAGCGCGAGCATTTGTTTCTAAGTCTTGGATGTTTTCTATGTGTTTAAGGATTTATTTATCTCTATATAAATCGTATTTATATTGTTCTCTAGTACTCATAGTAGGTGCAAGCCTAGAGCTTAGTTTGGGACTAGGTCAATTTGTGTGAGATTGTCCCCTGTTTATTATTTTATAATTTATTTGTGTTGTTAGGAACCGAGGCCTTGATTTTAGGAAAAGGAAGAACTGTATAAGAAGAATGAAAAGAAAACAGTTTGTCCTCAATTATCATTTATCATGTTTTTTTTCTACAATTTATTGTGAGCTTCTTCTTTCCAGCTAGTTTATAGGCCAAAACGGAAGCAAGGTCATTGCCAAGAGAAAAATGTATTAAGAGGCTCATAAAACGACATTCTTGAGGGTATCCGCCGTATTTAAGCTGCTGTTTCCCTAAATTCTGTGTTTTTTTAATAAAATACTGGCTGGTGATCTGTGTAAAAAAAAACACAGTTAAAAACTCACTGCAATTCCTCTCCCAAATCAAAAATACACACATGCCAACCCCAAGCCGTCCTCCGATATTAATAAAGCCAGCGGCAATTAAAAATGGTTTTTTTCTCGAAGGGAGCGTGACGCCGCGGGCCTCATCGGTTGGGTTTGTCTTCAATGCGTAGCTAAATAATTATACGGGGTAAATAATGATTGAAAGGTCTTCTGCGTTTACGGCAAGAGTAGAGGGAGGTGCAGAGAGATCATTGGTTGATTATGAGCGACTATAATCCGACAAGTTTCAGACAGGAAATATGACAGCGCTACAGCAGATTTGTGCAGACTGCACAAAAATAAATGTTTCTCAATGTATATCCCGTGTGCATGTGTATATCCCGTTCACTACTTGAAAATTGACCCATTTTACTAAATTCCATGCCCGCCTTAGCCAATAAGTATATCTAATTCAACTACCAAAACAGTTTTAACTCTCTTTTGTTAGTTATAAAGTTGATAATGCCATATGAAATTTATGTGAGACACTGCCTTTGGCTTAGAGAGCAGTAATACTGTCAGGACCTCTGTTCTAAAGGGTAAAACCAAATTGCCTTTGACATTGTTATCGTATAATCAACGTTACGATAACTTTTTTTTAACAGTAAGTGCGTTGGACGATACCATATCGTAGACGTAGTTAATAGAAACATTGTTGATTTTACCTAGTGGATTAAAGGCTCAAGGCAGATTTAATCTTTCATCGTTCAATGTTTTATATCTTGTTTTTGTCAATATTTGCCAAAAACTTAAAGAATATGGATAATCATTAAGTTTTTAAATACTTTTTGATGTACTCCCTCTAAATGTCCCAAACTTGCCTACTCTGTGTCCAAATAAGAGATCGCCTGAAGCATCCCATCTGAAACGTATGGCCGATCTGTATATCGAACTCAGCGAAAAAACAGCTACCATTAAATGCTCATTAGGGTAGGACAACAAACTTTGAACGCCACAAATCATTCCAAAGTAATTCCTATTTCAAAGGATTAAAGTTTAAACAAAACGCATAGAAAAAATCCAAGTTAGCACTAACGCATTAAACGTTTACTTGCTGTTGAAATTTAAAAATTTCAACCACATTTTCTCTGATTTCCATTTTCTCAACTGCAAATTTAATTTGGTAGCTCTCACGAGCATTACTTTGCTTTTGTAATTCAGTTGCTCGAAAACCAACTTTGTTAAATGGAAATAAGAGTATTTCTGATGAAAACTTAAGTTTGTTATCTAAGTTTGAGGTAACTAGTCATTTTGATGGAATACTCGATTTGTATTAATGAATTAACGAGTACGTACGCTTCGATTGAGGTTTTTTTTTTGCTTATTGTTTTGTCTTGAAATCATTAAAATGGTCTCAACATCCTTTAAAATCAGTGCCAAACTCTTTAAGTTTCATACAGAATGGAGCCAATGAACATTGATAAGGTTTGGTTTCCCACTGGACAAATTGTCTTCCATCTATATTCAATTCTGTATTTTGGCAAATGCTCCCGTGTCAGATTTCTAGTAAGAAAATATATTTGTGTGATCAGCGAGAGGATTTGTTCCTAACCTTTGAATGTTTTATTTCGAAGTATGTACTTACTTTATAAGGGTAAGTATGTTTATCGTAGTCTAATACCCATTGCACCTATGTGTGTAAGTTTAAGATGTTGGCAATATTTATTAATTTCACAGAAACATTTCCTTTTTTTTGCACATTTAGTCGGGAACTATAAAGTTTGGTTCAGAATCAAGTAACCACAGAGGTCGAATTATTAGCTGTCAAATCCTGGCAGGTTTGAGGCAGTTAAAGAAAGTTATATACTCCTATATCTATCCCTTTCATTGGCTGGATCTTGGCAGGTTGTAAGTGTTCATAATACGATCTTAACCATCTATTAAATCGTGTTAAATCTTGCAAAGTTGAACGAGATGAAGTAATTATGAAACTGTTAGTATTATAGTTTAACGCATTCACCGCCAGGGGGCGTGGCCTAGGAACAAACTTGTATGACAGTGAACGCATATATGCGTCGGTGGCAGTTAATGCGTTAAAGCAGTAAGATTCTGTACCCTCACATGATTTACAGTGAACGTACTCACTAGAGAGTCGAGTGCTCCGTCCCTTTCACTCTATTACAAATATTACAATACTGTGAGGGACAGAGCATTCGACTTCCTAGCGAGTACGTAGTAAGGTTAAGCAATCGTAAAGATCTTCACGTTGACCCAAAAAGTTGTGTGTTTAACAATACACTATACAGGAAACCCAATTTTGAACTGATGTGAGCTGGTGCCCTTAACTACCAAAATATACTAATCTTTCAGCTTAATAATTAAGACAGACCATAATCAACACAAAATTCTCCTGAGAACTAAATAACAAACCCAAAACCAAAACGTCCTAACACTGCAACGTAAACAGAACGCTTAATACCTATTCGAACCGCACTTGCACCTGTCCATTAGCATTGCAGCGAAACAATGTACTTTAAGTGCACACTTCATCGCGACACATCAAACATGGCAACTAGTTGCCTGATCTATTCCCTATGAGACCAAGTTTGTCTTTGATGCTGGTTTACACTGGGTAAGTTGCTGGAGGATAGTACTATTACGCAATACTTGTGGAAAACTAAAATACTGCGCCATTTTTAACCTACTTCAAAAAAAGGTTATACGTTCCATTGTAAGTTTTTTTTTTTATAATGTATGTTCACCGATTACTCCGTCAATTGTGGACCGAATTTGAAATATTTTTTTTGGTTTGATAGAGTATACTTCCGAAGTGATCCCATTGTCACCAAATCTGAATCTAATGAGGGGATCAGTGAGGAATTGAGGGAACTCCTCAAATATTGTAGGCAAACATAAAGCGATTTTAGTAATTTTAGTAAGAAGTCTAGCATTTGCATTCAGAAAGCATCATTTGGGGAAGTGGAACTGATGATGAAGACCACAGATGGCCATCGTAACTCCTCAACGGTACCTATTTCAAGGGTGGCGTTAACATGTCTCGATTAAGATAGTTAAGCGACTACAACGAAGAATATTTACTTATGGAAATATGACTATGACTTTCCGGCGGCGTTGCTTGCGGCGCGCTTGAAACTTAAAGTTTCATTTCAAATAATAAGTGGGAGTACGGAATAGCGTATTTATGATCACTAAAAAGTTTAATATTTTTTTTTTAAATAACTGCTTACAATTTTAAAAGAAGTTATTTCTTGCGTTTTTGAAGGCGGTTTTTTGTTTTTTTATTTCGTATGCAGAAAAGGCCAGTCCACTTTGAATGTAACTTTAAGCCGATAGGCACCAATAATGGACACTTAACTTTTAATTCAAAGATCATAGCGTCATGAATTGATTGATCACACCAACCGCTGGCACATTTTATAGTGTAATATTTGTGTGTTCTTGTGTACTTCATTTTAGACAATCATTTATTTACATACTTAAGTACCAATTTTCTTTCAAACTTTTTATTTATTTATTTAATTGTACAAGCTACTTCACCTCTTCAAACACTCCGTTAGATCGAACAGAAACGCCCCACCTGTTGTAATCCGATTGCTTCTGTCAACAGATCGCCTGGATTCGAATATGGATTCAAAGGACACTCAAGAGAGTTGCTTGAATTGGAACGTGCAGAATATAACGTTGGGAACAAACGTGGGAATAGCTGTTTAAATTTGGAACGACGGCTATTTTAACGTTGGCAAAATGGTCGAAATGTTTCGTGTGTTAAATTTGAATTGTCGCAATTAGTTGATAAATAAATACAAGAAAAGAGTGGTGACAGTAGTTCATGGTAGTTAGACTAGTAAATTGAACTTGGCAACTTATTTGGCGACTTATAAAGTATTTTTTTTTTGTTTAAAATTATTGTGCTTTGCTTGCAAACAGAGATACATATTGGCGATCGTAACATAAATATTTTCCCTTCTCGGGAATAAACTTTGCACCGCTAGCTTTGTAAGAAGAGTCACTACTAATGAGACCAAATTATAATTACAAATGCAGTAACTCACATTCAATTGTGTCCTTAAATGAGTTAAAGACATCTAACAGCAGGGAATTTAGAACACCCGTATATAAAGGAAAACCCCAGAGGACATTTAAAAACCTATAGCTAAGGTATTCATATTTTTTTCCCAAAAAAAAGTAACAGAAACAAACATGGCGAACAAAGCAACCTTTTCTTACCGCAAAAAGTTTTCCACGGGGGCAAACGGGCATTTTTCCCTTTTCCTTTTCAAACGGACCGCAGCGGAAAAAAAAGTTCCCAACACAGACCGACAAAGGGGATTTTTATTTTTATATTTCAAAATATTAAGCGACATCGTTAGTGGTTGGCATTTGTTAAATATTCCGGATATTTTTCGGGTTTTTTTGGCTGTGAACGAGTTATCTTGTTTTGGGCGGGATTTAAAGTTTCTTTGGACGTTTTTTTGCTAAGAACATTGTTTGGGGGAAGTTGTTGAGTGTTAGGGCATTCTTATTGAAAATTATAGGGAAGTTTGAATGTAGGTACATTTTTAACCTGATCTGCTAAATAAAAGAAATCAAACAATCAAAAATCAATCAACTATTATACGATAGATATGGAGATTTTGTAGGCATTAATGCTTCCAAGTTTTGAGGATTACAATGTCTACGGGTCTCAAATTACACTTACCATAAGGTGGCATGTAAGCTCTCCTTGCCATAAAAAAAAACATTTTTTTTAATATTGAAGCCTATGAACAATAGGTAAGGCTAGGTTTATTTTACAACTTTCCAAAAAAGTCCAAGTTATCGTTATCAGTACAATGACAATTATGCGATATTAGCATTATACGAAATCATAATTCGGACAATTGTGATTATGCGAATACAAGGGAAACCATTGTTTTTAGGGTTCCAGACCCAAAGGGTAAAAACGTCTCTCTGTCACAAGGCTGTATGTCATGAACCGTGATAGCTAGACAGTTGAAATTTTCATAGATGATGTATTTCTGTGGCCGCTACAACAAGAAGTATTAAAAGCAAAAAAAAATAAGTGGGGATTTTTGCCGTTTTTTGCTCGACATCAATAAATTTGTAATCAATTAGACCACCGCCATTCAATAAAAAATCTCTAATTGTCATAAATAAAAGTAAATATTGTATTAGTCACTTCAGTTGCAATAATCCTTCGTACTTATCTCAGCAATTATCCTATTGGTTTAGTTAATCTCAAAGATTGAGTAAGAATCGCTGACTAAAGGAGCTGGTCGGAACAAAGCAAACCAGGGAGGCAAATAGAGCTATCTACGGGCTAGGCCTAATAGAATAATTATTCAGACAGATATTTGTAAAGGAGAGTGCACACAGGGAAGACAAGGATAAGCGATTAAATAGTTGGTTTATATATTTACCCCCTTACCTTATCGTTGAATAACGGTGGTATAGCTATACAATACTTTGTCCTTATCTGTCATTGTGACATTGGAATTTGACAGATAAGGACAAAATATTGTATAGCTATACCACCGTTATTCAACGAGTTAATAACGTAAGGTAATGGGTTTAGTAGTTCTAAAGAGAGGAGTTTGATGTCCTTTGTGTTTCACGGTAATTAGCCAAATATCCATACATAAAATCATGCCTTCATTCCCAGAATGGAGTAGGCAAAGCTACAAAATTACCATTTACTCTAAAAAAACTTGTTGATAAATTCTTCTACCACATTTTGCACAATCAGGCTAAGATATAACTTATACAAGCCTTTATTCCCTTAGTGGCCTGTTACGACATCCACGAGAATACATGGATTGGCATTATTCTAACCCAGCAACCACACGGACAAAATATTGGATTATGAAAATCTTTAAAATACAATGCCATATAACTGAGGAGTTTTCAAATGACATTGACAGTCCAAAAAATATTTGGTGTCCTTATTATTAGGATCATAGCAATTACCTTATTGGTTCAGTTTAAATCTTGAGTAAAACTGGTTCACTAAAGAAAAAAGCATAAAAAAGTTAAGGACGTAGGAAGTCTTTTTTTTTAAATTCAGAGAGAGTATATTTTTTTCGTTTCATATTAATAAACCGAATGTCTCAAAATGCTTATTTTTAATGCGTTGAGGTTTTTAATTATTATTTGTTTGGCGCCAATTCTACAACTATTGCAAACTTCAGTGCGATACCATTTATCGATTCAGAGAAAAAGGATCATGGCCGACAGGCAGGCAGATGTATAAATGGCAAACGGATAGACTAACACGAAATAAATCTTTCAAGGTGTCCGCTTTTTATTTAGAATTAGCACAGAAATCCTTAAAACAGTTGATTATTACACAAGCACCACATGCCTGTACCCTCGTTTGCCTTTTAAATGCCATAAAAAAGTACTTGATTACAATACTACAAAATATTATCAAAGTTCTATTAATTTGCAACATCTATAACCTCATTTAACCTTTTCGGTCTGCCCTATCCTTAAATCCTGGCTGGTCGAAGGCATATTTACATGGCCACACAATGGGCAGCCTTAATTTGAATATCATGCGCAAGGCAATGCGCAGAGTAAAAAATATCAACAATAAACATGCACGTCAAATAGTTCTCAGGGCTGTCCACGAGAAGTAGTCAAAATGATAGTAACGATATAGGAGTAGACTTGGGATACACACAAAATAGACGCTTGGGGTTGGGGAAAAGAAAATTGTTGTCATTAAAAAAACCATGGCCCGCTATCTACGACGTACTCGTACATTGTTTTCAATGAGACGATTTTCCTATACAGTGTTGTAGTGATAGAACGGAGTCTAACTAATTAGAGTCAGATTTAGTTGTTTCTAACAAAATTATGAATACGTATCCAGGTCCTGTATTAAGGTCGCCTATATCACAGTGGATAAAGCATTCGTCACTCTCGCACCTACATTCGGGCTATAAAGTGACAGATGTTTTATCCACCTTTATCCACATCGATAAACATGACTATAATAAGCCCCCTGGGCCGAGTATAATCGGTAAAACCTAATTGCTTTGGACATGTTAGCGTATTCTCAATATTATGATAGCTCTTATTTACTTGACAGTAATGGCGGCTGACTTAAAAACAATACGATGACACGTCATGTCAAATGCAATTAAGTTTTTCCGGGAAGAATAGAGCTTCGGTGCCATTTGAGCTTTACAAGACATTAGCTAAATCAATTAAAATCTTAGTTGAATTACAAAATAACTTGCAAAATCAAAATCAAAATCGAAATGTTTATTCAGTAAATAGGCCACCATAGGGCTCTTTTACACGTCGGTAGTATGAAGTGAATTCACTAGCGCTTCGGATAAGACCATCGTTGTGAAGAAGATGCGCCAAGAAACTCCAGCAGAAGGTCATTTTTTCAATCAAAAAAAGTCCAGCAATACTTAAAAATGAGTTACATTACGTTACAAGTACTTGATAAAGTAATAAATAAACATTATTAAAGCTAGAACAAATAAAATAATTACAAATGTAAGGCTAATTACATTAAACTAAAAATAATGAGGCTAGGAGAACATCACGACGAGGTCTCTACGTCAAAAGCCATATCTAGAATAATAAATTGAAGAATTTTTTTACTTTGGTTGGTATTACTTATATCTTAGCTGTTTTTATTCAATCAGTAAAAAAAAAACTCCATCATCATTATCATCAACAGCCCACTTCTGTCCACTGCTGGACATAAGCCTCTCCCAAGGCATGCCACTAAGCTCGGTCTTGAGTTATTTGTTTGCAACTGCTCCCAGCTACTTTGCATGTCATCACTCCACCTAGCTGGAGGGCGTGCCAAGACGTGTTCTCCACTCCAGAACATGTCTACTCCAACGGTTGTCGGTTCTGCGACAGATGTGACCGGCCCACTACCGCTTCAGCTTGCTTATCCTTTGGAGTATATCGATAACTTTAGTTCTCTGTCAGATCACCTCGTTTTGGATTCGATCCTTCAAGCCCTTAACAACTTAATGAGAGAAAATCTCATCATAATCTTTACATTAAAAAAATTTTACATTGAAAAATGCTTAATAATGAACAGCTTTTGTGAGTAGAGACAATTATTAAGGGTTAAATCGAAGAAATCCCTTGAATTTCGCATTTGTACTCGGTTGTTTTTTTAAGGCCTCTGTGTTGTAGTTTATGATTTGTACAATAAAGTATCGATTTGATAATTGGCATAATATTTCTCGAAAGAACATACAAAAATTAAAATAACAAATGAAATCAAGTTTCATAACCAACTGGCAACCCTATCACAGATGTAATAAACAATATAGAGTGGACAAATATGAAAATAAGCAGCGCGCGTATCGGCAGCAGCACAACTCATTTGCCTACCGCGTACAGCCTCCCACACATGGCTGGACCTTCTAGTAACACTGACTAAGCTTCAATTACCATTAATTGCAACAAAAGTAGACAGAATCTCCTTTGCCTTTGGAGCCACAAGTAGACTTTTTGATCAATGTAAACCTACCTGCTACCGAGAAAGGATAATTGAATGATTATTCTTCAAACTATAGCAATTACCTTACGGGTACTATCGGTCTGAGATACCCTTTTGGAACAAAAGTAGACAGAATCTCCATTGCATTGGAGCCACAAGTACCTAGACTTTTTGATCAATGTATAGATTAATTTTGAGAGCAGTTAAAGTAACAAGCATCATGATCAGCAAAAAGACTGCCTTTACTGTATGGACATGAGATTCTCGTGGGGAATCAGAGGATTCCTACGCTCTTTACCAGTTCTTGGGTTCATCTCTACGAGATTTTCGGATCCCATTTGCCATCTCTTCTCTTAGCGAAGCATCCACGTGATTTAGTTCGATAATCAGTACAAGCAGAGCATTTCCCAGTTTAATCATCATGGGGGGTTATCAAGATATGGCCAGTATAAAGTTGATCCTGGAGAGCTGGTAAAGGGGACCTAAAGAGCTGTTTAAGATAAACCGAAGAGCTGGTAAAAGTGAACCGAAGAGCTGGTAAGTATGAGCCAAAGAGCTGGTAAAGGGGATCCGAAGATCTCGTAAAGATAAATAAAATAAATAAATATCAATCTCACTTAAATTGACCTAGTCCCAAAGTGAGCTCTAAGCTACTACTCGTAGACATCGATAAACATACTTATATAGATAAACACATAGAACACATTCAAGGCTCAGGAATAAATATTCGCGCTCATCACACAAATTTCTGCCCTTACTGGGATTTGAACTCAGGACTACTAACTTCGTAGGTAAGGGTGATATTTAGGATACATTCCTGTTTTTTTTTAAACACGTACATATATAACATCACGCTTTCATTCCCAGAGTGGGGTAGGCAGAGCTACAGAAATACCAACAACTCTAAAAAGACTTGTTGACAATTCTGTAACCACATTTTGCACAATCACGCCAAGAATTTAACTAGTGTATTAGTGACAGTTTGCAAGCCCATCGCCTAAGTACGAGTACTACATAACAAGCCTTTATTCCCTTAGTAGCCTCTTACGACATCCACGGAAAGACATGGAGTGGCACTATTTTAACCTGGCAACTGCACGGGTTAAAATAATCAAAAGAATCACGTAAATATTAAACAATATAGCTTTTTATACGACAGAGGCAGCACTTCTGTCGCCCACCGTACATTTGGACGATTCAATACAATAAACAATCATGGACAGACTTTTTATTCTCATCCATATACCGTGTGTACGTGACCGAAAATCTCTGACCACAATCAACTACAACCTCTACCTGTGTGTGGTCATGGACTTTTAGCCCGCTTCTGTATTGATTGTTAATATCAACTTTTATGGGTACAGGATTATTGTCAGTGAAAATAAATGATTGTGTACGTTTTGTTCGTGCTACTGGGCTTTATAAAACAATCTTGGGTATTTTATCCATTTTTTGATTTCAATAAACTGAACTACATACATTAAGTATGTAAATAAATTAAGTACCTACATATTATGCTAATTAACGAATATGTTGTTGGTTGGTTGTTGTGCAGGATCCGTCCAGATCGCTACCACCATCTTATCCATTAACCACCCGCCAAGCAACAGTGTTCGCATTGTTATGTTCCGGTGTGGGTTTACGACAACTGGTGAATTTACTAGCATACTCGTAGAGGCATTTCAACTCAATACTCAGGGTTGGCAACGCATTTGAGGTCTTGTGAATTCAAATGTCTAATGGGTCTCAGATTCCACTTACCATCAGGTGGCCCAAGTGCTCGTGTGCCTCCTTAACATAAAAAAAAGTTGAGTTTCAACCATTTTGTTTGTTTCCTACTATTTTCAATAATTTAATATTTTAGTTTTGGTTTAATTTTATTTTGTAGAATATTTTATTTTTAATTTTATTGTAACCTATCTCTACCTGATTGTGCAAAATGAGGTTATAGAAGGTGTGTCTGACCATGGGGCTTTAAATGTAGGTATCGATTCTACTCCTCAAATGCTACATCTTTTGTTCTATGACTTAGAAAATAACTTAATTTACAGTAAGTTATAGGTGATCAAACTTTCAAACTTTACTAGTAAAATCAGTGAATTAATTTATTTTGTATGAAAAATAAAAAATAAAAATTACCTCATTTTTTAAAGTCATAGAACAAAAGGAGTTCCATTTGAGGAGTAGAATCGATCCCTACATTCAAAGCCCCATGGTCAAACACACCTTGTAGAATTATTAACAAGTATTTTTAGATTTATTGGTATTTCCGTAGCTCACCACACACACTCTGGGAATGAAGGCTTGATGTTATGAATATGTAACCTAACTTGGAATTTTGGTTTTATTTAATACTAGCGCCCACCCCTCGCTTAAATCTTCCTCTTGAATCAATATAATTATCTACTTAAAAAAACTGCATCAAAATCCGTTGCGTAGTTTTAAAGATCTACGCACACATAGGGAATGACAGCGGTAAGCGACTTTGTTTTATACAATGTAGTGATATTATCAAATTGGTTTATAATCTTGTTTTTAAAGTAATACATACAATTATACTGTTATTACCGTGTGGTTGCCGGGTTAGAATAGTGCCACTCCAAGTCTTCCCGTGGATGACGTAAGAGGCGTCTAAGGGCTTGTAGTACTGTTAGGTGATGGACTTGCAACCTGTCACTAATAGGTACATTAGTCAACTTCTTGGCCTGATTGTGCAAAATGTGGTTACAGAACTAACTACAAATCTTTCTGGAGTTGTTGGTATTTCTATAGCTCTGCCTACCCCACTCTGGGAATGAAGGCGTGACGTTATATATGTACATACAATTATTTTATAAATGATTCTATATTGTACCATTATGAATGTTTAAAGGTATGTAACCTTTCACCTGTTATTGGGCTGGATGTTAATATAAGTTAACTTAAAGTAATAAGCCCACTTTAACGTCGATTAAAGCGTCGTCATACGCTTTTGGTGTCGTATTAAATAAATAAATAACCTCAGATAGGTATAATACCAAACCAGAGTATTAATAGTCCTACTCGGTTGTTCATCGTTTTCACACTCTCTCTGGCATAACAAAATATACTGACAGATGACAGAGGGAGTGTGACAGCGATGGACAGCAGAGATATTCTAGTTTCACTCAACATACGTATTTTTAGGTGCACAGTAACATTCGTTTTTCATTTGACATGAGCGTTCTAAGAATGGCATTGATAAGAATTAATTAAAAAGCCTTATAAAAAGCCCGACTGGCTGTTCACAATAGAGTGTTGACCCCTACTCTGATGTATGGTAGTGAATATTGGGTGTGGCAGGATAAGCATGAAAGTCGTATAAATACAGTTGAAATGCGCTTTTTGCGTAGCAAGTGTGGTGTGAAACTGTTTGATAGAGTTAGGAATGTAAACATCAAAGAGAAGTGTGGACTGAAAGAAGATGTAGTGACTAAGATTAAAAAGGGCATGCTTCGATGCTTCGGTCATTTGGAAAGGATGGATGAAAAACGATTGACGAAAGTAAAAAACGCGAAATGCGATAGTGAGTGGATGGGTCGAAACGGGCCGCCAAGGGCGTACTTTTTTTAATCAAATTGGGAAACCCTGGAAAAGGGCCGAATCTTATGAGTATATAAGTACCCGAAACCGACGTGCATGCTTGACTCGATGTATGAATGTGGAAGAAGCGACAGAGATTTGTCAGAATCGTAGCAGGTAGAAAGAAGTGGTCTCTGCCTTTCCCTCTGGGAAACAGGTGTGATTTAATGTATGTATGTATTTTATGTATCTTATTAAAGGACAGAAGACTAACAAACAAAACACAATAACCGTCTGAACTAGAGCTTGAGCTAGATGATGCAATGTGGCCCCAACTTAGCATTTTACGGGGTTTGAGTTTAAAGTTAATGTTACACTGGGACCATTACAAGTATTACCATTCACATGATATGAGTAGTTAGTTGAGTAGTCACACTCGAACATTTAATTGAATTAGGAAAAAACGCTTTGGACATCTTCCCGAGTCATTTTTGAAGTGGCCTTCGTTGAGTATTCAACTAAAAACTCGATTAAATATGTAAATATTAAATTTATTTCCATAGTAATAATGTCTGAACGTGCCCTTGACTGTACGTATGTTTGATACTGTCTCCCGATTCGACGATAAAATAGTAACCGACGGATTTGCCCCCCGTATGGATTAAATAAGAGTTACCTCGAAACCCGCGCGTTCGGCGGCACGTTGTACTTGTACATGATTTAGATACCTCCTTTTTTGGTCGACTTGCCCATAGTCAAGAGCAATGAAAACGGGTCACTTAATACAGAATTCCCATAGAAAGTGACCCGTTTTCATAGCTTCTGATTGTATAAATTAACATTATAATTATATCGAATTATATCAATAGGTAGGTACTTTATAAGCCTCCCAATATTCAATAGTTTTTTATAGAACATTAAAAGCAAACGATCACACATATAACCTGATGGCAAATCCCGATATAAATTCTCATTACTGCTTTAAGTTCTATAGTGACCACATAACATCATCACGCCTTCATTTCCAGAGTAGGGAGAGCTACAAAAATATCAACAAGTCTAAAAAGACCTTTTTATAATTATGTAACCACATTTTGCACATTCAGGCCAAGAAGTTTACCAGTGTATTAGTGACAGGTTGTAAGCCCCTCGCCTAACAGTACCTACGACGCCTGTTACGACATCCACGGGAAGACATGTAGTGACACTATTCTAACCCGGCAACCATACAGGACCATTGAAACAATATCACATCCTATCTCCGATTCTTCGGTATATCTTCACCAAAACCATCTCATCTCATTTAGTCTAGAGCCTATAGCGTTATTCCCATTACACTGATCAAAATATAAACCAAATTGTGTATCAGACAGCATAGTATATAAACAATCTACATATTAGCTCTAAGTTATTCAAAGCCCACGGAACGCTGTATCGTTCACGTGTTTTATTTGCTCGTACAGTTGCGATGCCTCGGAACATGGTATGGGTGGCGAGATTGAGCGGGGGTATTTTTTTTACTATCTCTAGCAATAATTTAGCATTAAATTTATTAGCCGTCTGTTAAAAACAACGAAGTTGAATACTGTTTTTCTAGCTTAGGGACTAATTCGTCTGTTTTGGAATAAAAAATTAGTGGTAATGAGTAATTGCTATGCTGGTTTATCTTCTTTCTCTTTATTAAGGCGTACTGAAATAAAACATTTCCTTAACAAAAATATTTATTATAAAGAAAAAATTGTCTTAGGTAATAATTTAACACTGATAATCAACGACCAACCTTGTCTTTTTTCCTCAATTTATTTTCTACTTTGAGAAATTTACAAGTTTTTTACACATATGTGCATAGGACACCTGCTAAGGTAATTAAAAGTTTCAAATCATCATTGGTCAATTGCATCTATAAAAATATGGTTGTACAGGTCATTAGGTTGTTTCGACCTTGCGATCCTAGTCACAAGTGACATACAAATTTGCTAGGGATTTTGGAGGAAGTGTAGCCCTGGTGTCTTAATTCGCGCTTGTAGGATAAGAAATCAGCAAGTGCGGCCGTGTACAACTAAGCTTGTAAATACTAAGACAAAACCCGCTACATCTTGCCTCTTGCTTCCCCACCCAAAGGGGACGTCAGAATACACGTCAAACGTCATCGGCCTGGAAGACGGCTCTTCGGTTCCGATACAGACACGTCTTATAAATATTACAAACCTACAGCGCCTTAATAAAAAAGAAAGTTTACTTGAAAATAAACCTTGGATATACCAATACAAAGATGAATTTTCAGCGGGAGGAATGGTTGGTTAAGGGTCCGTTTTTCAGCTCAGCAAGCCAAGCAACCAATTATAAGTTGGGTTTGATATTACACTTCAGAATTTTGATTTTTCAATCGTTTTGTTACATCGGTTTGACGGGAAGGTTATTTATAATTAAAATGGCGATTTGGTTTTTTATAAGATTTACTTTTTAATTCCGTGTCGATCAAAGTTGCGAATGGTTGCCATGATTAAAGTTCTATTTTTTTTTGGAATTAATCTAGGGGAGAGGATGTTGCGTGAGAAAGTTCACTTCAAGTAGGTATAGAAGAGTATTGATGTTCTTCGAATGATTTTAATTTAGTTGTACTGTAGTAATATTTTCTTTGAAATGCCGTATATAATTTAACCAAAATTGATATTTTTTTCTTTTCTATGAAAAAGTAATGAAAATGAAGTGATCGAATAACTTCTCTACTAGGTATGTATAGATAATAATGATAACAACTCTTTAATTAAAGCAAAGTGACTCAGAAAGCCTATTTCCTCAAAAAGATTTGAGTATCTATACATTTTAATAAAAATGTTTTATAAAAGCCAGTCTTTTTAAAATATATGCTACAGAACTAATTAAAGGTATGTTTTTGTCAAAAAATCCATTTTCAAACGGGTATTTTTCTTACATTATAAGTAAAACTCATAGAGTTCAAACATAGTAGGGCTTCATCAAATTTCACTTCATCGAATGTATCATTTCGTTAAATTTAATTTCATCGAACGCTATTTTCCGCTGAAACCATAATGTTTTCAGGGTATCTTAAACATTGATTACGTAGGTTAGGTTAAATTTTAGCTTATGCTTACGGAAAAGTATTCTTGGCAAGTACTAAGGTCGCAGGAAACCGATGGATGCAAGTGGCGCAGGCCCAGTCTTTGTGGCAAACCTTCCAGAGCCTATAGACGATAACATTTGCGCTTGTAGGAGCGCCTATATGTTCATTCCTTTCTTTAATAGTAATCGAGAGCAAGACGGATGGTGTCGCAGCTTTTACGTTTGAAGGAACGAAAGCCGCATGGATAAGCTCGGGATGACCAGCTGTGAACATGAACGTCTTTCGGCTAAAATGATATCTGATGAAACGGTGAAGTTATTAATAAATCGAGACTACTTTTTAGTGGTGGTAGGACCCTGTGCAGGGTCCGTCCGGATCGCTACCACCATCTTATCCATTAACCACCCGCCAAGCAACAGTGTTCGCATTATTGTGTTCCGGCGTGGGGATAAGACAACCGGTGAAATTACTAGTATAGAGGCATTCCATCTTAGTCCTCAGGGTTGGCAACGCATTTGAGGTCTTAGGATTATAGTCTTGAGAATTCAAATGTGTATGGGTCTCAGATTCCACTTACCATCAGCTGGCCTGAGTGCTCGTGTGCCTTCTCCTTAACATAAAAAAAAAAAAAAAAAAAAACTTAGAAATTTATTTGTCTGTACGATATCCCCAACAAAGAACAAGCATGTGTAAAATGTATCCCTTCTCTTTTTATCGCTGTCGTATTTATTTTCTGTGTACATAATAAAAAGGTCAGTAGTCGATAATCCTAGCCTACAAGTGTAGATATATGAAGTGTTGGTAAGTTGTGTCGTGACCACCTTGCGAGATAGCTTTCCGTCATGGGAAGGTTAAGTATGGATATGCCTTTCTTATATCTGGTAAAATCACCAATATGAAAAATTTATATTATTATGATATTTAGATTTTTGACTCAACTTCATCAGCTTCTGTTGTTAGCGGAATATTTTAAAGCAAAAGTATAGAGTATGACATCGGTTACCCTACCTGATCAAATACCAACAGAACAGAGGCCCTAGCCAAGATGCATTCGCTAACTAGCGATTCGATTCGTTTGGTTTTAAACCAATCGCATCACTGGTAGATCACGTGACTTTTCGAATGACGTGATCTACTAGTGACGCGATTGGTTTAAATACAAAACGAATCGAATCGCTAGTTAGCGAACGCATCTTGGCTAGGGCCTCTGTAACTAAAGCATACTAAAGAAACGCCTAGCCAGAGCTTGACACTTTGTGTACAATCATTTTAAAAAGTGATTACTTAATTATACTCGTATCACGTAAAAAACGTTGTTCGATAAAGCGCATGTATACGCAGCTAACTCACATGTTTTCCTCCTGCTAATTTTTTAAAGTATCTACAATCCATGGATCTATAGTCAAAATTAACTTATTTGAGATAAACATGTCCGACTCGATTTCTTCTTCACCATTTTAATCACTTGAGATAGTACTATATGTTTGATCCCTACTTAAAAGTTAAGATTTTTGTCATTTTTGTGTGAGATATAGTATTTGTTGTTAATTTAATACCAACTAGCGAGGCTACACAAGGTGCATAACGCTAACTTAACTATTTAACGTCAATCCTAACGATAGATACTCGCAGATAGATAAAAACTTTATTCACACACGGTAGGGAAAACATGAGAAACAAAATACAAAATAAAATATCTTGTCTAGGGTCACAGTTTATTCTTAATCCCAATTCAAAGGATTATCAATACTATCCTTACGTTAAAATGTATCATACTGTCATTCACACATCACCGCATTTCATACCAACCTCAATGCTTATACAAAGAAAAAAACTTGTAGCCCGCTGCGATAAACCCATATCAATTTCTGTCTTTCGCTCTTCAATTGTCTATGCCTAGATATCGCCTAAAAAAGTAAAAAAAGGTTCTTTACATGCGCGATCTTTAACCTTTTTTGTGGGAATATCGAGGAGTAGCGTGAAAAAGCACCCAGCGGTATCGATGCGGTTTAAAATTGGAACGTAAAAACTGCAATTTTGGATCGTACAGAGTGATACTTTTGGTTGGCATTGCAATGGCTGGGGTCGACTATTTTGGGTGTTTTGAGAAAAAATGGCGGCTTTCTGAAAAGGTTTTTTGTAGGTGTTTGATGGCGGTGACAGTTTACAATAATCCGATTATTTTTTAGGTTGTTTACGGATCTGTGATTTTTAATCGATACTGCGGCGATAAGGATTTTTAAGGGTTTGAGTATTGTCAAAAGAATAAAGGAGAGTAAGTACGTGTACTAGATTCTTACTTGAATGAAGAAATAAAATGTCAAAATCATGTTTATGTAATACCTAGAAATTATCTTCTCTGATTTCAATACCAACGATCAAAGGATGAATTATAATGAAATGATGATGTATTTTAAAACACACTGTCTGAGAACTCGACCGCTATTAGATACCTGTGTAATAAAGTTATGGTTTTCCTTAAATTCCAATATACTAAAACCTCTCTGGTTTAATGTTATAATATATTATTATTATAAAACCTCAAAAATAAATCTGTTTAAATTTTCAATATTTTTTAATCTTTACAAATGTCATACTTAATACAAATAAATTGATGCAGTTAGAGCTCTTTAATATTTCGTTACTCTTTTTTATTATGTTATATTTATCATGATATAAAAACGTACTCTCATCAAAATTGGTTCAGCCGTTTATGCAAATAACATACATACCTATACCTACTTTCAACCATCCACATAACCTAAAAACCGGGCAAGAGCATGTCGGACCATGCTCAGTGTAGGGTTCCGAAGACGTTAAGTACTACAAACATAAAAGTCAACAAGTAATCACTAATTTTCTATTTAAAGTCAGTTGGTGCCGTCTTAGACGATTTTAGTAGGTATAAACACTTTAATCGCCTGTATCTCAAGAACCAATGATTTGTACTTAGTCGTGATAGTTATGCTTCGAAGTTTAAGTTTTTTCAGATTTTTTGGATTTCTAGTTTTGGATGTGGGGGGGGGGGGGAGTCACACACGCTTGACTCGAACAAAAATTATCCATCGACACCCCACACGGGTAGACGAGTGTAGGAACTAAATAAATAAAAAAAAACAAGTTTTTATTTTACCACTTTGTTGGCGTGACTACTATGTATATTCGTGCCAAATTACAGCTTTCTAGTACTAAGAACCTCTGAGTTAGGCTGCGAATGGACGGACGGACTGACATGGCAAAACCATAAGGGTTCCTAGTTTGACAACGGAACCCTAAAAACCATTATAAGTTAGCTGGATAACGGAGAATGAGCTCACGTCGATTCTTCAGTACCATATCGTATAGGTATAATTAAATCAAACTCAACAGTAATTTAGAAAATAAAATACAATTTACACATAACATTGATAAATTATAAAATTAATGACAAACAGGCAGACCGGCAATTAGAAGACTCAAAACGTTCAATTTTAATTCTGATTGATGATTCCATATATCTAATTATATAAATATTGGTCCGACTGTCTGTCCGTCAAGCGTCTGTCAAATTTGACGTTAGAATGCAATCTGTCAAATTTATGTCGGTTTTTTGGTAAGCCGTGGCAAAACGTTATTGACATAATGTTTCTTTTTATGATAAGCAGTTTTAACACTCATAAAAATATTTTTTTATTAAGTACCTACTTGTGTTTAGCGTAATAATTGTCAGAAAAACACCTTTTTTTTTAATGTTAAGGAGAAGGCACCCGAGCACTCAGGTCACCTGATGGTAAGTGGAATCTGAGACCCATAGACATATGAATTCTCAAGACTATAATCCTAAGACCTCAAATGCGTTGCCAACCCTGAGGACTAAGATGGAATGCCTCTATGCTATTAATTTCACCGGTTGTCTTATCCCCACACCAGAACACAACAATGCGAACACTGGTGCTTGGCGGGTGGTTAATGGATAAGATGGTGGTAGCGATCCGGACGGACCCTGCACAGGGTCCTACCACCACTAAAAGGAACGCTCTTTAAAATTTTAAACTAAACTCAGTAACCGCATAAACGCATTTCTTTCAAATGTTTTCACATAAAGGGTGATAAACAAATTGTTCTCAGTCTTAGTATGGATTAAATGATGCATTTCAAATTAATAACAAAATCAAATCAGTAATTAAAAACATAACACTTATCAAATTAGAATCGGTGAAACAAAAAAAAATACAATTTCTGATAACCAAGGATACTCACTTAAAACTCACTATGAAAGTCCATTATGAAATCGGATATTTAATTATGGTGTAACGAAAAGTAGATAGATTTTTATATTACTTTATTTAAATTCACATATTCCCCTAGCACGCATGTGTACATCATATAATCAAGTATGTAGTGGAGTGGATATTTTCTATTTAAGTTTTAACTCTTTTAAAAACTGTATTATGCAATTAAAATTTATAGCGGATTAATATTGATCTTTCAAGCATTTGAAGCATTTAACTTGTAGTGTTATGATGATCAATGTTAATCTAAGTTTTATTGCATTGTAATTTGTGTAGCTACTTACTAATCTTAAGCGAGTGTTGTGTGTGTTAGTAATAGAAACGTAGATGTAAAACTGTGTATTTGATAATATTATTACGATTAAGTGTAATCTACGTTTTGTTACCATGCCTAATAAATAAATAAATAAATAAATATTGTTCATATCCTTTTTTGTCCACAGTATAAGTATAAATATGTAATTAGTGAGCTCCGCTATTTTTTATTACAATTTTAACTTACATTAATTTATTAAAGTGGTAATTAAGTTGTTGATATAAACTACATATACACACATACAAACCGCAAATTAAGAACACCAATCTTCAAGTACTTGAAAACTTATTTCAGCGACTGTCGTCCAGCTGTCAAACTTCAATTTAAGTGAGAGCTAAATGAGATTCCTGCGAGGATCGATCGAGAACTCACAGTACCAGCACCTGTCAAACACCGCGCGAGGCGGGGTCGAAACCATGTGATTGACAGTTCTTGACAGCGGCTAAACACAGGTTGTATCGCAAAAGGATTTTTAACCGTGAGGTATTTTTGTTACAGATTTTTGTATGATTTGTTTGATTTCTAATTATTTTTGGTGCTGCAGTTAACTTTGACATGGTTAAAGTTTATATTTTAGATTAATAATTTAAGAACACCATTTATTTCTATGTACATACTAAACGCAGGTGTGATTTATCGTTAAGGTTCATATAGATGATTGGATGGTTGTTATCACGCTTTAACAGCTAAACAAATTTGACTAAAACTTAGCACAAAAAAAAAACAAAGTATGTATGTATGTATGTAAACTCGCGTGTACAAAGGCGAACTTATCCCTAAATGGGATCTCTTCCAGCTAACCCTAAATCAAATGAGTAAGGACAATGCATGGGGTTGGACACATACAAGTTTGCACAAAAAGTAAAAAGAAGTGATAATACTTATAAATAAATAAATAAATTTTAAACAAAATAGCAAGTACACAAACTAATATAAACGTACATGTATAATGCACACATATATACATATATACATACATATATACCTATTATAGGAACCTGACTTCACGACTCATTCAGCCACAAAGTTTTTAAATTCCTCTTTAGAGAGACTACAGAAGTTACACAAGGTTTATTTTTATTAATCTCAATATCATTTTAATCTGAGATCAGTTTCAGAACCCCACTTAAATGTTCAGCTCGCTCATCTCAAGTACGGTTCACAATAAAACAAGCAATTCTTGATATTAAAATTTTCAATAATACCTAATGGATGTCGTACTTACTGTATTGAGTACGCCCTTCGCGATTCTTCTAGAGATAGATATCTGTTTGGACTGCCTATTAATATTGCGACGACTTATTACAACTTTTCGGGAATTAAAACTTTTGATGTTTGATGAATTATGATAGTATACGCATTAACAATACAAACTACAGATATATTTAAGTTTTTCATGAACACCAGGATGGCTAGCAGACTTTTGATGTTTGATGAATGATGATAGTATACGCATTAACTAGGCAAAATAAAATATATTTAAGTTTTTCATGAACACCAGGATGTTATCCGCGACATGTTTGTCACTCCGATCTCCCTTTCTATCTAGTCTGTAACGATAAAGACGCACTGAGCGACACGCGAAAAAAATAACTTGTGCTAGCCGCACAATTAACTGATTGAGAATATATTGTAACTATATTTTTGAAACGCGTTTTTTAAACACTATATAATAGTTATTGATACTCGAAACATATGGGAATAAAACATGAAACTTTTAAGTAGTTTTTTATGATAACGTAAAATGACTGTACTTCCCTGTTTTTTCATTTTATGTCAGTAAAACTATCGAGAATTTTAAAATTCATACGTAAACACAGTGATACTCGTAATACATTTATTCATATCACATGTGTATATTTTTTATCCTTTTCATTTTTCAATTAGACATATCGGCATCGCTAGCTGGCTCCTGCCATCGATTATTTTTAATACTCTCTTTGTATTCGAGTCTTTTGTCTTATTATTTGAGTGTTTGATGTCCCCCCTATTCTTTGTAGTGTCATAATTATGTCATTTTAGGGGATTGAAATTCATAGTAATGGTGATGCATCGGGTATAAGAGGCAGTGCGTGAAAGTTATATAAAAAAATACACATATGCGTACATTGCAAATGAATATACTCTTCTGTAGCCAATATTAGTCTAGAAATAGAATACGTTTTTGTTGTGTTGTTGACACATATACATTTAGTGGTGGTAGGACCCTGTGCAGCGTCCGTCCGGATCCGTGCGAGGTAGCAGAGCGGTGTGCTAGAAAAAAAAGCGGCCTAGTGCGAGTCGGACTCGCCCATGAAGGGTTCCGTAGCAGCAAGTAATTTTGAGTTCCAGTTCTAAGTATGGGGAACCCCCAAAATTTATGTTTTTTTTTCTATTTTTGTGAAACTTACCAAGTTTCAACAGTGCAGTTCTTATAGTTTCGGAAAAAAGTGACTGTGACATACGGACGGACAGACAGACATGACGAATCTATAAGGGTTCCGTTTTTTGCCATTTGGCTACGGAACCCTAAAAACCCACCAATAGGATTCCCAGCCTCGCACGGGTCTGGTGAAATCGCAGCCTTAATTTGACACAGAATCCAAAAACAATTCGTTTAAAATCCAACCCGCTCTTTGCCAACACAGTTCCTTCTAAAACACCATGTATAACACCTACAAAATCAAATCAGACTGTATAATTGGCGACAAACCCTGTAATTCCCCTCACCTGCTCAACCCTATCAAGCAGACAGACAGACGCACCGATCGGGCAATTACAGCTGCTCAATATGACAATATGACATAGCGGCGGGAGGATCGAGCAAGACGGGTGACACACGGATCTGGTTCGATCGGTTTCGGGAATTTATTTAGGGGTTTTGGATAGTTTTAGCTAGTTTATAGGCTAGTAAGTGGGTTGGAATCCTATCATTTAATAACCGATGTTTCACAAATTATTCATTCCAATACTGTATATAATTCTGGATTTATTTCAGGACCATCATGTAGAACCCTATAGGGTAGGTTAGGTTAGTGTTATAACGATGGCGACCTTCAGCGACATAGTAATGACGCTGAAGGAAGCGACGGAGTGGCAGCGTGAGGTTGAGCCTGAAGCGCTGCCAATGCGCCGCAGGCGACTGGGTCGGCGGCGGTTGGCTTATGTCAGCCGCATGCCACCGTAACGGGGGTCTGCGGGTGATAGATCGGGGGGTCTATCACCTGCAGTAAGAGGCCCTGAGCTGGAACGCCCCTGCCGTGTTCCAGGGTGCTACCAGCGGAGTAGGCGAGGGAGCAAGTAAAGTTCCCCGCCTTCAGGCGAGCCCACAGGGCACTGGCTATTGGGGGGCTACGTTTTGGCGCTATAGCGGTCCCGTAGCCTCTTTAAGTGCTAGGTGGAACGCCACGGAGGTTTTAGTCAGTGCAAGCCGGACATAATCCGCCCTGGCCCCCGTCGGGGTGGGTATGCAAAGGCATTTCCCCCCAGACTAAAAAAAACTCCTAGTGTTATAAAAATCCTGAAATATTTGTAGTTATAGAAAAAAAACGGGTTGGCAAATGAATAGGTTGCGAAACGATGCATTTGTCAAAGATTTGTCGGCGAAAAGGCAGAGAACCTGGTTGAGGATATTGGAGATAAGTTTAGAGAGGTTATACCAGTTTATTTTGAACAAAAGCAGGATTTTACGTAAGTCTACTTTGTAAGTACTTTTTTGTTAATTTTAGCCTTACACATGTTTTGTTTCATTATTTAACTGGTATTTAAAATTTGATTCCATACAGTGGTTATTATAAATTATAACGTTGTCTGTGCATTTCCGTGAAAAATGTTTGCTTAATTTTTGTAAGACATACATTCACAATACTTTATTTCTCTTAAAATCACCACATTTCCTCGTAACCTGTTATGCTATTGGGTGGACCACCTTTTTTTGTTGTAATTCTCTCCCGTGATCCAGGAGACAACAGTGATAGAGTTTCTTAGAAAAATTGTTTAATATACACTTCTAAATATGCTAGAAAGAAAACCCATAAAATGGGCTTGTAATTGCCACAAGAACTGATTTTTGGTGAATATATACTTTAAAATTATAGCAGCAATATAAAGAGTGACCCAAGATAACTTGTTTGATCCAATTAATCGTATTTAGGTTTCCAAAACGAAACTTGGTTAAATTTTTCCATCGATACCCCTAATCGCCCGTGTGTATCCATTGCAGTTTCCACCCTTTAACATATGCCAAATCCATGGTTCAACCATTTTGCATTCGACTGCGTACACCCTAGATGACGTCAATGTGCAACCATAGCCACCAACCTAAAACGTCTCAACTCTGGCATCGAAAACAACTCGAAACACACCATGCTGCTAGAAACTGAGAGTTGCTTACTCGTTGACACGGCTAACATTTTCCGTTCTAAATTGAACGTCACAGGTTGCACTATGAAATATAGTTTCGCCTTCATTGAATCTGTGATAAATTGATACGTAGGGTAAGGCGCTTATTGAATAACTATGGCATGTTGATCGCGCGTCATTAGTGAACACGTTGTATGATGAATTCAGAGTTGGAATTTGTAATTGCACACCCCTATTTTGTAATGGCGTTGTATCAATCAGGTATGTTTTGTGTTTGATTGCGGTCTTGAATGCGATACGTGATTTGTGATTTCATTGGTGTCTCGTACGTGTTGTTTAGATTGGCGGTTTAGATGGCTTTTCAAAACGCGTTGGCGGTAAAGGTGTCGATGATGACTGGCTCGTATTCCTTTGTTTTCGCTGTAGATTTAAAAAGTGATTTCTAGAGGAAGGGACGTATAAAAAACGTCCTAGGAAAGTAAGCTGGTGAAACATTTTTTTGTATTGTATTTTAATTGACTAACGGAATATTGGCTTGAAGTATAATTGGGCAATGGACTTGCAGTTCTTATAGAATTATAAACAAGTCTTTTTAGAGTTGTTGGTATTTCCATAAATCTGCCTACCCTCTGGGAATGAAGGCGTGATGTTAGTATGTATGTATATTTTAAAATTGTATGCGGGTTATTTATAAACTACCCTACAAAGATAGCAGTGTTATTTTTTGCAAGAGTCTAACTAAAAGTGAATGCATTGCGTTGCAACACATTAATGTGAATTTAATTTTGAATCAATTGGCCATCAATATTATGGTCTATAGTCTTATTTCTGGAGCTCTGCTCATTATACTCGGTAAAACATTATTGCTTTGGATGTGAGGCATTATTTTAGACTCAACAGCAATTACCATCAAGAAAGTAAGAGCTATCGCAACTTGACAATACGATAACATGGCCAAAGCAATTCGTTTTTACCGAGGAAAAGACCCTCAGCTATTCTATGACATATCACTGAAAACGTAACTATTTCAAACCACTCCACATAATTCCAGTCCAGTTCACAACGGAACCCAACTGCATGCTCTTTACCGTAACTACCCCATTCCAACCTCAAATTTAACAACGCAATATAAATTCAAATTGCAATCGTCAATCCGAAAGATTTAACGTCGTGCCATGCAGAAGACCGTATAGCACCGGCGTATCTTCAATCTTGTAGCCGCAGCAAACAACTATTGCGTGCGTCCAGAATTACGGGAAAAGCGTACTTGTGACATCTAAATTTGGGGAAACCACAGTCCGTTTGGAGCTGGGTTGAAGTGGAGTAAGTATTTCGTAACGTGGTTAGATCACGAGAAACAATAGGCAAAAATGTATGGAATGTGGAACCCGCCCCAATAGACATAATTTATACATCAATCGAAAGGTATTTTTAAATAGAGAAAAGATAACCAGGCGCCGTATTGTCAATGCTTTGATAACTCTTATGTCATTTACAATAATGGCGACTGTGACATAAACGATACCAAAACACGTCAAACGCGATATCGTTATAACGCAGTTGAATAGAGGCCCTGAAAGTAAGGAAGGTGGACATGAAAGTTGAAAGAAAATGAATATAACAATGTCCCCAACATAAAAAGACGATAACTGAACGATCTATCAATTAAACTGGTTAAAATTCATTGATTGACTTACCTAACAAAAATATTGATCAGAATCTGTTCATACACTAAATATGTAAAGGGGTCATAAACATAGGGTGTATAACGTAAGTGATAATTTCCAATTCTAGCGAACAATTTCAAGGGTTTTTCAAATGTGAAACGTATTCGTAGCTCCGCCTCGGTCCAGCCGCGGTGCGAAGCGACAAAACATATCGGGTGGTCTCGAGGCATGCAGTAGGCTGCAGCTTAAACGAGTCGTTTGTCTCTCGCTGAGAATCAGTGGGCTGTCGTACTAACGGGGTTTTATGTCGAGTAGCTAGGGAAGTTTCTTAGCTGAAGTATTTTTGCTTTTTGGGACGATGATAATCAACTAATTTAGCAATGAAATCGACACTGATATTTTAGTTCAAAATCATTGTGTGGGTATGTACCTACTGTATGTAGCTAGGAGCAGGCAAACAAACAGACAGCCAACAGAAATGGTAAGTGGGATCTTAGACCCACATTTGCAATTTTAAGGCTACAACCTTAAGACTGGAGTCCTCACGGTCGTGTTAACAAATAAATCTGGGTTGAGTTGTCCGTCTCAAGAAATGTCTAAGTTAAAGTTAAGTCAGAAAAAACTGTCAATATCTGACATCTCCAGACAGATGACTTAAGTGTTCACATGCGTTACTGACCCTTAGGAATACAATGGAATGGTCATCTTTTCCAAACAGTTAATTGGATGCGACCTACGTACATATTCTTATGTCATGAAAAAGATATTTGCATCCTCAATTGCGTTGCCAACCTTGAGGATTAAGATAAAATGCTTCTATGTTAGTCATTGCTTCGGTTGTCTTAACAATATAAACCATGTAGTAGCGATCCTTACAAACCCTCCGCAAGGTTCTACCATCACAAAAATCACTACAGTACCTAATTATCTTTCAATAATCCAATTTAATAATCAAAAATAAAGTGTCAATACAGAACGCCCTATCAATCATAAAAAGCGTAACCCCATTTAGTCGAAGAACCCAATAAAACGTCCAATACCAGCGAAATATGTCTGGAGGAAATTTCTAAGTTATAAGCGTGACCATTCCGGACCCCA